>BMAU01018459.1:550000-1098121 GCA_019973935.1 Trichonephila clavipes | reverse complement strand
TTTTGTATACGTTTGTAGGCAGAAGCTATTTTGTCTTAGATTTCGCAAAAAAAAAAAAATTTTATCAATTAAAAATGAGCAGCCCTAGAAAGAGCAAACTGGGAACTATGAGTTCTGCAGTTGGATGCAGTATGAGAAGCGGTACAAATTTGCTTTCGGCTGTTAAAATGTACCGCTTTCAACAAATGCATCTAGAAGGCTGCAATGGGAGGCTGCATTGCAAAGAAAATTGGAAAGCAAATCCTAAATCTGCGCTTTGTAACAAGCATTTCATTACAGGTTAGTATTGAAATGATTCTATTCTAATTTTGTTGCATTTTATCGAAAAAATCTTATGTATTTTGTTACAAACATTGCTCGAGTCTTGTTTATGATAACCTTGGCCATACTTTTGGCGACCGTTTTCATAACAATAATATGAAGTAGTTTTCAACTTATTTTATTTATATTATTTGCACAATCACATATATTTGTATTTTTTAAATGTATAAATTCAAAAAATAACCTGTTATTGTTATTATGCACAAATATTTGTTGTATGAAATCATTATTTTTTGTGTATCTACGTCTAATTACGTAGCGTCGAAATCAAAATTATCCAGACATTAGTTTTGTGAGAATAATTAAATTTTAATCTGTGTTGTAATAAAAATTTAATGTAATATGTTGCGCTTCGTTTTATTATTAATATGATTTGTTAAATGAAAGGATAATTTTAACTAAGCCTAAGTCATGGGTGGCCAACTTTTTTGGGAAGAGTGTCACTATCTGATAAAAAGAATTATGCATACCACTTCCAACTAACAAAAGAACATGGAAAGGTAAAACGATGTTACTTAAGGATTAATATGACTGTTTACTCAAATCGTGCCCTTTTTTATGCTAATCTTAATAGTGGAAATTTAAAAATAATGTAATAAGACAAAAGTACAAACTTAAGTTTTATTGTTAATAAATTTTTTACAGGTTCATACAATCAGTTAGGTTATATATAAAATAAAAATGAGTAGCTTGAAATATTTAATTCAAGATATTTATTAGACCATCAGTACTTTTTTAATGCACTTTTTTAAATTGTAGTTTTTTTTTGCCAAGTCATCTATATTAGAGTTAATTATCAAAGATGCTAACAATTGTGGAAAGAGTGCCTTGAGTTAGCTATTCCTGGTCTAAGTTTTCAATTTTGATCTTGTACATAGTCAACTATAATAAATATAAATGTTATAAATGAAGCATTGTTAATTATCATAAGAATTATTTCATTTTAAAAATTTTTTTAATGCAAATTACTTAAAGAAATAGTGATGCTCAGAAATTAAAATGCTTTGCAGGGAAACCTTCTAGTGATGCTGAGCATCCTGATTATGTGCCATCTATATTTGCCAGTATGAAGAATAAAGGTTCATCAAGTTCAGTGAACCGATATAACAGGCAGGTAAAACGTAGAGAAGTGTGGAATGCTCCCGTTAACTGGTATGTTCAAATTTTGTTAGTATCGCAAAGTATAATCCGAGTAATTGTATTAATTTGCATATTAATCTAGTTTATTTAACTCATGCATATTTGTTAATTTGAAAAATATCAAAAATTAGTTCAATTTATTAAAATTTTAATTTCCTTTTGAAATTTTTTTGGCTGATTAATATTTATTAATTTTAATTTTATGAAATAATTTTTCTTTCATTAATTTTTTTCCAGAAATTGAGAATGAGCTCCCTGTATTGAAGCTTGATACCAAAGAAGTAGACTGACTTAACCTTTGAAATAAATGAAATGGAGAAATATATATGCACTAGAGACAAACTTTGTGAACAAAACATTCACAAAATGAGATTTTTAACAATGCAAAAGCTTTTAATTTTTACACCAAAATTCAAAATGTTGCTTTCTTCACTGCGTTGTTGAATCTGGGTGGAAGCCTCTCACAAATACATCCCTTGAGTAATCCTCACAAATACATCAAATACATCCAACTTGAGTAAAGAACAGTTGCTTTTGGTTTTTATGAAACTTCGGCTTGGTTTATTACATGAAGACCTTGACTTTCGTTTCAAAATTTCAAGTCAGCTGCAAGCTCAATTTTCAAGGAATGGGTAAGAAGACTGGCTGAGGTCCTTAAAAATCATATACAAGTACCATCTAAACAACAATATAGGAGAAGGGTACCTGCTAAATTTTTGAAAGAAAAGTGGAGCAGGGTTACGACATTGATTGATTGCTCTGAAATTTTTTATTGATAGAGCTTTCAATCTTGATGCCAGAGCATTAACCTTCTCACAATATAAAGTCACAATACTGTTAAGTTTCTAATTGCATGTACACATTAGGTAAAGTGTCATTTGTTTCAAAGTTGTTTGGAGGAAGAACTTCTGACAAACAAATAATACAGCTAAGCGGGATTTTTGGAACAAATTCGACCTGGTGATGTGATATTTGCAGATAGAGGCTTTCCAGTAAAGGACCTGGTTGCTGAAAGAGGGCTTCCTTAGTATTACCAGCTTCTACTAAGGGTAAAAAAACAATTGAGTAGCGCTGAGGTAATAAATATATTCCCGTAAGGTGTCTAGACTCGGGTACATATTGAACGATGTATCGGGAGACTTAAGACCTTCAGAATTTTAAAATCCTTGTGGCCTATCTCTTTTGTTAATAATAAGACCAGTGAAGAAACCTGCATTGGGGATGATGTAATTTTTGTCATAGCAGCTTTATGCAATATATTTAAAGGACGTTTGATAAGGCAGATGTGATAATTTTTAAATTTTCTCAATGTGTATTGATATAGGAAAGTTTTTGAAGTTGGCCTAATTCATTATTGGTCATGTGTTACTCATTTACATCTTGCTTACTGCAAGTTACTTATTAACAAATTGATAATGTACTATTTTCCTTACCAATGTTTACATTTTATTTTTTTTTTTTTTTTAAATGTATTTCTTTAGTGCATTGAAATTTGTTTGCAGCATTTTAAACATTAATAAACATTTCTGTAAAATATTGTTATATTGATAATGTACTATTTTTCTTACCGATGTTTACATTTTATATAAGAAACCTTTTTTTTTTTTTTTAAATGTATTTCTTTAGTGCATTGAAATTTGTTTGCAGCATTTTAAACGTGGAAAGTAATAAATATTTTAAAAAATATTGTTGCATAAAATATTTATTTAAACTGAAAATTCATCACATGTAAACTAATAAAATAATGGATATATTAATCTAGATATGTCTAATAGTAATACTGAAATGTATTTTCACAAACAGCCAGTGTTCATAGAATATATAAGTTTTTGATTACAAGAATTCCCTTTTAGTGAAAGTGTATATTATGGTAACATTGTTATCAATCATAAGTTCCTAATTTAATTCTCCTTTTTGTATGGAAACTTTGAATTTAAATTTTTCATTTCAATAAGTGTACATTATAATATAAATATTTCTTGTGTCTTGATTAAATTTTTATTTCCAAAGTGATTCCAACATATTTAAAGTAAAGGCAATAATATTTATTCTTTAATGTAGTAATGATTCCAAACCATTGAAAAAATATATGCAAATTAAAGAAATTTAACTTTTCAAAAATTTTACTTATAGTAATTATTATACAATATTAAGGGAAAATATCATTAGAAAAGATGTAATTGTTTTTAGAAATTCAATTATCCTTTGTTTTTACTAATTGAATTACATGTAGACTTAAAAAAATAGTATATTTAAAAGTATGATTAAACTTTTAGAAAACTCTTACATCCTGAGTTAAACATGAAAGTTTTTGATTAAGATTTATCCTTTAATGAAAATAAATTATTTTTACAACACAATGAATTGCATATAAAATAAAAATAATTTATTAAAACATATAATAAATACAAATTAATTTCTTAAAATTTCTGGCAAAACATATGTTTGGAAAAAGCGACCAAGTAGTGGTTTTTGTAAATTCAATAATTTGACAGTGGAAATTTTTGTCAGTAGATGTTACAAAATAACATCTACTTAGTTTCCATATATCCATTTGTCCTTGAATTTGATCAAAATATACATGATTTCTTTTTAAATTGAGAGAATCATCTAAAAAGAAACTTTTTCGTGGAATTTGCTCCACTACAAGTCCTTTTCCTCTAGCAGGGCATTTTATCTCCAGAAGAGCTGTTTCACAGCAATCACACATGACAAGGCCATCTGGAGTTGCCCCAAGAAAGATGTTCTCCTTGTCGACAAGCAGACCACATGGCAAGAGCATCCCATTCACATGTTGATCAGAGAGATAAGTCAAGAATTGCTGTTTTGCAACAGCTTCTTGATTTTTCCCCCAGTCAATGGCAGCATTTGAAAAACTCTTGCCAAAGATTTGGTTGACCAAACCTTTTTGTCCAGTTTTGCAACGTAAAATCTTCCCAAAAAGGGAAGAAGTTACTCTTCCCTTTCTTTGGTGATTCCACATTGCACTGGATGCTTGGTCTCTTGTAGACAATTCGATATTCTGGATTGTTTCATGCGACAATGAACAATCCATTAACATCGAATGTATGGAGTCATCAGCCCTGACATGTTTCAACATTCCAGAGAATTTCGTTCTAAGTAGTTCAATTAAGTTCGGAGGATGATTTTCTTCCTGATGCTCTGTTTCACTGGCAGATGATGTTTCTTCCTCATCTGTTAGATCTTCCAGATATGGTGCATCAGGATTATGTTCCTGAAATATTAGTAGATTAAATGAATCGATAATGTATAACTTCAATAAAAATGTGATGTATTATTAGTTCATGTGTGTAACATAAAATAGATTATAAAAACAAGAATTGATTTTACACTCAAATAAGTATCATTTTGCTCACACTCTTGGCAATGGCAAAATTAACTCATATGCATAAACTGGCACTAGTGTATTATATCTGTTGGTAAAATCACTGATATGTGCCAAATATTTTTCCACTCAACATTCTCTCATGGTATTCAAACGTAACAACTAATATATTTCATTTGTAAAGTCGTATTGTTTCCCAAAATTATGTGATTGGTTCATGAATGACGAAAAATGGGATGTTTCACAAGATCCAATGCAAAAAATAATAGTACAGAAAATTGTTATAAAATATCATATGAAAATTATTATTTTTTTTTTTCATAAATTTACCTTAATAGCTTCTAAGAAAGTTTTATATGCTTCTTCAGAAGGCAATTTTGATTTTTTAAAAACCTTCTGTTTGCATTTTCTTTTTCTGCTAAAATTGATAGCAGAAACTTGTACTGGATCAACCTGTTATAAACATTGCAATAAATGATTTTACTTTAAATCTGAAAAATATTCGATTAACAATACATAAAAACTTAAGCCAATTTTTTAAATGTAAGATTTCAAACAAAATGATAAAATATTTCCATTAATAACACAAAAATAAAGAGGAATATTAAACTTAATTTTCACAAAAGCTTGCTTTTACAGAAGGAGTTTCTCTATCATGAGTTATCAACAATGATTTTAATGTAAGCAAATTTTTCTTAAATGTTTCAAAATTAAAATTTATATAAAACTTTTTAAAAATGTAATGCCTAGTTAAAACTAAGTTTAATTCCTAAGTATTATTTCATGAAGCTTACTTTCTTGCTAGTTTTGTTCCACATACAAGCTACAGATGTTGGTGCAGGTCTCTCCTTATTATTTGTCATTTCAACAGCAAACAATAATGCTGCAACATGAGAACAAACTTCTCCTAATCTGAAAGAGCACTAATTTTAAAATAACACATCAATGCAAATAAGTTCAATCGGACAATTTCAAAGAACAGTAAAAGTTTAAATGTCTTATTTAAAGAAAAGTGGTAATTTTAAAAATACACTTATTTAGAATCTTTCAGGATAATTAAAAACAACGAATCTCATAAATGATTGAAAGTCCTAATATATAAATTCAAGAATAAAGATATCATGCTATCCTTCACTTTTATTAATTTAAAAAACAATGCTTACCCAGCCATGCAAGTACAATGCCCACTATGAACTATACCATTGCAGGAAGCTAAAAACCAGCATTTATGAAATTTATTCATAGTCTGGCTAGCTTGTACTTTACAAGTTAGAATACAAATGTTTAGAGCATTGTTTCTATATATTGAAACGGGGCTTACTTTCCCACTCAATACATAGTTAAATGCATCTAAACTTTTGTGATTCCTCATTTTTTTTCCCTTGTGTAAGTATATTCCTTTTCTACAAGGTACATGTATGTCTCCAAAAGTTATGGAGAGGCCACAACTTATTATATACAAATACATGCTCCATTGTACTCTGATCAAATGGATCAGGAAGTTTGTTCCCATTACAAGATAATTTTTCATCATAACGAGCCTTTGCAGTTTCATCCAATTCCATATAATAACCACTCGACATGATCTATAAATTACAAATTCAGAAATTAACACACATAATGTTGTTCTTTTTCTCAACATATGATTTACAAATTTGATTTGATTTGATTTAATATTAACGTCGCACTGTTCAGCTACACGAGGGCTTTTGGCGACGGACCACGTAATTTTGAACCATGGTCAAGTGACGTGGACGACACCTGAGCTGGCACCCCCCTCTCCTAACTACCACACCACACCAACGGGAGGACGTTTCAGCTCTCGACAGATTTAACGTGCATCGCTGCCCTACACGGCGGGTCTTTAGTGGTACTGGGATCGAACTCGTGACCAGGCAAGCCACGATCCGATGCCTATACCACTCGGCTACCGCGGCCACATATGATTTACAAAATACAATACATATGGATTCAAAGGACTGATAAAATAACTATAACAAATTATAGTTAATCTTTAGTTAGCATAATTAATCTTTATTAACATACAATTAAACAAAATAGAAACAATAAAAAAAAAAAAATTCGAACACTAGAAATGAAGGAATTAAGATTTAGGAATTAAGATTTAATGTGGTCGAACAATTAACAAAATATAAATAATAAAAAGTATTTTTCATATATTTATAATTACTTTTCTTCAAATAAAGAGGGAAGAAATTTAATCCAATAACTATATAAAATGTGATATATAGAAACACTTGCCGGAAAGTACATGCAGTATCTTAATGAATATAAAATGGTTAACACAAATAATTAAAAAAAATTCGAAAGTATTTGTCACTACTTTTCGTTTTATATCCAGGAAAGGAACAAAAAAAAATTCACATATATATTAATACAATTCTTATAATAAATCTTATATGATAACGCAAATATATAAACAATAAAACAAATTCAATATGGCGCACGCAAGGTAATACTATTTACTTAGTACACATTTCGCTTGTTAAACATTCTATTAGTCGCCAAAAAAAGCGATAAGCTAGCGTTTATATCAACCTTGCTCTAAGTTAGCCAAAAATTTAACAAAGTATTTTAGAAAAAGTACTGAATTAAATGATATGAAATCCGAAATCTACAGATCTTCTTCTTTCCATATAGTTAAAAAAAAGTTTCAAAAACTTGCATTAAAACTTTGAAAAACTTAGTTGAATTTCGATGTTTTCCCATAGATTAACATTAAACCGGAAGTTCCGGTGGGTTCCACTCAATGTTGTTGTTTACAAACTAGAACTTGTCCATATCCCCTTCAACCTTTCAATCAATCAATCAACCTTGCTCTAAATGAGCTAAAAATGGAAAAAGGCATTTTAGAAGAAAAAGATACTGAAATAAATATAAAATCCTAAATCTGAAATCTACAGATCATCTTCTATCCCTATAGTTAAAAAAAAATTTCAAAAACTTACATTAGAACTTTGAAAAATTGAGTTGAATTTCGATGTTTTCCCATAGACTAACATTATACCGGAAGTTCCGGTAGGTTCCATTCAATGTTGATGCTTACAAAGTAGAACTTGTCCATCAATCGGTGAAATCCTAGTTGGGTACACTGCTGTTTTTGGCACCATTTTTTTCGCCAAAAACCCGTGTTTCAAAAAATGACATAATGAACGAAAACGAAGAAAAATGGGGGATTGACGATGTTAGTTGGTGTCAAAAATTTTGTCACCAAGTTGTGTGCCCGTCTTGGATCCTCTCAATCTATCAAATGCTCATCGCTTCGTGTCCTTCCAATCAATCAATCAGACTATAAAGATTTGCTTGTAAATAAAAAATTTTTAAATTTAAGATTTTTTTGTCGATGAAACGTTTGTAGTCTTTGAAGCTTCGGTTTTGTAAATCGCTGCATTTTTTATTTATAACTTCTGTCTTACGTTTCATTATTACTTTTTAAAGTTACGAAGAATGAATAAAATACTGTATGGAATTCGCGGTGTGCGATTTTTACGTTTTAATAATTCAGTAAAAATTTGTGCTGTACCGAAACGTAATGTTTCTGATTCAAGTAAAGACCCACAGCCTGAAAATACAAAAATTTTGGATGAAATTAGTGTATCGGGTTTAGCGAAAGCTCTTGGGAAATTTCGTGACTTTGAAAAATCTGATGATCATATGAAACCAGAACCACAAGAAGAAAAAAGTTTTCTGAATTTATTAAGGCATTCAGAGTTTGTTCAGATGGGTGATCCTCAAGGAAAAGTTGTTTTGGGTAAAATCTTTCAAGTAGTTAATACTGACTTGTATATAGACTTTGGTGGAAAATTTCATTGTGTGTGTCGAAAACCGAAGAAAAATTCGCAGTAAGTATAACTTTAATATGTTAAATTTTAAAAGATTTTCTGATAAATTTATTGAACATTAACATCAATTTACATTACCATTTCTTATTGTCTAATTCGGGAAAATGTTGTCCCTTCTCATTTAGAAAAATTTTAATATGCTCCATGCATGACACAAATTTATTCAAGGTATTCCCTTGACTTAGCCAATGAACATGACTGTACAAAGGAAGATACCCACATTTATTTTCCATTTCTTCTAAAAGAGATGCAAATTGTCTGTGTACTTATGAAGATCGAGACACTATAAAATTAACTATTTTAACAACAGTGTTCATTACAAAAATTAAGTACTGAGACGAAATTTTGGCAACTAAACTTTCCTGATGTATTATTATGCAATGAAAGTTCAGTATTTTATGCCCAATATGATTCTCAAGAAGTTCGAAAAATCCTTTTTTTCCTTGCCAATAATCGCATTAACGCCATCAGTAGTTACACAAAATATTTTAATTAAATTAATATTTTTATTTTCAAAATGATTTATAAATGAAAAAGAATATCCTTGTCCTTTAGTTGTACCAGACAGAGGAATCATGCTGCATAACTCTTCATAAATTCGATATTTATCTCAATATTGGGCAATTACTGCAAGGCATGCAACACCATTCACGTCTTTACTTTCATCAAAATCAGTGCTAAATGCAACAGTTTCTTGTAAATATGAATTTTGTTTTGCAATTACATTTTCTGTCATTTTTGTTATTCTAATTTCAACAGTTCACACAGAAGCAAGAATTTTTTGAATTCAAGAAAATATTGTTTGCAAGTTTAGTAAATCGCTGAACAATATTTCAGCACTTTTAAAAATATGTCCTTTATATGTTCGCGATTTGTGAAAGATTTTCCTTTGGATGCTGTACAATGAACATTGGCGAAACTGGATTCTTTCTCTTTTGGTTTCCAATTGTTTCACATAAAAATGTTATTTTCTTTTTATATCCAGAAACAGCTCTTTCTAAAACTTCACATTTCTCATGAGAATTCATAAATGTGGCCTGGTGTTAAGTTTGAAATTGTCTTTGTACACTTGACGTACAACATATGACACAGTACATATACAGTGCAATCTTTTGTTGTACGAATCCAAATTCGTTCGTCCAAGAATCTTGAAAATCGCAAACGTTAAGCTTTCTTTTTTTAGTCATCATTTGATTCAATATGTAACTATGAATTGTAGAAATAATTAAGCAAATAAAATATACAAATTATCGCAATAAAAACTAACAATATGGAAAACTTAAAAGTAACCCAAATATCACGTTGTGCATTAAACTAAATTCAATTTTCGACTGCAATCCTACTTGATATTGGTATATCGCCTGACTAATAGAGAGCATGAGAAGAACGTGAGAAAATAAAATTGTGTTCTAATATCTATTTCTATTAGCTTGATTTGCACCAAAAGTATAAAATAAAATAATTATGAATTCTATAACACAATGCTCATAAAATTGTAGTTCTTAATATCTCTTTAAAAGGGCATTTGTTGTGAAACTAGATTTATTTCTTGTACCTAATTATCCCATGAGCGGTTTTTTTTACCAAATTTATTTTCAATCCAAACTAAATATTTTGATAGAATAACTATTTTTGTTTATTATATTTCTGCTGCAAAACGTTTGTTTGGCAGAATTTTGATTTATACCTGAGACATTTGTTTTTTCTTTTCCCTTCAATGTCTATGATTTTGGTGGGTAAAGGACGAACTAGTTCCTTTTTTATTCACTAAGAAGTAATGAGTGATACTTTATTTTACAAGTATTATTCAATATTTTTTATTAGGGTTGAATGTTTAACACTAATAAAAAGTAATATTTAAAGGCAGAAAATGTTTTCTTTTACATAAAGCACACAGACTACAAACATCAGAATCATTTTATGGCAGAGAATTAAAAGTGAAAAATAATCTTTGTATAAAAATGAGCAAGGCGTTGGAAGGAGAGACAGAGCGATTTAGCTTCATCTTTTAATTTTGTAGAGTGGTGGCCTGCCACTGAGAATTGCTTCACGTTCCACACATGGCACGTTTGCCATAGGTTGCCGACTCCTGGTCTAAACCAAACATTTTAACAGTAAAAAGTGTAACTTTCGACACTTTTAAAAGAGAAGTATTAGACTTGATTTTATTAAAGTAATGAAAAATATTAGAATTTTTTTCCAAAAAAGGAAGATTTGCTTTTTTAAAATTATAGTTTTTCTGAAGGAAGAAAACTTTTTAAAAAACAACGAAAAAGCACAGTTAAGCATGGTTTTATACAATCCTTGACATATGAGCTCTGAAAGTTAAGAATAAAATTAAATCTCACATGAAACAATTTAGTTATTTTATTATATTGAAGGATACATGTGTAATTTCTACTAGAATTTTTTTTTTGTTCGTCACTTCTTTCTGAGATATTAATCTAAAAAAAAATGAAATCACAGTTGGCTTTTTGAGCCCACACATTCATTATTCTAGATCAGTCCTCTGCAACCTTTTTTATCTCTGCGGACCGGTCAACGTTTGTTAATTTTACCGCGGCCCACTGCAGGGGGATGTTCATTGTTTATATTTCAGACTGTTTTGATTAAATAGTTTTAATTTAATTGTATTGAATCTTGACTTCTGAATAAAATATAGCTACACCAAAAAATGATTATAAAGTGATTTAACAATGAATATTAAGTGATTTTCATAAAAAGTAGGTCAAACCTAAGAAAAATATACCACCGTAAATAAAAGAGAAATAATTTAATGTTTCTTGTGTGGACCAGTAGTATTTGATCCACGGACCAGTACTGGTCCACGACCGAGGGTTGCAGAACACTATTCTAGATCATTGGTCTTAAAACTTCTTCAATTTGGGGAATCTGTAGCGGTATCTAAGTAAACCAGTACTTAGACATCACACGAAGACGATCGTTTTGGCGTGATTGATAAAGTACTGGCGTTCGGAATGGAAGGTGCCCGGTTCGAATCTATACCTACATTGGTGACCCTGGACTGAAGCAAGAAAACGCAACTTTCTGAACTGTAATGGCGCCATCTACTGCAAGAAAAAGTAAATAAATAAAAAAAATAAAAATAAGGGAGAGTGAAAAAAATAATAATAAATAAGAGAAGAAAAATATAAATAAATAAAACACATACTCTCTCCGAAACAAACGATAGATCATCTTTCTCTCATCTCAGCAAGAAAAATAAATAAGAATAAAAATAAATAAATAAGAATGAGAGAGAGAATAAAATAAGTAAATAAATAATAAAAAAACATGCTCTCTCTCCAAAAACAAACGGGAAAAATCGTTCACCTATCCACCTCACTGGTGGGAGAGTAGTGTAGCGGTATCTAAGTAAACCAGTACTTAGACATCACGCGAAGACGATCGTTTTGGCGTGATCGATAAAGTACTGGCGTTCGGAACGGAAGGTGCCTGGTTCGAATCTTCCTACAAATCCTTAGTACTATAAGGTGTTTTAGGGGAACTCCATTCTCTACACATACTTAGAAGATTATATCTTAAAATAATATTTAAAGTAGATATACTGATGTAGCGCTAGTTCTGAGTGGGCTCTGTCTCATGATTCCTTCAGGACTCTTTTTTTTTTTTTTTTAGATATGGGAGCCTTGTCAGTGGGACTGTATTATACATATTGGGGCGCCTGTAGCTTGGGGGCCCCGTATCATTGCTACGGCGGTAGCTACGCCCCTGAGTAGATATACTTGTTATAGGTACTTTTAATGTAAAGACAGTTAAAAAAAGTGTTATTTTTATTACTAAAATTTTTTAACATAACTTGCTAGTTCATAATATTAGTTGGTTATCTTCCTATCCATGCATTATGTTTAGTACCTACCTGGGATACGTGGTTACATTTTTTATACAAACTGTAGAATTCTAATCAATTAAAATCATCTGCTGCGTTGCATTTCATTTGCTTTCATATTTTATTTTTGTAGCCTCTTATATCGAGAAAATTTTTTCATTTAAGTAAATTTAATTCTTTAGAATGGTATTAAAATGTGTATAGAGAATGTGTATTTAGAATGTCTATGTGAGAAATTCGAGAAATATTGCAAAATAAAGCTGTTACATTTATCATTTTTTAATGATTGGGATGGGCTTTAGATATCGTAGTTATTCAAGCTTTATGTGGACAACATTAATTCATTTTGCATACACATTTATAATTCTCTTTTCGATTTTTTACTGTGACATGAACCCCAGGGTTCTGTGGAACACAGTTTGAAGACCACTGTTCTAGATCATACCTAATTTGCTTTCTGTGAACCATATATTTTTTTCATGGGTTTTCTAATATGATATTTATTTATTCCACTCCTGCAGTATTCCCAAATAAATTTATCTGTTGAATTTCCCTTCATAATCAAATATGTCATTTTCATAAATTAAGCATTAAATATTATTTAAAATGAAATCTTTAGCAGTTTTTCACTGTATCATGAACATTTTTCTGTTCTGTTACAAAAATCATATGAAAATAATGTTAAATTATATTTTTCAGTAATGCTTCTTGGGAAATTTAATCAAAAGCACACTTATATATAAAAAAATAACTTGAATTTGAAATGAGCTGTATAATGAATATCAAAGCTGAAATCTTAAGTTTTCCTACACAAACATTGTGATGTGTTTTGTAAAAAAGCCTGTCTTTTTAAAAACATTTACCAATTTTAAAGAAGAAATAGCAATCAAAAACAGATGACATATGATTTAATAGGGTAATTCCACATTTTATTCTATCAGGGTTATAAAGATAAACAGTTTACTGGAATAAAATTGTTATCACCTTGAAAAATTTAAAAAAAAATTGGTACTTTTCCATTTTACTGGTACAAGATTCACCAAGCAGATTTTATTATTGACAACATACAATGTACACAATTTTTTTTAATAAATATGAATTGCAAAATTCTTTATCTTTGGAGGAATAAGCATTTTAATATTGCTTAAAAATGTTTCATTCCATTCAATTTAAAATATTACATTTGGCATTGGTTGTATCATTTGTGGTGACTTTATTGCCTTTACTGACAAAATGGAAAAGTACCTGAGAAACACCCTATTTTTTATTTTAAACTAGAAACTTTTCAGTGTTATCTTTCTGCTTTTCTGTAATTTTTCCTTCTGTTGATGAACACATAATTTATTTGAATTGGTTTGTACTGAATTGATATCTTTGTAAATACATCATGAAACATAACTTAGGATTCTATTATTTTTTTCTTTTAATGTGACAAAAATATATAGTTATTTCTCATCATTTGCATCCTCAGTTTCAATATTTAGTGCAGTTGGTAGTTTTGATCTGTGATAGTCATGATTATTTAACTATGGATATAAGTGAAGAGCAAGTTACAGTACTTATAAAAATTAAGTGATAATATTAGTTCCAATATCAGTACTAATTTTCTGCATGTTTCCGTTTGTTCATGAAAGAAAAAAAAGTAACATTTTTAACTTAAACTATTTAAAGAAAAGATATTTTAACCATAAAAAAATGAAAGATTTTTTAAAAAAACTTAGATATATTTAAAAATATGTTAGTGTGATAAAATAGAATAACTAATTCCTCAATTAGTGATAGACATTCCTCCTGAAGATACATAGAATGGTCTCGCGGAGTATGAGAAAAAAAGATGCAATGATAGATATTGTTAGGTAGATAAAACATGCCTTTTACCAGGGATGTCTTAAGACTTCCCGAGGCCTTTGGCCCCTACGCAAAAGTAGGATCTAGGCCCTACACAAATGTAGGCCCCAAAAGTAGATCCTGAAAAGTAGACAGTACATAGCATATGTTGTCAAATACTCATACGAACAATAACCCAAAAGAAGTAATTGTGCATGATTTACTATTGTACAAACTGGCTCGACGAACTGCCGCCTTTTGACTGAATGAGTAGTGATGGTGTATGGTGGTAGGTCTAGGTCTATACATGGATGACAGTCATCACATGTAGCCAGTTGGAAAAGCTTCATACGATGAACAACATTTGACATTGAAATAACATTTTACAGTTGAAATTATGCTTTAAGACATCTCAGCTTTTTACTGTTGTAAAAATCTTAACAGGAGTTAATATTTTTTTTTGAAAGTCATAATTTTTATTTTCCATGTTATGTAATTAAAGTTTTTGTTCTCATGACTTTCTGTTAAGGGCAGCTGCTAATACTTATTTTTCATTTTTATTATGTGTGAATAATCATTTCCTGAATATTTTGTATGAGGAAGTAACTTTTAAATTATGCACTTAAAATAAAAATCCAACAAATGTTTTTCATTTATTGTATTGCAGAATATTTAATTGTACTATATTTTTGTAGAATGTGCAATAATTTGTTTTACAGCCATACTATACTAAACTAAATTCAGTGGCACAACAGTCTTTAGAGGGCCAAGGCCTTCTGTGCCTATCTCAGTTTTCATGGCCAGATGTGCCAATCAGTCTGAAGGGACCCCCCCCAATAAAAAAGTTTCCAAGAAAGCTTGCTTCTCATTTAATTTACCCACTGAAGGGATGACAGGCTGAGTTGACCTTGCCCAGCCCTGGGTTTGAACCTTAGATCTGTGGCATGGAAGTGTGATACCACTGCCACTGGGCTTTAGATGGAGAAGTTGCTTTATGTTAGTGAAATGAAGCTTTCAGTACCACTTTTGCACTGGAAATGTGATAAAATATATTTTTAAAATTCCTAAGGGGGTTGTGGATTGGTATTTTACCATTACAGACCTAGTACATTCCCTGGGAGCTGGTATCTCTTTTTAATGCAGCACCGTTTTGAAGGTGTACCAGTCATTGCAAGTAATTTTGATTCCCAGTTCCCTCCCCAGAAGGAGGCACTTGAGATCTGACGATGGGAAACCATACTAGGAATTTAATTTTTCTGAGAGCATTCAAGCCAAACAGGCACTCAAGGGATGTCGCATAATCATACAACATGGATGATGTCGAGTTTTTGCATCATGAAAATCCCCTGACTTGGGCTAAGATTAAAACTGCAAACTTGGGCATTCAAAGCCAGTGCCACGCCACCTGATTGGCATGTGATAAAATGTTATGAGATCTAAATTTGTTTGTAAAAAGCACTGTCTAATGGTAGTATAGTCTTTCTTTTCTTACAGGTCATTTGCAATTTAAGCATTTAGATTCCAAAGACAATAGTGTAACTTTTATGAATGTTTGCTCAAAAATAATTGCAAGGTAGTTACATACTTTTCTTCTGGTTGTACTAATGAAGATGCTATTGAAGCTTTCTATTGCATCAGTCTCGCGTATCTCCAAAAATGGAAAAATAGCATCATTGATAAAAGTTTGTTTTTCTCAACATTGAAAATGTTTTTTTTTTGCATGTTTAGTAATGAATATACTCAAAATGTAATACTATTTCTCTCTCTCTGATGACCCAGTCTCTTATAGAATCGGAGAAATTTCTGTAATATAGAACAGATGATAATTAAAGAAATAAACAATAGTAAATATTTTTCCATTCAAGTTGATGAGAGTAACTTAATTATAAAATACTTGGAAAGGAATTTTGCTTTGCCATTTCGTTTCTGAATGTATGACAGCTGCAGATATTTTTTCACACCATTGATTCCTACTTTACTAAAAAGAGAAAGTGGTCAGAATGCTGTTAAAGGCTTACAGTTGCAAGTTTATGTCTGGTTGTGTCAAAGCAGTAGTTGTCCACTATTGATTAACAATCAAAGTTTTTTTATAGTGTTGTGAAAGATATTTTAAATGACTTGATAAAAGTGACCAATTTCATCAAATCTCACCACAGGAATTCAAGGCTATTTTCATCCCTCTTTCAAGAAATGGGCAGTGTATTCACAAAATCCTTCTCCACCACTCTAAGGTTAATTGATTGTCTCAGAATGAAGTTATTAAATGTTTCTTTGAACGTAGAAATAAAGTTAAAGAACTCTTTTCACCTTTTTCAATTATATTTGATAGTCACAAATGGTTTCAAAACTTTGCATACATGTCCAATACCATTTTTAAATTTAACCAGCTGAATGTGTCTCCAAAACAATACAATAATTATATTTTAAGTTACTGACAAAATAACCTTTCTTTTAAATAAAGTAGAATTTTCCTAGTTATATATTGAAACAAACAATCTGAAATCTTTGAAATGCTAGGAAATTTTCTCTTTGAAAAGGGATTGAAACTGTTTTTCCACCATGTTTGTTTAAAAAAATATAACAATTCAAATTATTTTCAATTTAATTGATTTTTATTAATGAGAAATTTTAGTAACATGTTAATTATGCATATTTGTTTATAACTGTAAGAATATAGCTTTCTTTAATAAAATGGTTTGAATGCTATGATGTATAATTCATTCAAAGGAAGCATGAGATCAAATACCTAATTGTATAATGATACAACACAATCAGATTAATATAGAAATTTTAAAATTTATTTTTAATGTTAAAAGGACAGCAAGGGCAGAATGTTTTGTCTAACTCTCCTAAAATGAGTTCTGTATATTATTAAAAACATACACCCAACTCTTTTTTTTTACACAGTGTAGATACGGTTCTTAGAAAACCATACAAAAAAATACATGCGGCATATGGTAAATTTGGGGATATGTTCCTTAATTTCAAAAAATCATGTAAGATGAAAAAAATTATGAAAGTGATAGTAAAATCCTTATGTCACACATTTATAAAACTAAATCAATTCATTTTTACTACAAAAAAAAAATTAAAATTAGAGTACAGTGAAAATTTAGTCTATATAAGTATATACAATACATAAAAATTGAACTTGAATTTGGAATAAACAACAGCTGTTCATTGCTGCTTGATAACAAGTGTACGTTTATTATGAACTGGATCAAAAATGCTGATTTTGTTTGTTATTAAAAGCTTCCGTTGGTTTTTTTTATAGTTACAAAGCTTTAGTAGTGGCTCTCTTTTTGGTTACTCAAGTTGATTACATAATTCCTGATATCCCACTATGCAAGATTACGTTGAAATTTTAATGCACGCTCTATGTTAGGATCATGTGTAATAAAATATTGTTTCATACTTGTAGTAAATTTCAAGCCCTCTTGAATTAAAGCAGGTTAATAACTGAATTTCACCTTCGACTTCTTTATTATCATGAACTCAATAAAATTGTCGTCTTTCAAAGGTCGCGAGTTCCGAAATTATTTGAGATTCATGCTAGAACAAAAAAATTTGTGTACAAAAAGTGTTGGGTGTGTATTTAGTAGATTTAAATATAACATAATATTTTTGATGTCTCTCAGTCATACATATTCCCGTAGTATATGGATATTTTTTAACTTATAGTTTAGTATTTTATACTGCTGATTATGGTTGCACACATATGAGAATGGTGTTTTAAGAAATATCAAACCAACATGTATAGAAAGTAAGTAACAAACTTAAAATTTAATAGGATTGCTTGATATACAAGTAATGATGTCATATTTTAAAATTAATGCTGACACTATACATGAAAAACATTTTTAAGTAAATAAGTTGTTCAAAGTCGCCCATCGGGTATAGTAGTTAGCGACGTTGAGTCTGGGTTCAAATCTCGGAGAAGACATGGATGTTTGTAAATGGATAGTGCCTTCGCGGCATGGGGGTAAGTACTTTAAATAGCCCTCGAGCTGCAAGTCCTCTTATGAGGTGGGAAGCCCCTGACCACCCCCAGGGTGTTCTCCCTCAAAATTGGGGTGAAACAGAGCTAAATCTTTCTGCCACCTGTATGGTGCTCAAAGCTACGGCTAACGACAGATGTCACTTAGCCCTCTGCCATGATGAATTTCGTGGGCCTAGATCTGGCCTTTGCCAATCAGGTGGCATTAGTAACAACGACAACAGTTGTTCAGTGTTGTGGTTTTTAGAGTTAATATTTTAAAAGCAATTTTTTTTAGTGCTGAAATAATTGTAAAAAAATCATTGGTCATTTAAAGTTTAGAATTACCTTGATGGAATGTTGCAAATGGATAACTAATACTTCATTGAAACAGTTAAAAATTCTGAAACTGGTGCTGTAGAAAAAAAACCAAAAGGGATTGCTTTGAAATATTTGCCCATTGTTTTGGAAAACCCATTATGTTAAATTATTGTAGATTTTTGTAAATGGAATCGGAACTCAAGAATTATTTGATGTCGGGTTTAACACTGTCAGCTAGATGTTCTAAAAACCAGCAATTCAAACTAATTAAAAATATCTAAACAAAAAATATTCCAGTATCTTAAAGATGTCTATCCTATCATGTAACCATCAAAATTGCTTGATTTGTTCTTTTTACATCCCTTTGATGGTGATCAGACAGAATTGAGGAGCACTTTCAAATTATAAATATAACAAGGACTTAAATTTATTTTAGTGCTGATATGTTCTTTTTTCACACCATAAATTTTCTATACATGATTTACCAAGGTGTTTCAATTTAAAAGTGAGCTTTCTTGTTGAGCAGAAGTGTTACTTTTATTAATCATTCTCCTTCTTTGCTAGATTTTCCACCTATATTTCTTTTTAGTTTTAAAATACCCCATGCAGAGCTGGAAATTGAATGTGCAGTCAAAATCAGTTAACTGGAGTTTAAGTGAGACTTTTTAAAATTAAATACAAAACTATAAATATAATTGATTTAAATATACAATAAACACTAACTCAAATGTAGAGGAGCGATGAACCAAAGAAAATTTATAAAAATATAAAACACAAAAATTAGCAATTAAAATTATTTTATGAATTATATAGGCTAAAAGTAAAAACATTGTTTTATAATGTAAAAAGGGAAAAGTAAACATGAAACATATCTTAAATATTTTTTGAAAAACAAAATTTATAAGAGAAACTAATGCATCCGACAGGTCATATTTCATACATAATTTAGAACAAAAATTGTCAATCAAAAAACAGCTCTCATAGTCTGTTGATATTTATTTTTGTAACAGCAAACATTTCCAACTCTTTTTGGTAGGAGGACTTAAAATTGACCTTGTTAGAACATTTCTTTGAATCCTGCCAGACTATAAAAAAGATATCTGTACTAAAAATGTCAATTTGGAAGCATTGATTTACTTCATTTTCTCTTCCACTTCACCAAATCTTGCAGCTAAGGACAAATTAGAATTCCATAATTGCTTGATGTTCTGTCAAATCTGGAAAAGTTCTGCTTTGTAAGAAATTATACACAATATTTCATCCTTATTAAATTTTTATTCTCAAAAACATGTTTTTCCAAAGTAATACAGTTTTGTTTCATTTTAGTAAATAAAAATTTCTATACTCCGGCAGAAAGGTTGAATTCGACTGGATTAATGTTGCACTCTAAAGCAATGTGAGGGCTATTGGTGCGAGATTGAAGTATTTTTACTGCCTACATTCTGTCAGATTTAATATATTAAATTTACTAAAATTAAGTCATTGTATAAATCCTCACACTCCTTTTTCCCATCATGTTTTTACACAAACTTGAACATACCTGCAGAGAAGTTGTTTTACTTCCCAGGCATACATAGCTCTGCAGTGTATTGGGGGAAAGAAAAAACAAACACTTTTCTGAAATAAGTAATCTCCATCATATAGATTCTGTCAATTCAACATAAGTTTTTTAGTAATTTACTCTCACTCTTCCAACATATAATTTCTTATGGCCAGTTTTCTGAAAAACCTTAATATTACAAAAGCTTTTTTTATTACTGTTGGCATTTCTAAAAACTACACTCAATATTATCAATACCACTATCTGTATTTAAATTTTGATCACCAGAAAACAATTCAATTGAATTTCAGCTTTATCTTCATCTTTTTTAGAATCTGATATTTCATTGTCTACAACAGAGTGAATTGTATGGTTGATTTTTAATTTCATTTCCACTCCAAGGAAAGGTACAGAATTTGCTTCCCAATACCACTGTTATGCAGTGTTTTGGTAGGGGAAAAAATGCACAAATAAGTAAATCCTTTACAAAAACACTATCAAAATTGTATTGCATTCTGTTGTAACTGCTGTTTAGCGGCGCTGCAGTCGCTTGTTTCAAGTGTAAATAGCATTCCTGTTTTGTCCCTCCAACTGGTCTGGTGTTTTTTGCGTTGCCTCATCCTTCTGACTGGCAAGAGCAATTTATTCATTTTAATGCACGAATCCGAATTGAAATTTGAACACATAGCAACAGCATTTTTAAAACTATCCTCCAAAGAATACAATGCTAATCACCTTTTGCCATCACTAGTTCAAACATTGAGTTATATAGAAACACATTCTAGATTCAGTCATTTTTGTAAACTTACCCTAAATTCAACTTATTTCAATAGTAAAATTTGCAATTAATTTTTCAACATGAATTGTCATATTGTGAATTTGGTCAATAATGCTATTTGAAGTTTTTAAATTTATTTTTCATTACATCGATGCTATGTTTTGCTCAGATATTTGGAAAACATTCATGTTTCTTTTTGGATTTTCCGAAACTCATTTTAGCCCCCAAAATCTTTACTCAAAATTTTAGTTGTTGCAACACAACATCTGTACTTAGTATAAAAATAGTTTTATTTGACATGCATATTTTTAAGTACTTAATGAATAACAGAAAATTTGTCACTTGAAAAAAATAGTATATAATTGATTGTCAATTTTTGGGGATAACTTGAGCTTTATGATCAGGTAAATTTTAACAAAAACTGATTTGGAAGACCTAGTGATATTTAAGCAGTTTTTGTGAAAAGCATGAACCATGAAGAAATTGCTTAATTGAGAAGAAATTGAAATATAGTTTCATGTGCAACATATGTTGCAAATTAAAGTAATTGATAATTATTAGATATTGTAATTATCAATGTATTTTTGATTTAAAGTATTTGAATTTAAATCTTGCAACAAATTGTTGGCACACATTAATACCTAGTTATATATATTTTTATTTGTGATTTCAGTAAAACTTTTTACATGACTTTTTTTCCCTCAGGTTATATGTAAGAAATGCTGAAGTCAAGATCCGAATTAATGAACTTGAATTATGTGCAAGATTTCTTGGTGCAGTAGAAGATTTAACATTATTAGAAGCAAGTGGTAATTTATTGGAGTTGGTTTCAACCCCAGTTAGCATGGACAGTTTGACTAAATTAAGAAATGAAGACAATTGAGCACAGCATTTTACTACTTAATGTTATAGTGGTGCAGTTTCAAACTTTGACAAATAAAATTAAATTTTGAAATTGCTTTTAACAAATTTATTTATAAGGAGGGTATTTTGTGCAGGAACATTTCATGTAGATTTAGAAATTCATTAATGAATATGAAACATTTACTTTCTTAAAACACTTCCCTTGTGTAATATAATTAAATACTGGTTAGACTTAAGTTGCCAAATATGTTTTGAAATTTATTCCAATAGATGTTTCCAGAATTAAATAACTGCTTTTCACGCTAGTATTTAAATCTTTCACAGAAACAAAACTGATTTAATAAACATTTACTTTAAATTTGTTTATCTTTATCATAGTAACTATGCCAGCTGTAACTAGAGACATCTTCTATTCTTCACATTAGTCATGAAACTGTTTTTTAATCTTTCCCTAAATATGTAATCTTCAAATTAAGATAAATACTATTATCCTAGATGCATTTCTTAAATATCAAACATGATAAGGAATTATGGATTACCCAAGAACATTTATTAAGCTGGATTTGAAAAGTATGTCTAAGATATAACCTGCATTTATTTGAAATGATAAAGAACATACAGTAGGAATGTAAATAAAAACTTTATTTGAAGATTCCATATTAAGTTTTCCCGACAGAATTCAAGAGGCAACAAGGTATTTTATAAAAAAAGACAACTAACAATGCTCCTTATTGGTCTTGTTCCATGAAGTTAATTTGTAGGAAGAAAATGATTCACATACTACTCAAATGCTTTTAATTCTGAATGTGATAAATGGTTTGTTAAAAAAAGAAACTTATCTACAATGATACACATATTGAAGATGGCAAAAAATTAACAAGCTGTGACATCATGAGAGTGCAGATTACATTTAGTCACCAGATGAGCCACGTCCATTTCTAGAAAAAAAAAAACATTTAATATTTTAAACTAAACCGATTATAAATTACACTTGTATATTACCTAAGCATTATATCTAAAAAATTTTCATTAATAAGTTAAATGTAGCATTATGAACTTTATATTTAAGTAAAATCATACACACCGGCTTCTAGAGCCAGACCTGCTCCTAGATCCTGCTGTATGCCCTCTAACTGGACTTCGGCTTGTAGATCTGCTTCTGGAACGACTCCTTGACCTACGTCGAGGAGATCGAGACCGTGACCTAAGTAAGACAAGGTAAAGAACTTTAAATTTAAAGTTTTTTACTGAGAGAAGCCACACACACTTACCTGGTTTCCTAATAGATGCAACAAAAGAATTAAAAAAAGTTGGTATTAAAAAAGTTAAGTACTCAATTCTGCAAAAAAAATTGGGGGTTATAAATTAATAATAAACTTTCACCTTTATTTTTTATTAAATGACTGATAATCTATTAATACCAGCTCAGCTACTTAATCTGATATTTTGTAAATAAATTTAATAAATCTATAAAAATAAGGAAATGAGAAAGCAAAATTTAATGTGTATTTAAATTATATAATTTTCAAAATTTAGTATTTATAAAGATCAAAAAAATTATTTTCAATGCGTTCCAATAAATTTAATTTTTACGTTTTGCTCCCGAAAATGTGAAATTCCACTGTTACTTTCAGTATTTATTTTTATCTACTAATACAAATCAATTATTTTCCCCACATTTAACGCCGACCTCTGTGGATGCATTTAGAAGGGCTTAAAACACAGATAAAGAAAGGAAAAGACAAACCTCTTGTCATTACAATGTACAACTTAAAGTTGATAGCGCTAAGTAGTGAGCACATAGGACAACATGGAGGTATTAATCGAAGATGTTGCGCAGGGTTGGCTGAATAACATTAGATGAACACGCTAAGAGCCAATTTGTAGATGTAAGACAAGTAGTGTGCTGTCTTCCTTAGCAGTGATGAGTCGAGGTTACATAACGTTGTTTTATTTGACGAAGTGTTGTTACTTATGTTGAGCTGGTAACTCATTGTTGAATGCTGATCACAACAATGCAGCTTGAGTGATAAAGTTGATTTATACACAACTGAGGCTGCTTTAGCCTATAAAAGTTAAATAATTTTAATGACACACTCATACAATTTCTTCAAGGTTATTTATATAATAACCTTGAAATATGTAATTCGAGATTTGTGTTAAATATTCTTTAACCTCTTCTAAAAATGCGCAACACTCTTTTCTTATCTGTTTTTTTTAACTTTTTAAAGTTTAAGTTTAAAAAAAAGTTAAAATAAATTAAAGCACAAATATAAGAAAATTCAACATCATTTTACCTGGATCGACCACGTTTGGGTCCTCTACAATCTCGGGCATAATGTCCACGTTCTCCACATTCATAACAACGCTCATCTGGGTTATAACGAGGAGGTGGTCGATATGATGATCTTGATTTACCACTAGACAACTCCACCCTTACACGTTTACCACATAGAATTCTGAAACAAAAATTTTCCACTTTTAATACACAAAATAATTAAAAATTAATAAAAGGTTATGGAATTCTTTAAAAGAATATAAAAAAGTATCGGCTCTTTTCTCAAATGAATTCATTTTACTTTATAATTACAGTACTAGCTGCATGGCCTGGCATTGCACTGGCCTTCTCTACTTTTATAAATTTTCCCTTTCCTTCACAAAATCAGCACTTTTAATACTCTTTTTCAAAATGATTTCCACCCCCAACGCCTCCACTTAGCCCGGCATTACTCAGGAAACAAAAAAGTTTTATTTTTATCAATAAAGTTATTAAGTATTTTAATAAAATTTTGAGTATTTTTTGAAAAATTGTTAAAGAACAAGTTTTTGACATTTCATTTTTTTAAATGACTGATTCTAAAAGAGAAAAGCATGAACTTTTTTAGTGTAAAAATTTTTTTCATTAACACAAAAGAAAATGCAAGTGGAATGATTTAGAAATCATTCATAAAAAGGTATAAATTTGGACTCATTCTAAAAAAATCTTAACTAGAAAAGATAATTTTTTAGGATAAAATTATATCGTATCATGGCGAAATAAATGAACTTTCCGATTCTGTAATTATTTTGTGTCTTATAGGGGGAAAAAAAAAAGGTAGAAGATTTGGAATTTCGCCGCATTGCGGGAAAAAATGACACTAATTATGTGTTTTAATTAATATCTTTTTAACTAATTGGAATATAAATGGCAAAAACAGATTCCTCGGATCATTCCTGACATTTTGGTACCTTTGGTGAGTTTGTGCGATTTGCGAAAAGATTGATGTACATACGTTTGTTTACCTACGAATTTTAATAGTGTAGATTTGCAGGAACTAATTCTTTAAAAATTCCAAGCAGTGTACTTGGATGCCTTTTGTTCTGAGGCACATCTTAACTGAGCCATAAATAAGAAAAAGTGGGATGAGAAGTCGCAGAATAAAAATGCACAAGTTTTAATTTTTGTACTTATCTAATGTTTTTGTACATTTGACATTAAAAATTCACATACATCACTTAAGTTGATTATGACTCAGAAAAAGATAAAAACCTCAATCTAGTGTTTTTTTAAATTTGTAGCTCCTTGATAAGAAGCACAATTTTTTTTGGAAGTGCCAGTCTACATTACAAAGATCTATGTGAAGGCATGAATAAAACAAGAAAAATTTAATGTCTATGCCCTAACACGTGACATCTCTTCTCTGCTATTTTTTCCTATTTTATGATAAATTTTTATATTTCATAAAATACTGTGTGCCAATATACTGTCCAGGCCACAAAAATGTTCATTGTGACATGCAAGTTTGACACCCCTGATCTACATCAACAAGCTTGAATATAATAGACTTTAGTGTGGTAATGATGTTTTGAGAAATTAGAATACCTTCTTTAAATAAAGAGATATAGATCAGTGTTTCTTAAACTAGGAGTCACATGATTTGCAGTTGAGGTTGCCAACCTTTTAGGATTATATATATATAAACTTTTTTTGCATGCAATAATTTATTTTACATTAACAAATAGTTTAACTTAAATTATAATAAAACCATTTATTTAATTTGTTTTGTACATATTGTGAAATGCTCACGCGGTCTTACAAAATTCTGTACAGAAATTGGGGTCACCACCTTAACCCTCTGGGTGGTTAGCTTCCTCCTGAAAAGTTATTCCGACAGCGTTTACTCTTATTTTGCCGTTCGCTTTAAACATGCAACAGTCTTCTTTCCTTCCCCCGAGATCAATCGTTTACAGCTAGCTGTTAAGTTGCCTTGGGCAATCTTGTATGTCGGTCGTTTCCGCTATATGTTCAGTCACAGTAAAATTAAAACAAAATGAAGGGTTAAAAAAAATAGTGTGTTAGAAGTTGAAAAATTATATTTTCTTCAAAAAAAATTTATTTTTTTGTCATTTTTTAAAAATTAAAAAATATATATATATTGGTAATGCGATTTGAACCAGAAAAAAGCATACTGTATTCATTTTTGAATATGAGAGTAAGAAAACGCGCTCACTTTCCTGTTTTTTAAAAAAGTAATGAGGTAAAAAGAGCAAAGGTCCTATCTCTTTTTTTAAACAATAAGACAATAAATGGTGCATACGGTGATATACATTCGATGATTATATTTATGAAATAAAACCGATCTTTCTCTATTCAATTATATTTTTAATTTAAAATAACATAAATAAGGATTTCTGAATACTTTTAATTTATTTTAATTAAAATCATATAAATGATATTTTTATGTTAACTGAATATTTTTCGGAAAAAATCTAAATTTTCATTCCTAGTGCTCTCCTTTTCGAACTCCTTGTATTAAATAAAAATATCTTTTCTACATCGGCATTTGTGATGGACATAACACACATTCAGTCAATAATTTTTAATTTTAATGGGGGATATACTTCTTCAAATGCGCATGACAGTACTTCTAACCATTTTCTACTCAAGTTTAATTTCTTATCTTTCTGTTTCTTCTATTACAAGGAAAAATGTCCCATATCGATAACTACATTTCCACACAATTCAGTCATTACAAATTCTATTGTGAGAAAAGTTCTCCCTAATTAATTTTGTCTTTCAAAACAGTACACTAAAAACAATTTTAACATTTTGAAATGTATCCTGTATTAAATTTTTTGAGTATAGACAAATATTTCCTGCTGTAGGGAAGACATAGTATGAGATGTGGTGTGTGGTTTTGAAAGAATGTTTTCGTACGTGTAGACTATTTTTGAAAATTTAAATATCACTAAAGCTAATCATATAACTGCAAATGAGCCTTATTTTAATGTGTGCTGGTATCAAAATAAAACACTTTACAATATTAAACAGCCTATGAATTTATATTCAATATCAAACTATTCGCAAAATGGCTTACAACTTCTATTCAAAATGTAACGAAACTGAAATATAAATATATCTTACTGCAGTCAAAAATATTCATAATATGTAAATATCCTATTCCTTCACTTATTTCAGTACATTTTAAAAACTGTAGCTGAATGCAATTTTTTACATTTATAAACGAGGCATAAAAGCTCACACAGTCGTAAAAATGTCTTTATCATTTTTAAATATACTACTATAAAACGTATATGGATTGTAAGATCAGTTCTAAAATCCTAAAAGCTTTAAGAGGAGCAAAAAACATGTAATTTTGGATGGATCAAAATTTTAATATAATACACAAATATACATGTTATTAAGCAAATAAATTTGAAAAATCAAACTTCCTTCTGAAATAAACGTAACTGAAAGAAAAATGTTTAATTGCAAATGAGTGGAAATACATGTTTATCTAAGGGGTATCCCCAAAGTGAGGCAATCCTCAAACTTAAAACTCAAACTCAGTGGCACAACAATCCATGAGGGCCAGGAACTACTATGCCCATCCCAATATACGTGACCATTGGGCGCTGAGGTGCATGAACAGATGTCTGATTTAGTAGTCTGTCTGAAGAGAGCTTCAGTGTTTAAGACCCCAAGCAAGCTTGGTACTCCCTTATCGACCCAATGTAGCGGGGATGAAAGGCAGAGTCTACCTTGCCCAGCCCGTTAATAGAACCCCAGACCTGTGGTGTGGAGGCACGATACACTACCACTCGACCCTATTCGGTGAAAAATAAAACTTAATGTTACAATCTTATATAATTCCCTAATGAATGAGGGAGTCCAAACTTTTTTTTCATGTAAACTGTTTAGACGGAAATGGTTAATTATGAACATTTCACAAGTTGCATAGATTAAAATTAACCGTTATAGTTTACATAAATTTTTAAGAGTGCAAAAGGTGTATTTTGGCTGCACGAATTAATTTTAAAAGGAATACGGTTACGAAAAATAGTACAAATCTATCTAAAGTAGGGTTGGTTACCTTAGATATTGTCAAACACAACAATGTATTGGAAGCCAATTCCACAATTCGTTGTTATAAAAATGTATGGAAAATTACAAGACTTGTTTTTGCATTTGTAATTTATATATATATATATATTTTTTCCCCGAGAACTTTAAAAGCTAGAGCGGCATCCATCAAAACTGCGGTTCCCTCTCTGTATTTCCAGATCGCCCCTGACTAAGCCGGCTCTGCCATAGTAAGTGAAAATGCCGGATTTTGTTTGTCAAGATCATTTTATAGCAGACTGCATTTTTCATGTATTTTAGATGGTCGTTTTATATTTTCTACATCATGATAATTTTTATTAGTATATGAATGTGTCATCAAACGATTACATGATTAATATTAACACACATTATTTTAACCATTTAATTAATATTAAGTATAACATAACGCACACAAATTTTCTGAACTTTAAAATAAATATTTCGAAAACTACTTCAGATATACTCAAAATTTTTTATTCCTACGCTTTAGCTTCACAGTTTTGCTTCTATGTAAGAATTTATTGTAATTGTATATTCATCAATTTTTTTTTTTAGTATATTTTTTGCTCTTGGCATGCAGTTTTCAACTGAATTGTATGAAATCTTCGAAATATATTAAAAAATACCAAAGAAGCTATGTAATAAAATTTTAAATTTATATTATACTCAAAGAATTGCTAGAACTTATGGTAAATAATTTTTAACTTTGCGATACATTTTTTTTCGAAATTTCAAATGGAATTTCTTACATAAAATTTCTAGCTTTATACGTCGAGATTTCAAAAAATATCCAGATTTTAATTACTTATTCAGTTAGCCTTTAAAAAAAGATAAATGTTGAGGAATTGAAGAATAATTCTAATGTTTTTAAATTGCTCGAATTTAAAATAGATTTTTATGTTTATTTATATGCATAAATGTCTACTGCAAATGTTTCTGTATATTTTTGATTACCATTTATTCAAACATTCAAGTTATAGAAAAAATGTAGGAAAATCTTCATTCATGTTGTCTTTGATGTAAACTGAAGTTCAAGCACTTAAAATTCAAATATAATTTGGTGTATTTTAAGAATATATAAGTAGGCACTGTACATAAACTTTCCTGAACACTTGGGCTTTGAAATCTAAAAAAAAAAAACTAATAGATCTTAATTAGTTCTTTTTTCGTTATTTTTATCAAAGTGTAAGAAAATGTTTCAAATTATTTGATGAAGTTTAAATTTATTAATTTTTAGTGGTTGGAAAGTTGAAAAGGTTTCAAATTTTAAAGTGTTTGGTGTTTTATTAATTTTTTTTTGGCATCTTATAATGAAATAATCATGTTTCAAAAACTGAAAGCATCGATTAAGATAAGAAAAATTAAGCGAAAGAATATACTTTAAAAAAGATAATTTGTCTAAATATATAAAATAGCAGATTGCCCTGACACACCCCAACTTGTTACAGTTTCAAATTAATATGAAACCAAAAGGGAATTGTAACATTTTACTTATGCGTTGGGACTTTTCAAAACTTCTAAAATACAAGCTAACAAACACACACACTTCCTGGGGTGTTTAAAAGTTTTCCCAGATTTTTACGATTGCTCCAGGGTCAATACACGGGGTGGGGTTCCCTGCGAGCCATAAAACTTCCTATCAGTGTCCTGCTGTGTTGCTTCCACTGTCCCTAATTATCTTACAAGATGTTAAACCTTTAAAAGGGGGAAAGGATTTCAGAAAAGTACAGCTCAATCGCTTTTGAAAATGTTACTTGAAGGCAAAAAAAAAAAAAAAAAAAAAAAAAAAAAAAAAAAAAAAAAAAACCGTGCAGTGCATTTTTGAAGTATCTTTACAATGACGGAATTTTCCGTGCTAACCGCTTGGAGGGTTAAAAAGCATAGGAACCCCTGAAAGACTACCTCAGAAAATGTCTCCCTACCACTTTGCTAGTTTTTAATGCAATTCTTAGCACCTACAAAACAAATATCCAGATCTTAACTTATGGGCAAGTCTTACATTGAGACCAACCAAAAAATAAAGTTTCTAACCAACAATCCTTAAGTGTACAACCATAAGAAATAAAAATTCTAGAAAGAAAAAAAAGGATCAATCTTCTTTTTTGTTTATACATTGTCAACCAACTTTTTTGGGATTTCGCGACTTCGTTTAATAGAGGCATGCATATATATATATATATTACAATCAGATTAATCGTGTTAGTGTAAATTGTTACGTAAAAAAAAAATTCTACGGCTCATACATGAAAACTACAGAGTAGGCAAAAAATCTAGAGCAATCCATATGATCACTTTTTAAGGGAAAAAGAACATTCATTTTATATCTAAATCTTGTTCTAAAAACAAGAAGTTTAGATCTGTTAGTCTTTAGACGGATGTATTGATAATAAACTAGACATTTTTCTCCTTGTGGGTTTCAGGTTCAAAAAATTTAAATGACTAGATATGTCTGTAACAAAAGTCAATTTCAATAACCTTTCTTCCTCACAGTAATGACCATGGCTTGTCTTTTACTTTCAAGGAATTCACCCTTTTCTGAATTCAAATTCTCTGCTCAGAACTTTCTCACAACTTAGTCATCCTACTGATGTGTAACATATAATCTTGTGATTCTTGGCTTGTATCTTTTTAAGTGTTTCTTAACTGTCTGTGGTTGAGCCCAAGTGAATTAAACACACGCAACTTTACCACAGGATTCAGTACCCTGCTAATACCAAAATATTTAGCACACAAAGAACGCCAGTGCATAATACAGTGCAGGAATATTGGTTGTGGTACGTTTCTCATTACACATCTCTGCTAAACTTGCCAATTATATATTTCTTTACACCACTCATGCTCTTTCCTATGTCATTAATTAGGCAACTGAGGTTAGTCTAGTTCAAGTTATGTGATCAGCAATTATTTTCTTCTTTTAATTCACAGGACTATCCTCTCTGGTACCAATGCTATACTTCCAATTGTAAGGAAGCCAGCTCCTATGTTATGTTCATGTCATCATCTACAACTCTAATGAGCACAAACAATTCATAAGTGGAACACTTATCTAATAATTCATCTATTGCAATGGACTCAATTCACAGACAGGCAGCGGCAAGTTGGAATCACGCGACGAGTAAACAAACATTTCTTAGTGCTTTGTTTTATGTGTGTGAAATTCCTATACTTAAACCATTTATATCTTGTATATGTACTTTATGATTGAAAATTTATATATATTTTTGCATTATTCTTGTATAAGAATTAGATAGGAAGAAATTTTAATTCAATATATTTGTGTTAGTGTGTAAACCCTATTGATGGCAGTTATGAGCAGTGTTTGTTAATATATTTATTAATAGTTCCTAGGTTATTTTTTGGCATACTTATATTATGTCCTTAGTTATTTTTTAGTTTATTATATTTATTTGTGCACAAGAATGATTTACAGTATAGAATTGAGACCATTGAATTTGAAAAACTTCTCATATGTATCCAATTATTTAATGGTAGATAGTGTATCACTCCATATTGATTTTTTTGATTTGTGAGTTTTGGACGCAATTTCTTAACAAATTCAGGCAACCCCAAAACATAGTATTCATATAATTAATTTAAAATAAATGCTATACACTCTGTAATTATTGGACACTTAGTAAATTCGAAAAATAATCATTAGGAAAAATGTTGCATTTTAAGATATGGATATTTCAGTAGGCAAGAGGACCAAAACAACGGAACTAGTTTGATATCGGGGGTAATGGGGTCAAAGTTCTGATGGCGTGATAAAGATAACGCGAATTGTTTGATTTAATATTAACCTCATACTTCTCAGCTACATGAGGGCTTTTGGCGACGGACCACGTAATTTTAAACCATGGTCAAGTGACGTGGACGACACCTGAGCTGACACCCCATCTCCTAACTACCACACAACAGAAGGACGTTTCAGCTCTCGACAGATTTAACGTGCATTGCTGCCCTACATGGCAGGTCTTTAGTGGTACTGGGCTCGAACTCATGACAAGGCAAGCCACAATCAGATACCTATACCACTCGGCTACTGTGGCCATAAAGATAACACCAAGCAGCGTTTCTTGTTGCGATAATGAAATCCAACATGGCGGCCTAGCGGTAATTTAATACACAATAATTTTAAAGAATTGTTTTGAAATACATTGAAATGTATTTCAAATAAAGGATATAGGAAGAGATTGAGAATAACGTAGATCAATAAATAATGAATAATAATATTATGTAATAAAAAGTAACATGGACCAATAATAGTAACATAACAGCATGTAGCTTATATTGTTTTATCGTAAGCATATATAATATTCATATAGTACGATTTTATAACAGTTATTTGAAATAATCATATAATATAATTAAACAGTACTTATAAAAAAGAATAATTGTCGAATTGTGAAAAAATAAAAGTAATGCATAAGAATACTCATATTACATAATTATAAATAAATAATAATTATAAATAAATAGCAATATTAATTTTAAATAAAATGTGTAATAATATTTATAAATGAATGCTAAAAGACAATTATAAATAACAATTTTATTATTACACATAGGAATAATTCCATTTTTTTCATTATGAATAAAATAATTACATAATGTATGTTAAAATTAATTAAGAATATCAATTACAAAGTAGTGAAAGCTTGCAATATGAAACTTGCAGTGCAAGTTCATTCAACGAATATCATCGAACAAAGAACGTAAAAAAAAAAATTTTAAAAACGAAAATAAACTATTTATGGCGAAATTAAAGCACAACACTGATTCTTTTAAGAAAAAAAATATTCTAGTACTCATTTTAGAAATATCCATATTCAAAAACAGCACAGAGTTAAACAGAAGACGCAAATAAGAGAAAAATTACTTAAAATGGTTATTTTTTAAAGAAATCGTCCTAAATTAATAGGGTTACAGCGGGAAAAAACGAATAAAAGTTATTTTTAATATACGTTATCCCCATGACAACCACATTGACAGACAATAAAAATATAGAGGTAACCATATTGTAATGTTATCGCCCATCTTGGTGAACATAAGCAACTTGGCACTATTAACCCAGATATCAAATTAGCACGAAAACAGCAATTGCTAGGTTACATTGTTTATTAAGAATAAGCAGTTCAATATAAAATATACACTAGCTAGAAAAAGTCTGCGTTCACCCATAACAACTCAGAGCAAAGGTAAAATTTAATAGAAATATATATTTTTTTTCAAACAAAATTTTATGAATTTGTTAACTATTATTTAAATGATGAGCATGCAAGAACGAATTAGTTTCGAATTAAAACTACGTAAGATAGCGGGTTTTTTGTAGCAAAGCACGCAAATTGTAGGCAGAAAAAGTCTGCGTTCACCATTTGAATATTCATAATTCCTGGAATTTTTATCAACAGGCATTATAGGTTAACAGTTTTTGCATTCAGTTATCAAGTAAAATAGCTTAAGAAAGTTTTTACGTAAAAACTTTTATATTTTTGTGAGGCACGAAACAATTCAATGACATGGAAAATAAAAAAAAAGAAATTAGTATCAATGAGCTTAAAATCAATATGAAACATGTGGAAAGATGGAAAAAGTCATAGGGATATAACCATATCCATTGGATGGCAGTATTCATCTATCTAACGTGTTATTAATAACTTTAAAAATGCAGGAATTTACACATCGAAACCTCGTTCAGGTTATCCGTCTAAACTCACAATCGGAGAAAAACGAAATATGCTACGCGTAGTGAAAAAAGTCTGCGTTTGACTGGAATTCAAATAGCAACAGACATTCATGAGAAGTTTAACAAAAACATTTGTGCAGATACTGCAAGAAAAATCTTGAAAAAGGCCAGATACTGTAGTCGAGTGGCTTGTAGAAAGCCTTATATTTAAAGACCAATGGATAGCTTTTGCAAAAGAGCATATACATATGCTTTCGGAGTTCTAACGGACTGTGATATTCTCCAATGAAGCAAATTTTACATCTTTGGCATAAAAGGTCATAAATTGGTATTCAGATAACCTTGTACAGCTCTTCAAAAAGAGCACTTAGTACCAACGGAGTAGCACGGCGGCGGTACAGTTATGGTGTGGGGGTGCATGGCAAGCAATGGTGTTGGAAAGTTGGGAGTATATCGAATCAATTATGATCAAATATGATTACCTTGATGTCCTAAAAAAATTACAGGAAAGTGCCACCAAACTCGGCCTTCGATCGTCATTTCGCTTCCAAGATGACAACAGTCCTAAGTACACTGCTGAGATTGTGATGCTTTGGCTATTGTGTTAAGTCCCAAATCAACTGTACACGCCCCCACAGTCACCTGATCTAAATCCTATAGAGCACCTATGGAATTTGCTTCAGCGTAAGATTCATCAACATAATATATCTAGCACTGATTTGCTGAGTATTCTTAAGGACAATTGGGAGAAGATAAGCGCTGAAGAAACAACTAAACTTGTTAATTCAATGCCGAAACAACTTCAGGAGGTTCTCGAAAGAAGGGGTTATTCAACCAGCCACTAAATAGCTCATTATCCTTTTTAAATATTTTTTTATAGCTTCTACTAAAACAGTGAACACAGACTTTTCTACTTGATTTTTGTAGGTATCGCTACAAATCTGTCTTTATTTTAAAAGCCATGAAAGCAAACCAAATTTCCTTTTGTTATTCTCAATACTTGAAATAAACCAAATAAAATATATTTAAAAAATAATTAATATTCCAGTTTTTAATTTGTTTTGTAAGCAATAGTACGTGAACACAGACTTTTTCTAGCTAGTGTACATTCAGCTCTTTCAAGATTTAGTCAATATATTAACATTTTGAAATGTGACATTGATTATTTGAAAATTCTTATCAATATACAGATATTAATCACTCAAATTTTCAATATACAATCAGTAAAGTGAAGCTTTTTTTCCTGACGTTATGTGAACAATAATGCTATAATTTATTACTCTGAATTCTTAAGGACAGTCGGTATGGTAAACACCTTCCAGAAATCGATTTTGAGATTTTGATATTTCTCAAATCTCCAAATTAAGCCCTTTCCAATGATATAACATACTAGTAAATTTTTGAATTAGAAGTATTTTAAAATGTTTTTTAAAAAATAATCAAATGATTTGCCACGCCTACTTTGACAGATAGAAATGTAAACATTGGCCTTTTAAAACTGGGATGCTCTTGCAAAGCCATTATCTGTTTTATTTATTCCCACGAACTTAACTGTAGAATAACTGCAAGTGTAACTGTTACGGTTGTTTACCTATTTTTGGGGCTTTCGAACACGTTGTGTTTGAGCACTTGTCGTTTATCGATACTTAAAATTTCTGAAATTTTGAAATGCCAAGATTACAAAAAGTGTTCAAGAAACGCAAAGGTAAGTATTATCCACGTAAGAATACTATTAATAGCAAAGTAAGTACCACTGATTGTAAATTAAATGCTCAAGCTGAACATGCACATGATTCAAAGCAGTCATGTGCAAAAGAAAAGAAAATTCCCGATTTAAATGAGAGTTTTTCTTCTTTTGGTGATAGCGTAGGTATTTTAAATGCAATCATGAATTTGAATATTCTTGCTTTCGTTTTCAAGAATGAAGTTCACTGTAAAATGTGCAACAGTGGTTTAGACATGCAAGTTTTAAAAGGTAAGTCTGGACTGGCTATTACGTTTGTCCTGAAATGTTTTGCTTGTCCATATCGTGTAGAATTCTCTTCTTCAAATTTTCATGAAGGAACACAAATTGCTACAATAAATACCAGGTTTGTGTATGCTATGCGTTCAATTGGAAAAGGTGCAGAAGCAGGGAGAATGTTCTGCGGCGTAATGAATCTTCCGCAACCACCTACAAGGTTTGCTCCTTACTGTAAGCGAATTTTAAATGCTGCTAAACTTGTTTATGATGATTCAATTCAAAATGCTGCGAAGGAAGCTATTTGTGAAAATGAAGGTAACAAAAAAATAGCAGTAGCTGTAGATGGGACATGGCAGAAGCGTGGTTACACATCCTTGAATGGTGTAGTTACTGTGACCAGCATTGATACAGGTAAGGTGATAGATGTTGATATTCTTTCGAAATATTGCGCTTGTAAAAACTTGCCTTTTCATGAAAAGGATTGTAAAAGGAACTACGTTGGATCTAGTGGAGCGATGGAAATCCAAGGTGCGTCTAAAATTTTTCAACGGTCATTATCTTTACATAATGCCCGATATATTACGTACTTAGGAGATGGGGATTGCAAAGCATTTGATGCGGTAAAAGAAAAACATTTATGGAAATGAATATCCAATTGAAAATTGGAGTGTATTGGCCATGTAATGAAGCGCATGGGAACAAGATTACGCCGATTAAAAGCTCAATTGAAAGGGCAAATCTTGTCAGACGGTAAGTGTTTAAGTGGGAAAAATCGTTTGACTGAACATGAAATTGATAACTTGCAGTCATACTATGGATCAGCTATTCGAGAAATCACAGCAGTGTTCAGAATATGCGGCAAGCTATCTGGGCCATTTTTCTGCATAAGTTATCAACTGATGAATATCCTCAACATGGTTTTTGTCCCATCGGGAAGATTCATGGTGTGGATTTAAAAAGGCTGAAGCATCAGGTAAGTCTTACAAACATAAAAACAGTCTTCCTGTCGCTGTTGTTGAAGCAATGCGTCCTATATTTAGAGATCTTTCCCATCCTGATCTGTTGAAAAATGTTTGCATGGAAAAACACAAAACCCGAATGAAAGTTTTCATAATGTCGTTTTGGTCACGTGTTCTCAAAGCAACATTTGTACAGATTGAAACACTTTCACTTGGTGTTTATGATGCTGTTTGTTCATTTAATGATGGTAATGTATCGAAATTAAAAATGCTTCAAAAAAATGGGCGTAGAACCAGGGGAATTTTCAGTAAGTGCCATGAAACTTCTCGATAGGGAAAGACTAATGAAAGCAATTTATGCTTTTTCTGGACGCTCGAAGAAAATTAGAAAAGATAAAAGAAGAAAAAGAAAGAAAGAAGAAGATAATATTAAGAAAAATAAGGTAAAAACCGGCTATAGTGCAGGATCTTTTTGATGAGGTAAAAATTTATACAAAAGCTACTGTGTTTTCTAATTAATATATTTTTCAAGTAATCTGTTCTTTTTTCTTTAAATCTACTGTATGCATGAATTGGAGACTTTTACTATATATTTCATACATATTGTTGTGTGTTCTTATTCTTTATGCAAAATTTTTTAAATATTTCTTTGACATTTTTCACTAATGAACACATGTCGTAACACAGAAAATGACGATTTTTATTAAATTGTGTATTCTTTTTTTCTATAAATCTACCATATGCATGAACTGGAAATTTTTACTATATATTTCATATGTATTGTATGTTTTTATTCTTTATGTAAAAAATTTTGAAAATATTTCTCAGACATTTTTCACGGTTGAATCCTAGGAGGACCCACTTTTGGTCGCCAAATTTTGAGCGATAAAAGTAGTAATATGGTAACCTTTCCATTTCATCAAAAAATTAGTATTTTCAAATCACCGAAAAAAAATGGCAACCCTAAAAAAAGTGCAACATTTTTCGCCTTTTCCGAAAAAACGCCATTTTGACATTTGACTTCGCTGGAGGTTGTTAAGAATGGCGTGTGAAAGGAAATTACTTTAAAGTGAGGCTACGATAGGTTTTTTTGTGCTCCTGGGCACATAGGGGAAGAAAGAGACGTTAGAATGGTGTATGAAAGCTAATTTAATTGCTTCTCGTTATGAATGTTCGAGGTGTACAAAAAAATATGCGTTTTCAAAAGCGAACGGTTGACGGCTACGAATGGCGTTGCCGCAACCAGTCGAAAGATAATCGCCACGACGTCGTTCGGAGTGTGAGAAAGGGCACTTGGTTTAGCGAAAGCAAACTTGCTATAACTATTATCTTGCGTTTGACGAGATATTGGTTTGACAAGAGCATGAATGAATTCGTGATGAATGACTTGAAAGTTAATAAGAATATGACAAAGTTAATAAGATATGTGGCGGCAATCTTACGATCACAAGTTGGTGAATGAGAATTTTCATAAATTCCTTGCATCCATCGCAAGGGTGTATCCACCAACAGATCATGACGAAATGCAAGCGTAAGGTAAGTGCTTTTTAACATTTTTTAAAATTGATTTCATGTATTTCTTCGATTTTATCTTTGCGAAACGCCCCTTTCGTCCTTTTTTAAAAATGTAAATCATGTTGTACACACTGGTTTTAGAATACGTTTTTAAAATGAATTTCATTGCTTTCTCCGTTTTTTTCTTTATATAATGATTAATTTAATGTATTTATTCGATTTCATCTTTGCAAAACGCCCATTTCATCCCCCCTCCGCTGACGCATGCGCTTCCCAAGTGTTTTTCGTCATTGACGCCTTTTTGAAAACCTTCAATTTGGCGCCAAAAACAGCAGTGGGTCCTCCTAGGATTTTACCCTTCTACTGTATGCATAAACTGGAAATTTTTACTATATATTTCATATGTATTGTGTATTTATACAAATTTTTAAGCTTTGGTGTTCAATAGTTTTTTAGTAAAAGGTTTATATATAAATATCTAAAAATGCAATGCCTTTTTTCATTGCACATAGCTTGTTACATATACAAAAATACATAAATTTCATGTTCAAGAAATCTGTTTTTATGTTTTTGTTGTTTTGAATACCATTTACCAAATATTTAAAGAAAATTTTTAATTCTGCTGCTGTAAAACATTGTGTTAACAGGTGAATATATAAAACACTAATGAAAGTTTTCGAAATAGTGTATAATCATGTATTACCAAAGTCATATTTTCATGTATTGACACATTTTCACATGGTATTTATGATGCTTTATAGTCAAAATTTGATGAAAGTAATGTATCAGAACTGAAAATTCCTCAAAAATTGATACAGAATTTGAGTAAAATAATTAAACGCTAAAAAATACCTCGATAGCTTAAAAGTGAAAAATGCTATAAATGTATTTTCTGAGAAATCTAAGTATAAGAAAAAACTAAAAAGCCTTAAAAGTAATAGAGAATAAGCTAATATTTAATAAAATAGGGCAAATACTTATTGCAATTCATTATTTTTGTGATCAAGTGCTTTTTTACACTAAAAATGCAATTATCTCAAAATGGTTGTTTTCAAACTGCGGGTACAGTTTTCTCAGAATCTACAGAATGAGTGCTCATGCAATTTTTACTGCACATAAATAATATGTAACTCTATATACTAAGCTTATTTTTTTGGAGATTTTCCTGAAATATTTTGCTGAAAAGCAGTTATCGTAAAAAATTTGACAGTTTTCAAAAATTTCAAAGTGATACTTTTACGATGAATTTTTTTGAAAAAAGTAAACAATATATTTTAAATATATTTACCAGTATTTAAATACAAAAGCCTAATTAATATACAGACAAAATTTGAAGTTTATATATTTAACAGTTTCTGAGAAACTTGAACCTAAAATGGCTCAATTTAACATTGTCGGTATAGGCCCTACCGACTTCCCTTAAGTCTTACAAAAACATTTCGCACAGGTAAGGTAACTTTTGCCCTCACATTTGACATTTCCACAAATTTTACATATAATTAAGCATTAAGAACGCGGCAATCTGAGAAAATTTTATCAAGGTACATAAAAGAATTGAGTTAACGGCTATAACGAGAAAATAAAAGTTAAAGAATCAATGCTCTTTAAGATCTAGAATAATAAAGAATGCATATCAGCCATGCAGCTTCAACAAATATTATTTAACATTACATACTTACTTCCCATCCAAACCTCTTACAGCATCTCTAGCATCACGAGAATCTTCGAACTCAACGAAGGCAAAACCAGGGGGATTCCTCGCAACCCAAACATTTCTTAAAGGTCCGTAATAACTGAAAGCATCCTCTAGTTCGTGCCGCGTACCACTGTTTCCTAGTTCTCCCACGTACACTTTACAATCCAAAGGTCCGGAATTGCGGTATCGAGAAGACATTTTCTATATGTTAAATTATAAGGCATTTATCAGATACAAATGTATGCAAAAAACAAAATGGTACAGCACATAACTCTAAAAGAGATAATTTAAAGTAATCAATCACCAAAAGTACGGTTACTTTCAAATGAAAGAAAATATCAAAAAGCAAAGACTTACATAGATATAATAATTTTTGTAAAGAATAAGCAACAGAATTAGGCAACGTTACTTACAACTACACAATAGCAAGACGACAAAATGGCGTCACTTCATCAGTATTCGATAACGATATAATGTAGATATTATATAACATTCGATAATCGATTAAGCGAAGAAACATATTTAGAAATACTAAATCAACTTCTAATGTGTTTAATAAATATTTTCCTTAGTATACACTGCTAGACTAATAGACCCTCCCCTAAAAATAGAACAAGGCAATTTCATAATAATAAGCCAAAATCAAATTTTGAAGTTGATACAAGATCTGACAACCCACTTATTAATTATTATATAATACTTCAAATCAGGCTTCTCTAAAAACCTTCTATTTTGTAAACCTTAATCGGTCTTACAAAACTTCTATTTTATGACATATGAATTCTTCTTACTTCAATTCTAACGTCTGTAGGAGGGACAGTTGGAAAGGGTCAGTTTTTTAATAAGAACATGATAAAATTTTCTTTTTTTTCTATTAACTGTTGAATGACAGTAATGACAAAAAAAGATACATCATTATTTTTTGACGATTAAATAAGTTTAAGAACTCGTAAATCAGATAACATTCCGTCAAATTAATAGATAGAATATGTAGTCAAATGTAGCATAATTGAAATGCCTTAACTATTGTATTGAAAGAGATGCAAAAACATGGAAATGCTGTTCCACATTTGATTTAAGTTCTTTTAATTTTGTTAAAAGTTATATAACAAGATAATAATCACTCATTTTTTTTCTAACTGTTCAAAACCGTTTATTTTTTTTTAATAAGAAGATCGAAATTTCATAACGGGAAGTGGCAACGTATAGCATCTTTCTGGATTTTATAAGATACTTCATTTCACGTGGCGCCGCTTTTCGTGCGTTTGGAGCTGAATTATAATAAATTTTTGAATTTCATTTGTTTTAAAAGGTGAGTGATATCATTTCATTTATATCTTTCTTTGAAATTCAACCGCAATCATATTTTTTTAATGAAATAATTTGAAGTTATAAATCTCGGAGAGGAGATCCACATGCTATGGAATGAGTTAAAAATATTTTTGTGTTGCATTAAGTAATTAATTTATAGGGTATTACATTATAGAAGATTGTTTTATGTTTGTGGAATAATTGTTGTTATTGACCATGTTTTTGTATTACTCTTTTGTAATCGGTATTTTAGATTTTTTGTTAGGCCTAAACACGTTTAAACATGTCTATTCGACAATGGCGTTATGAAGGGTGTGCAATTTTAATAAATTAAGTTAACAATAGTTACTTTTAGATTAATGCTAATTTTCTGTTAATTTCTACAGAAGTATCCTTGAGGTCTTACTTTCATATAAAATAGCAGTCTTTTAATTACTTTTGGAATCTTGCATATGCTCTCATTTCAGCCATTTTTTAATACGTATATGTACAAATCGACGATACTTTCCATAATCATTCACTCTAGAAATTGGGACGTCTTAGAAAGTGCTACTTTTATGAATGGCATCACTTAAAAATTAATTTTTGTTATAAATTTGTTGCAACAAGTTAAACCTTGCTTTACATTATCGAAGTATCGGTGAAGTAGATCTTTCATTTCTTTTAAATTCATATTAAAGATTGGAAGACTGTGAATAAAATTTTTAATGTTATTTAGCGAACAGTACAGAAGTCAGGATTATATTTGTATTTTTAATATTTATATTGTTTACATATTATGACTTGAAATCTTTAGGAGTTTCTTTAGGTCTGTCACCACTATAATTTACACCACCTCGGAATTTGTAACTATCTTTCTTAGGGATTTCTCTTCTGAAACTCTTGTTTGATGCTTTCATATTCGTCTAATTTCTCTGCAAGTTCATAGGGAGTTTTTAATTTGATCTAGTCATCAAGAAAATGCTCTCATACTTCAGCTGGAACACGGTACTTCAATTGTTCAGTTATTAATAGATCTTTCAGTTTGCTCGAAAGTTTTAACCAGCAATTCAGCTATCCATTCTGTAAAATAACTATTCAGTTCATGAGCATAATTCCTCCAAGACTTCTCTGCTGATTTTTGATGTCTGTAAAAACATTGCTTCAACTTTTCGCTGTTCAACATGTACCTCTTCAATATAAGATCTTTTACAAAATCATAATATCATAATTATTTGCCCTTTCGGTAGGTTCTCTAGCTAGCATATTAGAGTTCTGCTGGTAAAACCACCAACAAGTAGGCCACCCAATCCTTCTTTGATACTTGAGCTAATTCTGCCTCCCTTTCAAAATTAATCAAATATAAACTAATCTCATCATGTTTTTCATCAAATTTAGTTGTGATTTGTGTCAATTGAATCTTGGGTCCAATTTCAACTCTTCTTCCAGATTCATCATTTAATGGTTGATTCTGCTGTGATAATTCTAATTTTCTCAATTCTAATTGGTGTTGTCTGGCTTCTTGAACCATTCGCTCTTCCTTTTCTCTTTCTTCCCTTTCTTCTTGTTTACTTCTTTCTTCCCTTTCTTTTCCTTCTTGTTTCCTTGTTCTTTCCTATCACAAATGACGAGAATTATCTCCACTTCCTCTTCAACATAAAATTCGCTATTAAGAATCAATTTTTTTATATCTACCACCTTGCTGGACTGATCTACTTCAACCCCTATTTCCTCACATACTGACAAAAGATCAGGTTTATTACCTTTAGCTAAATATGCCATGATTTAGGGACTAACAAGATCAGAATGCTTTCCAAAAAGAAAATTAAAATAAGACGAGTAAGAAACTTATTTTTCGATATATTATTTAACTAAAAGTAGTTATCGATTTTGCACTGTACCAAAACATGCAAAAATATACACTTAAATTATAACGAATACATACATATTCAGCACTTTCGAATTCTATTTTTCAAAAGTTTCAAGTGATTAAAATATTTACGTAACTACAATACCAGAATAATCAAACAAGCACAAAAATAAAAAATAAAAAGTTTCAATGCAAATTCAATAACATTCACCTTCAGTCCAAATTATCATAAAGTGTCTTCAAAATTTAATTTGTCATTCATTAATTGTCATTTATTTTCAATTTAAAAACAAATGCGAGTAAATATGTTAAAAAAAATTCTACCTATAGAAATTCTACAACTTCACCCTTAACTCGAAAATAATAATAGATGTTTATATTTGTAAAAACAAAAACATTTTTTATTAAAAATGTTTCAATGTAATGACCACTTTTAACTCAAAGAACACCATTCAAATAAAATCTTAAGATTTTCTTTTTTTCAGGAAAACCAAACACTTCTATTCACAACAACAAAAAAAAATATTATAAGACAATAATGAGAGTAAAATAATTCCACTAGTATTCTGAATCCACAGAAATAAAAATTTTACTGAACTTATAAAAAACATTCTTGTATGATTCGAATAGCTACATAATTTATGCATTTAACCTTGAGAACTTCTGAAACGTAATGAGTCGGCTTTTTTTCCTCTCAGTAAAAGAGAAGAGTCATAAATATTTCTTTGACTCAGCAAAATCAAAAATATTTCTACTTAAATATACACTTAATATGTATATATATTTCTCACTGCACCTTCAAATTGTGCTATAATCTCAATTTTCATAAGTTATTTATCATTCACTCTTCACAAATTAATATTGTATTCACAATACAGATTTTTTTTAAACACTGTTGAGAGAATCTTTTAATTTATATCTCATACATAGAAAACTCAGTTTTAAATCAGAATACACTTACTAAAACTAAGAGAAATTTTATATACTCAATTCAACCTTAGACAAAATAAATTTTCTTCTTTTTTATAGGATAAATTTTTGTTTTTATTTAAAAACATATCATAAATTAACGAGAATAGCAGGGATAAGTATATAGCTTTAAAATAATCAAAATACAGCATTTAATACAAAAAGTGAATTAAGAATGATTGCTGTATTTAATTTATACCCATATTTTAATACAAAAATTGAGAACAAATTTAGAATACGCACGAAGGTACTTTCAGATAGAAAAAGTACTTACCGTATTTTCCTATATATAATCCGCGGATTGTGTGTTAAAAAAGTTTCAAATTTCGTTGTGCGTATTATACGCCTCTGCAGATTATCTGAGAAAAAACATTCTCCATCAAAAAAGCGAACAATAAAAGTTTTGGAAGAAATGCCGTTTATGTTTTATAAAATAAATAATAGATGGCGCTTTCATGACTCGGATGACGTATTTCAGCTATAACTAGTTTTTGTCCAATTACATTAAAAAACGAATTCGATTCCTCGGAAGGAAAAAATAGTTATTAGTCGCTGGCGTCATTTCCAATTTTCTCTCTTGACTAGAGCTATTAAGTTTTTCGAAAGCTTTCATCAAGTTGAAGCGAAAGTGTTAAGTTACACTACAAACTTAAAAGGCTACCAAAATCGGGAAGCTGCAAGGTTTTTCAACTTTGACGAATTGAATATTCGTTTGTGGAGCAAAACAAGACAAACTTCGAAAATTGTGATTGACGTTAAAGTGCCGATCATTTTGGTAAACCTCACTGGCCAGAATTAGAGGAAGAAATAAATAAAAGGATTTTAAAAGAAAGACAGTGGGGAAGCAGTCTCGATCTTAACTTTTTTGCTGTTAACTTGCTGAATTAAAAAAAAGATTTTTTCCGCATGGAATGTTTTGTTTAACAACTCAAAACATAGATGGCAGTAGCAAAGAATTTTTTTGTTTTATTGAGGTTATCGTAAAAAATATTATCATACATATTTGAAAAGACATTTCGTAATAAATTTTTTTTCCTGTACAATTTTTCTTCTATTCAATTATATTGTGTATTTTTTGTCTTATGACATTCATTATCGGCAGTTTATATTTTGGATTATTCGGCCTAAAAACTGCTGCGGATTATACAATATTTTTTTTTTTACTCGGAAAAAAAGGCTTTGCGGATAATGTCGCTGCAGATTATATACAGGAAAATACGGTACCCCAACTATTTCTTTTGTTAACGGCACTGTTCTTAGATCGCTGCCACCAGTCTGTAAGATCGTCTGGTAGTTGAATGAATCACCTCTAAGTAACCGGATTTACCGTTTTTATTTCCCCCTTCAAACACATCACTATATTAAACAATTTCATTTACAATTAAAAATCGCATCAGGAACTACAGGCAGCTTCCTCCATTTTTCGTTCGAGACCACCTTCCTCTTTTCTCCTTCCCGCTCAAAGGCCAAAATAGTTCACACAGCGCCCTCTTTCTAGTCTATCGTATGCTATGTGTCAAGCCTCCTAGTGTACTGTGTGCCAAGCCATTACAGCACTTGCACTATCAGTAGACTCCTGCATCTTTATAATATGCTTATCTGGGAAAGCGGGATGTTTTCAAGGTAGGCTAGCAGCTGATCATGTTTGAAATGTTAGATGGTGTTTATCTATACACATAAATAAAAATGAAGTGTCTGTTTGTAATTTGAAATAAACAGCTTTTTACTAAATGCATTTAAAAGTATATATATAGCTAATGTTATAAGGAGTAGCTTAGGCTACTTTTCTTTTAGAAAAAAATTAGGATTCCGAGAAAATAAAATTAAAACCAATGAAATAGTGAATAATATCCAATTCAAATAGGGATTATTTTTATTCAATATGCTATATTTTTATTCAATAGGGATTAATTTATTTCGCGAGCCTTCTAGCAGTTATATCGAACTTTTTTGTTTGATTAGGTTGCTGTTACTCGCGACATTTCCCGTTCATGTCCTTTGATCCTAATGATATTACAGTCCTCACTCCATTGACAGTGCCAAAGGTCATGCATCCCTTTCACCTCTTGCTCTACAAAAAACAGAAAAATAAAACAAAAGAAACAGATTCACAAAGTAGAAGAATATTATACTTATAGCATAGGTATTTCTTTACGTAGAATACATAATTATTAAGTTTTTGTAAACTCTGCAATGAACACTTTTGTTAAACTCCACGTGGACGAAGTAGCGGGTAACAGCTATTTAACATAAAATAAATGCATCAGAAAGTAATATCGTATTACACATCCAGATACGAATAATTTACATTATTTTAAGCGTTTATTACACAAAATCTGTAACAATATGTTACTTTTGCTGAGCAGGTAGGCGTTTTCAAAAATCGACCCACAAGAGAGTCACGGGTGTCATTAATAATAAAAAAAATTTTCAGCTATTTTATGTACAGATTTAAAATTTAGCGAACATTGTTTTTTTTTTGTAATTTACAATTCATGTAAAATTAACTCATTAAAAACTTCTTTATCCTTCAGCCTGTATTGTTTAATTTCTCAATTCACCCGTGCGAAGAACGAGTATACCAGCTAGTAAAAAATATGTTGAAACAAAATATTTTTAATTAAGGAGACTTGGTATCTTTTGAACAACTTTATTTATGTATTTAAAGATTATATTTTAACATATGTTGCTATTAAAAAAAATGATTAAGAGATGAAATTTTTCACATATTATTCACACAATTTTAAAAATTTTAATTTTTTAAAGAAAATTAAAATTTTACTCCTTTTGTAAATATTAATTTTTTTTGTAATATTCTTATGGATATTCTAAACCCATCTAACACATGGGCCGCATGTGTCCCGTCAGTACGTAAGTTGCGGCCTGCAGACTCTTTTAAAAAAACTTTTAAATAAATATCAGCTTTTTAAAGTTTTTTCATTTTGAAATTTATTTGATGGGAAATTTATACTAATATATATATAAATCTACAATGTATTTACCTGTTTTAAAATAAATCCTTTTTGATGATAGAGATCCTTCAGATTAAAATAGATTTGTATTTTATCAAACAGCTACATTTGATTTTACTATAAGTAAATTACTTTTTTAATAAATTTCAAATTGCATTATGCATATACTTTACTATTGATGGCACAGGATTCTCTTTGTGACTTTCATTTCTCTTCCTCCTTTTCTGTTTGAAGTGCTCAAGAAGCAAGAGACAGTAAGAGATGTTTTTTTATAGGTTAAAAAAATATTCAGGATGGTTAAGATGAGGGCAATGCATACTTGATCGTTTGCGAATGACAGTGCTATCAAATTTCAACAATGAGTAACGAAAAATCAATTCAAAAGGAACACCGTAATTTTCAAGAAAATGGCAACTGTAATATTTTAAACATTATTTTATCATTGCATTGTTATGTTATGTAAACATTTTATTATCTATATCTGTATACATGAAAAATAATGAAAACAATAATAATTCGTTCTGTTTTAAATTTTCACTCAATAAATGTTTTTTTGTTTCCAAATCTGATGTAAAGGTACATATATTTATCTGCAGTATACGAGATGTTTTTCCAAAGTGGCCCGCTAAGTCATTGAGGTTGGATACCCCCCTGCTCTATTTATAATAATTCTATTTGTTTTCTAGGAAAAAAAAATGTTGATATGCATGCTAAAAATCAACAAAAAAAGCCACTATCTCCTATATTTTAATTTTTTTTAAAAAAAAGTAGTATTCAGTTTACAGCAAAACAGATTTCTAATTTTATTACATGCTTTATACATAACATGCAGGGAAAAAATGGAAGTGATTGGTAAATAATTGTGGAGGAGCAGCATTTTGAATGTATTAATGTTTCGAAAAACACAAACTGAGAACAACCACTTTAAAGTTTTGTTGGGGTGAAGTGAGTGAACTATTTTTTCTGGCGGAAGGATAACTGAGTGATCCGCCCACGCGCTCTTTTTCCTGCTTTACTCCCATGCATTCCTTCTACGGGGTTGACGAGCTGACCGTTCGCTGTGTGCTTTTGGGTCAGACTTGCTGTGTGCAGTATCCGCGATCAATATTTTCGTATGTATATAAATAAATGTGATGTCCCAAGATACCGTAGTAGAAGTGATTTCATAAAAGAACAACAAGTTTATAATTCAGGAAAATAATTATAATAAGCTTAAACTTAAAATACCACTTTAAAATATTAGTTTTACATTTTTCTTTAAAATAATTGCATTTTAATAATTTTCCAATCCATGCATTTTTATAAATAGTCAATTTTTAGAGAGTATTAATTAATTGCACACGAAAATTCAAGAAAAATGGTAACAAAAAAAATTTCTTTTTCTGTCACAACAGTAATATTAGTTTTTTTCTTGTAATTTTGAAGTATCACATTTGTATGAAGAACATATCAGGAATAAGAAATGAAATTATAAAAGTATTAATATAAAATGCCTTAATTCAAAGAACATATCAGGAATAAGAACTGAAATTATAAAAATATTAATATAAAATGCCTTAATTCAAATACACATTCTTTTTTCAATGTTATTATTTCTCTTTATGATTTTTTTTTATCAAAACGCTTTTTTTCTGAAAGGGGGTGTGGCTGAATTGCGTAATTTGTTTTCAAATGAAATTTTATTAAACTAACTTTCCCACATGCACAAGTGATATTTCAGTCGAAAGATAATGAAAAGAAAAAGATTATATTAAAGTAAAAAAAAAAATACAATAGGTCTGTCATTTTTTGGGTACCAAGTCCTCTTAAAAAATGAAGGCTTAAAATTTTAAAACAAATCATTCATAAAATTATGCTTAAGTTAATGTCCTTCTGAATAGAACAGTATATTTTTTAAAGTATTTTAATTCTGTACTTATATCAATATTGATGTGCAGTACAATACAGCAAAAATTGGTAATATTAAAATTTTTAAACTATTACATAAAAGTAAAATGATATAATCAGACCTCTATATAAGGAAGTTGCTAAATCCCAGAAAGAAGTTCGTTATATAGAGGTTAATCTTGTTAAAACCCTAGTAGAACTGGTGTTTTTGGCAGCAAACCTTTTTTCCAAGTGGCGCCAAATTGAACTCAAATTCTTCAAAATGGCGTCAGAGCTGATAAACTCTTCAAAACTGTGTTTTTGGGGGGTAGACTGACAAAATGGTCAAAAATCACGAAATGAGCGTGGTTTTTCTTAATGGCGTCAGGGATGTCTGAAAACCATTGGTAGTACACGATTTAGATTAAAAAAGGACAAAATGAACGTTTCGCAAAGATAAAATTGAATAAATACATGAAATTCATCATTTTAAAAATGCACTCTGATATCCTTTTGTAGTACATGATTTACATTGAAAAAAGAAGGAAATGAGTGTTTCGCTTAGATGAAATTGAAGAAATACATGAAATTACTCATTTAAAAAAATCACTGTAAAATACTTTTGTAGTACATGATTTACATTTAAAAGGATGAAATGAGTTTTTGCAAAGATAAATTTAAGAAATACATGAAATTCATTATTCTAACATACCTTTTTTCGGCAGCAATTCTTTGCAAAACCAATGCGAGAGCAAACAAACTTTTCAAAGTAAGGGGACAAAATAAGCATTGTCCAAAAAATGATGTTTTTGTGTCACCATTTTAAGGGTTGCCATTTTCTTAGGGGTTGTGAACCCTCTTTTCTAGAAGGAAATGGTATGCTTATACCATTTTGTAACCTTTATTGCCAAAAATTTGGCGACATAAGTGGGTCCTCCTAGGATTAAACCTATAAAACAAATTTTAAATGTCTAAACATTATATGTTAAAAAAGTAATTATTCAACCTTTTTTTAAAATTAATGTATGTTTATTTTATATATCTTGACCACCAAAAAAAAAAGAAAGAAAAACTGCAAGGAAAACAAGAAAACAGAATGTTGATGAATTCACTGTATTTTCAATATTAAAAAAATAATTTTATACTAAAATTAATGAATTTTAAGGACATTTTATAATTAGAACACAAGGATACGGCACAAGTACTCTAAGGATGAAAGAGGATGTTTCTAGTGAACTGGGCAATGGGGGTTAAAAGTTGCACTCTTTGGATGAAACGTCCACAAATCTATTGCTCTTGGTGAGTTAGGATCTAATAAAACCAGTCCAAGATTTGTGGCCATCATAAAATGTGCTAAAGAGAGAATAACTTGAATTTTTTTTAAGAAATACTTTAAAAGGAAAAACCCATAAAATGAATCACAAAAGAAAAAAATTGTTATATAGGAAATGCACTTCGCTATAGAGGTTATTTTACTAAAAAAATCATGAAATGTTAAAGGTTACAGGAAAAAGTTAGCTATATAGAAAAATTCGCAATGTAGAGGTTTGACTGTATATAGATTTGAAATCTTCCCTTATGGTATGTTATGTTAAAAATGAAAATATTTATATATAGGGGGAAGTCATTGGTTAGCTTTACACAGAATGATCATTGTGTAATATACTGTTCGAATTAATTGCGACAAATGGGGGAGGGAGGAAGTGAGAGTTTTTAGTCATCACATACCTTAGTAGACCTAAAAAAATATGTTACTAATGCCACCTGTTGGATGTAGTCAGATTGAGACCTGTGAAATTCATTGCAAGGGACCTGTTATTGGCCGTAGCCTTGAGCATCACACAGGTGACAGTATGATTTAGCTTGGTTCGACCCCAATTTTGAGGGAGAACACCGTGGGGTAGGGTCAGGGGCCTCCCACATTTCATCCCCTGCCACTAGAGGACTTGGCTGTTTAGAATACCACCATGACGTGAAGGCGCTATACATTTACAAACATCCATGTCTTCTCTGGGATTTAAACCCAAGCCCTACGATACAGCAGTCAGCGTCGCTGACCACTATACTGGATGGGCGAGGAAATTTTTTTTATATGATTATGAAGTATATGTCCTATGCAGAAAGGATGGTTTTTAATGTAGTTAACGATTTTTATGCTTTCGTGCAGAACTTTCTGTAGATATCAGCGGGCATCTTAAGTGTGACAATAGTACTTAGGATTATAACCAAAGGAGTGATATATAAGTGATCTTAATGAGAATATAATAATTGAAGTTTTTTTTGCACAAAAAATTTTCCAGAATTAATAAAAGTATATGCCTACAGTTCATTATAGACATGAAATGCTGTTTTATAATGAGATAATTTTATTGTAATGTAAATATAGTTTGAGGGGACATTTTTTAAAGCATTTTTTCTAATAAAATGTGAAGATTGTTCTTGGTATTTTATGTCTGTTGTGCATATACTCTGGAATATTTTTACTATGTTATCAACATGTGTAAAGAAAAGGTATGTTATTGTTATAAAAGTATATACTTTTGAGTTGTCTACAGTGTTAAACTTTCTTGACCGTGCTTATTTACTTAAGTATAATAATATAAAGATGGTTAGCTGAATGTGTGTTTCTGTTTGGGTTTTTCATTAAAAAATTATTCTAATGAGGTTCATTCACGACATTGAGACGCTGGGTGGATCCTAACTACCACACCACACCAACGGGAGGACGTTTCAGCTCTCGACAGATTTAACGTGCATCGCTGCCCTACACGGCGGGTCTTTAGTGGTACTGGGCTCGAACTCGTGACCAGGCAAGCCACGATCCGATACCTATACCACTCGGCTACCGCGGCCACATTCTGAATGTTGGGAGAAGGCATTTCTAAAAAAAATTCATTAATTATAAACAAACATTTGATATGTTTTATTGTTTGACTTCCTTTGTAATTATTACCCTTCAAAAAGTTTGAATTTTTTTTAGAAATGCCTTCTCCCAACATTCAGAATGTGGCCGCGGTAGCAGAGTGGTATAGGTATCGGATCGTGGCTTGCCTGGTCACGAGTTCGAGCCCAGTACCACTAAAGACCCGCCGTGTAGGGCAGCGATGCACGTTAAATCTGTCGAGAGCTGAAACGTCCTCCTGTTGGTGTGGTAGTTAGGAGAGGGGGTGCCAGCTCAGGTGTTGTCCACGTCACTTGACCATGGTTCAAAATTACGTGGTCCGTCGCCAAAAGCCCTCGTGTAGCTGAACAGTGCGACGTTAATATTCAATCAATCAATCAACCCAACATTCAGAAAGAAATGAACTTGACTTTTTAAAAATAAATTATAAGAAACATGCTTAAAGAAATAGGCTTTTTAATAAAATTATTTTATAGTAGAACAAATTAAATTTTTTCATGAAAATTTCTTGTATAATGAAGCAGAAAATTTTTATCTGACAGTTTTATTCAATAATCATACTCATTTTGATATACATTATTTATTGATACTTAATTTTAACATTACATGAAATACACTAAATAAATAAAACAGACTATGAATGTAACACTACTATAAGGACAAATAGAGGATCTAACTGCCAATATTTAACATGCATAATATCTTGTTATATCTCAATTTTTATTCTATTGATAATATTTAAAATTATCTGAATAGCTTATAAATGGCTTTTTTTTTCAATTTATTTACAAGAAAACCCAAACAAATAAAATGATCCTTAAAAAAAGAATCAAAGAAAATCCTCTCCTAAATCACAGATTAAATAGCTAAAAAAAGGTTAAATTATGCAGAATTTCTGAAATTTTCTCTCACTTTATTTATCTCATTAGTTTATGACATTAAAAATTAAATTTTTAAATACAACCATGGGCAATTAATAGTAAATAAACAAGTAATTGGGTTGTCTGTTCTTTAAAATTAAATCTTTTAAGAAAAACAACTAGCTATGTAACATAGGAACTAAAAAGCAAAAACAGGAGACTGCATTATATTTGTAGGTTGTCAACAAAACTTTTCATAGTATTTTTGGGAAATTGTACATGGTATGGATCCAGATTAAATGAAATATCCTAGGAAATTTAGAATTTCAGATCTTAAATCTGTACAATCAACTCTCTGAATTTACATAAAACAAATTAGAATACTTAAATCATGCAACTTATAGAAAGAAGTTTTGATTAAAAAGAATCAAATACACATATAAAATAAAATGTAGCAATGTTTTTTTAATAAATCCTTACATTGCATATACTACATCAAAATAAAATTGACAAAGGATTTTCTTTTTTCTTGAATTTCACACTAATTGCAAAATTCCTACAATCTGTTCCTCTAAAATATACGAAGCATTATCTTCTGTTTTAATGGGAATAATTGATTTTTTTACACTGAACATACCGACACTTAATGCATACCTATTTTTACCAGTTATTGTATGTATAGTGTTAAATATACTTCAGTTCATCCAAACTTAGACTTATTTGGATTAATGTGTTGACATGTTATTTCATTATCACTGATTATGCATCTAAAGTATCCTTTAATACATAATTATATTTATACTAAAAAAACTGAAAATGAAACAACGTTAAGAAAATAGATTCAGAATTCTCTTGCTCTAAAGTTTGATGTTTGAAAATATATTAACTTCAAATATAAAATTAATTTCTTCAAAGTTTGTCTAAGAAATGCTAAATCAGTACTCATACCATTCAAAAATTTGAAACATACGTATTTATCTGCCAACTAATTTCGCCAAGCAAAAAGATATCCGAATTTTTAAAAAAATTATATCACTATAATTACTGTGTTCAAACATGAACCTGAACAGTTTCCACTATTGGTTGTATATCGTAGCATTTGGCGGTTTTATGATTTGAAGAAATTAGTCGATATTATAATATACAAGTGCTCCAAATTTGCCCTTTTAACACACGTCACATAAAAATATTAACCCATTAAAAATAATTTTGAAATTTTTTTACTGAATTTTGCATTAATGTAGATTATTGCAAACAGCAATTTATCAAGTTTTTCATTTAAGGGTAAGTAGAGAATTGAAAAAGGTTATATTAAAATTTTGGAATATTTCTGTTGCTTTTAGAAAGTAAATATCCCACAGAATCAAATGTCTATGTAAAATCATATTTGGTTTCATGATCTTAATTACTGATAAATATCATAGAACTGATCTAAGTACACTTCTTGGGTCAATATTTGTAAATAGCTCAATACAACAAATTTATTCAGGACTTAAATCTATAAGCAGGATAGTATCAATACAGATGAACCTTTTAGACTTTAATACATCCAGAGTATTCTTATGCTTATTACACATTCCAGCTGGGGCATAGATTTCTTCAATACACTGTGTTATACTTCAATAATATGTGTATAGTCTATATGTGAAACTTATCATCAAAATTAATGAATTTTACATTTTGGTAACCCTTGTGCAAATATCAATAAATGTTATCCATAGTAAAAAAAAAAATTGTACACATCTGTGTGACAAATTTATACCAGTCAAATTCTGAAAAACAGATGTTATGTTAAGAAAACCCTATACTACATAATAGATACACCACACAAATATTTTATAATTTTTATTTTTTTGTGTAAAAGAATTCAATTTTGTCAAAAGAATTCAAAAATTACATTTTGACCATGCAGGAGAGAACAGGACTTATATTCAATATATACACACAAATTTATCTTCTATTATATACACAATTGAATTAAAAAATTTTAATTCCTTAATTTTTTTACCACATTCAGAATGAAATTCTCGATAAATAATATTTTTTTACTAAAATGGTGCTGCGAATAAAGGCTTTAAAAATGTTCCATAATTTTTTTTTTTACTTTACAAAAAATATTTACATTCCTGTCGATATCTATCCAAATTCCTTTGAGCAGAAGTTTCTTTTGTGATCACAAAAATAGTAGGAATGGCGCTGGCGGCGATTTCTAAATGTTTTGTATTGAAAACAAGCTTATTCAAAGTGGTCAGAGCATAATAAGTGAGGAGATGGTTTAAAATCCTTACGCTTCATCATGTTAACTAAACACTTGAATTTTTTTTACCAGGATATTAAAAAAAGATTTTTCTTCCTATACAGTCATCTGATCTTTTACTGTAATCGAGTTATAATGTAAAAGAGCAAGAGCAAAATAGTTTACAAAAGTGTTAGGTTAGAGTTAAGCGGGAAACAAACCAAAACATATTCACGTGCCCTCCTCAACACGTGATCGTGATGTCACATGAATCAACCTCATTGGATTTTGCTACTTCCATTTAAAAAAAATTTTCTTGCAGGAAATATAGCAATAAAATCTTGTTCTTTTAAAGAAATTTTTTTTAAAAGCGATTCTTTTTGGTTAATTTTTTTTTCAAATTGTAAAGTTTTTATAATGGCATACTTTAAATTCTGTTATGTTTTTTTCTTTTCGTCCGTAATTTGTATGCTATGGGTGAATCCTTTTTATTTATACATAAAATATAATTTACAGAAATATTATTTGTAATTTTTTTTGTGAGTAAGTGTATTAGAGTTATAAATTCCAGCTCTTTATTAAATAAATTAGTGCACTGATTTCAAAAATCCCTTTTTTTCGTTTTGAAATAGAAATTTTAAAAAAAATATCTTGGCATACTATAAATTTTCAATTGTATTTTAAGTTTTATATTTCTTTTTAGGTTCAACCTAGAACTTTTAAAAAAATGCCTTTGGCGAAAGATCTACTACATCCCAATCCTGACGTTGAGAGAAGAAAGTGCAAACTAAAACGATTAGTGCAGCACCCTAATTCATTTTTTATGGATGTCAAGTGTCCTGGTTGTTATAAGATAACAACGGTTTTCAGTCATGCACAGACTGTGGTTCTCTGCGTAGGATGTTCCACTGTTTTATGTCAGCCCACAGGTGGAAGGGCTCGTCTAACAGAAGGATGCTCATTCCGAAAAAAACAGCATTAAAATTGTAAAAAAAAAATTCAATAAAAATGGAGCAAAAAAATTGTTAATTTGTTTTTTTATATATACCCTGCTAAATAAAAGTGCTGGTGTATATACCTTGTTGTCAATTGTTTTTCTCCTCTTGTAATGCTAAATTATTTTACACAAAATAATTTAGCAAGGTATCCTATATGAATTAATATGTTCATATTTTAAAATAAATCTTCTGACCACTTAAGAAATTACTATCACATTACTTAGGCACTTATGAAAAATTGAAATGTAAAAATTCACAAATTTAATTTCAGAACTGATTTTTTTTCTTGCCTTTTATAAATATTGCATAAAAATAATTTACATGAGTTAGTGTGTAATTTCATTATATATAGATTTTGAATGGAAAGAAGAATTTTCAAAGTAAAGCATTTTATATATAGAAAATTAAAGTGTTAGAAAACATAAAAATTTTATTGGTTTCCTTTGTGCTTTAGAAAGCATATTTTGGGATTTATTTTTATGTGTTTCTTGTATATATATCTTCAAAAATAACTTAGTGTAAATTAGTCATGTATTTCTTGTATATGGCCTATTTAGTAGTAGCAACAATCATGTATTTAGACTAATTTTAACAAATCTACGACTTTTTATATTCAATAAAAGATAACATTATGCTTTAATTTTAATATAAAGTGCAGATTTAAAAAGAAAATAAAAATTACATATATGAGTAGTATAATAACATAATTGTTCCTATAATAAGTTAATGAAAAAGTGGAATGTATATATATATATAAAGTTCAGTATAAATTTCAGTTGTCTATTTCATTATAAAATTCATTTTATGAGACTTATGAAAATGGTAGAAATATTTCTTTAAGTAGATGTCTTAAAATTTTCATTCTGATTTTGAGTAATATTGCAAGAGAGTTAAAAAGAGCATCTTCTCCTGTGTTGGTGACTGTGCTATAAATTCTTCGCAAAATCAACCTACGTATATCTTAAAGGAATAGGGGGTTTTAAGGGCTGTTGAAATAAGGCATTTCCATATGGAAATAAATTTCTATCAATATCATTTTTTTAAAATCAGAATATGGTTTGATGGGTATATTACAAAAATTGTTTATAATTTTTCCAAACAAGTTAAAAGCTTTGCAAACATGCTGATAAAACATTTTAAACTTTTCATTGCTTGTATTATTTTGAGTATTAGTATATTTCACAAGAAGTGGATGTAGCTTTTTAAATTTGCATTCGAAGATGTGGATTTCACTAAAAAGCTGAATAAAAAATACGTTTTTATGTACATATATTTATTTTTAACAAGTTGAGTTTGTCATGCATCCGTCAATAAAAATGTATACTAATAGTTCTTTTTAAAAACAACATTAAGTCGAATTGCATTGTTAAATAAGTCATTTGAAGGCAAAATATTTGGCAGGATAAAAATTTGTTTTCCATTAGAATTTAGACACAATATCAATTTCTATAAGCATTTATTCAGAAAGTGGAATTTATTACCGATTCACATGCATCAGTTCCATCACGCACTAGACTTGTTGAGAGTTCTGTAGCTCACGGCACAGGGTGGTTCACAAAGTCCGTATTAATCTGTGCTGTCATAAGAAGAGTCAATAGAGCATTCCATCCTTTAAACTCAGCATTAAGACAGTATTTTTTAATTTTTTTTCATAGTCTATATTCTCTTATAAGTACTTAGATATATTCTACCAAAACCTGGAGAATTTTCAGCTCTTATATTTTCACTGACTCCTAACTCAATGATTAATTTGCACCTATTTTTCTCCGTTTGTCATTATACTCGGCATTAAGAAAGTATTTTTTTATATGTTTTTTTTCGTGCTTTCATGTACTCCCCAAGTGATCGAGATTTTCGCAGTAGCACTTCAACTACAAGATGAATTTGCATTAAGACAGTTTTTATTTTATTCTGTTTTTTTGTCACTTTTTTTTTCTGTTTGTCGACTAAACTTACTACTAGTTTTCTAGCACTTGATGAATTTGCATTTTTTTGTTTTTTTTTGTCTTTCACGAAACTCTTTTTCTCTTTTTCTTTCACGAAACTCTTTTCCTCTTTGTGCATTTTATTTAGGCATTCTGACTAGAATTAATAATTCAACGCAAATGAAAATAAAAGAAATAAACTAGCCACCGAACACATCTTCATGTAGCCAACAATCTAAAGAAAATTTCAAAAAGGCACGCTTTTGCTGCGAATTTTGTCTACACCATAATACTCACACTACAACTGATACGACCGCTGATAATGTTCCCAGGTCTGGGGAAAATTGACCCCTAATCAAGTTGGTGGGCAAGTTGACCAGTCGGAGACGTGGGCAATTATCCAACTTTGTCACTAATATGACACAAGTCATGCGGTATCCCCTTTTCCTCCTCTGGCTCTCCTTACCATGGCGGCGATTCGGGGGAATGGAGGGGAGAAGACTACTTCCGTTCGCTTTTTCACTGTTACGCAAACCTGGGCAATTTTCTCATTCACTCAAGCCCAAAAAATTTTCACTTAAAAAAAAGCAGGCAAATGCCGAAAATGGAACACTACATCTGTTCATGACAACAAAAATGCTATGTTTGAGAGATAAAAGAATTTTATGGACATCCATCAGAAGTTGTCTGAGTGATGCTGGTATTTCTGTCAGTTCAAGAACAACCAACGGTAGATTAGCAGATATAAGACTAAAAGGTAAAATTCCACGAAAAAAGTATCTCACTTTATAGCTGGGCTAAAAGGGACTATAGTAGTCAAAATGGAACACATTAATTGGAGAAATGATTATTTGTCACAAGTTTTATAGAGGAACGAAACTAAAATATTGGTAGTCAGCCTAAAATATGTACGAAATAAGTTAAAATAATAGTTGCATCCAGGCAACTATGAAGCACCCACACAGTTTTATAATTTAGTCATGCATATTAGCATATGGTATCGGTCACCTTCATATCATCGATGGGACACTGAATGACCTAAAATACATTGACACCATTCTAAAAACCACACTTCCACCAGGAATTTATTTACCAACAATGCTTTTATTTTTCAGCAAGATTCTGCTCCTTGCCACACAGTAAAGTAATTGAAAGACTAGTACCGTTCTAGTATCAATGAGTTGTTGTCCTGGCCAGGAAACAGTGCTGACCTCGATTCTATCGAAAACTAGTGGCACTGTTTGAAAACTTGTCCGAATGAGGTACCCATGAAATAAAAAGGAACTAATTGAGGATGTAATTGTTTCCTAGCATGTAATAACGAAGGAAGAGCTGAAAACTATTTTCAGCTCAATGGAACATGGATGTGAAGCTGTAATAAAGACAACCTCACTAAGATCTGATAACTCACTAATATCAAGAGTATCCGATGTATATCGACAGTTATCGCAGCATAACTCTTCTTGCGTTGCAAATATTTGAATTTTTAAATATTGAATTCGGTGTTAAATTCTCTTTAAAATGATACAAAATATGTATTTTGTGCAACTCAAAATTTTCTATAAGCATACAAACTTAAAAAATATAATTTGAAAAAGTGTCCACAATTTTGGCCACCAATGTATAGTAACGGAAAACTATGTGTTTCTGATAATTTTCACTATATATATGTATGTATGTTACCGTTAAATTGTATTTTTCAGTTATTTCATAAAACAACTAGACAAGTCAGTTAAAGTATATAATAGATGAAATAATTAATGCTTTACCTAGTTGTTTTATGAAATAAGTTATTCTATGAAATATAACTAATGATGGACTGTTGTTGTAGACGTGTGTTTTTTATCCTAGGAACATATGAAATACAAGTGAAAAAGAACAGAAAGCATACAACAGAAAAATATACACATTTATTAACGATGGGGATCCCAGCATTTAACAAGAAGGGGTGCGCTGCTTTTCCTTTCGAGACGGGAATCCATTACAGGCGAAAGACCGACTTCTTTCCCGAAGAAGATATAACCATGTCTTACTTGGGATTCGAACCCGAACCCACTCGGTTAGAAGCCGAGGGTCATAGCTGCCATACTGGCTGAGCGACGATGGACTGTTAAAGTGAAAAATAAACTATTTCAATGTTATTTTATAATTATTTTTGATATGTAACATCTGGCCTGTCCCCTCTCCCCTTCATAGTTTCTTTACTAATGATGACCTACTTTGAGCAGGGGAGGGCTTACACACTTCCAAATATCAATCCCTATGTTGATCCTATAGTGCCGTTTGGGGATCGATAGTACTACCTGTTTGATTTGGAAGTATTAGGACTCTTCCCCCCTGGACAGCATTTTGCCAATAGCTCGAAACCTGAGCCTCAATCCGCTCGGATCTGGCTTATTCGATCCCTCTGTCTCCATTGTATATTCTCACCAAATCTCTTGCTCATAGGGTCATTTTTTGTATTTTGTTTCAACGTTTTAAACTTCTTTTAAAAAAAAATCTGTTATGTTTTGAAATGTTTTTGAGTCTGCTTTGAGATTTAAACCACATTTTCCCTTCAGCAAGACCCATCCATTTATCCACTTAGCCCTCTTTTGGTAGGCGTGCGCGGGGGCTCCTGCACTAAAATATCATGTTTCCATGTTATTTCTAAGGGATTGGGTAAAAACTGCCCCGTTTGCAATTTAGATAGGGTCATGATATTTGGAGGTTCAATAGTATTAAGTCATACCACGAGAAATCGTCATCCCCTTTATTTCCTTTATATCACGAATCCTACGTCATCTTTATCATCCCTACCTCCCTGATTCGATAGATATCCCTGTGAGTTTCCTGCCGTATAATTTTATTGCATTAATCCTATTTCCTCTCCCCCATTTTACGTTTTTGAAGTATTTAAAATTTTTTTAATTCGTCATCTCTGAGGCTGCTTTGAAACTCGAACCGTAGGCCATATTTCATACTTTAATGATCAAGTAATTGTTATTACTATAGAATACCTGGTTAAAGTGTAGAATTCTATAATATGTACTTTAACTGACTTGTCTAATTATTTCATGAAATACCTAGTTCTATGAAATAACGGATTTCACACTTTAACGATAACATTTTTGATCCTATTTTCTAAGTAAATTTGGATAATGTGGAAGTGTATTTGTTCAAGTGTTATGCAAGATGGTGTTACGTATTAGATACGGAAACACACAGTCAGGCTAGAGATATAAATATATATAATTTTATTTACAAGAACATCTAAATCGCCATCTTAGACTCAGAGCACGTTTCTGCTTTATGCTTCCAGCCGGGACCCCAAAAAGGTCCTCGCGCATGTCCTTCTTCAGAGGAGTCTATCTTGTGACGTAAGGGGAATGGATTCCAGGAAACCCTTCTCCCCTACTATCTCAGGTAGTAACACTATCCGCTCTTAATTACATCACTAAACTATCTAGAAATGTATTTAAACTATTGAATCTCATGACAATCCAATTATCAAAGCACAAACAGTATTTACGTATCCTCATCCTAAAATTAAATATGCATACTCTTCGACAAAGTGGAGAAACCCGCTTCGCCCTCCATAATTCAACAATTAAACACTCTTTTCACACTCTCAACAACATATATTAGCTGCACTGCACTGCGTCATTTTATTTTGGGTGATAAGTCACCGCCTTTGAGTCACAGCCTTCGGCCGTCCCGCGTTCCTTCCTGCCTTCTTCCCCTCCCCCCCGCCGGCGCTCTGCTTCGATAGAGCGTTCCGAGTTTCGGGTACGTCCTCCCTCCCCGTTCTGTCGGGGAGATCTCTTGATTAGATCCGCTTTCCGTCATATGGTTTTTACTTTTCCTCCCACCCTCCTGGGAAAAGGCGCTGTCGCGCCGTCGCCCGCGTTCCATCTAATTTTAGTTTAGTTACTATCCGCTCTTGGTCTCTGACGTCATCAACTGGTGTCGGAATAATGTTCGTTACAAACTCCTCCTTCCTCTAGAGGGAGAATTTAATTTTTTCTGATAAAAAAAAGTTCTGTTATTTGAAGATCAACTAAAATAATTTCAATTGCCAACAAGAGATATCGCTTAAGTTCTAGATAACGCTATTTTTTAACACTACGATTTCCTTCTGGCCAGAATTACAAACTACACTATATTAACATATAAAAATCAAAAGAAATTATATAATCAAAACTAATCTATTAGATATAGTATAAAAATTACACTTTATCTAGTTAATAACTCCAACTAATACTTCAATCCTATTTACTAAGAATCAATATTCATATACATCATTTCTTTCATTAGAGTAGTATGAAGAAATAATACTAATATTCTCTTTGCTCAAATTTTAAAGAGTGAAATTAAGAATACACCAATACATACTTCATCAGTCTAAAAATAATGTACTCAAATTACAAATGTTTTAAATGCAAATGATTCTTTGAATGATAACCTGACTCTACAATACAAGCTCTTTATCTTATTAATAGCCTATACCACAGAAAGTAAATGTTTATATACAAGCATTAGTGAACCCCCCCTCCAGTTTATCTTATAATTTCTGTTACCATGAAAAATATTACATAACATTTTAACATATACTCAAAACCCTATTAAAATGAAATAAAAAACATCACACTTTACACATCTTAAAATCTACTCTAGAATCATACTAATGAAATGAATATATTATATTAGAAATATTCCCCCTTATAACTCTTAGTGAAACATTTTGGTATATGACATGTTTATAAATACATAGAAGTGTATTAATATATATGGATGCAGATAGAAATAAGTATAGAAAGTAAGTATAGAAATTCTCCCATAAATATTTTACAATTTCTTAATATATAAAAAAAAAAATCTCACTCAATTATAAAATTTTAGCATAAAAAATGCCCACATATAACATATATATATCCCTTGTCAAACCTTGTGACACATATTAATGGAACTAGAATTTTTTTTCATGCGATTGAATATCATATATTTTTCTTTAGGGAACTTTAATCAAATTAAAATTTATGCTCAGCATAGGAAAAAATAAAAAATTGTTTCGGGTTGAAAAATAAACCGTTTCGTGAAATCAGGGGCGTATAGAACTGGATTAGTCGCCAAACTTTCCTTCACTTGTTAAAGAATTCTGGACATTCAGAAGTCTCTTTAATGTTCCCTTTCTCTGATTTTCTTTTTAACGATTCTGTAAATGGAGCAAGAAAACATTGAGATGTCTTGTCGATCATATCCCGCGACTCCCAAAACTTTAACCTGAGTTTTATTACGCGAAATTGGAAATTTTTTTATTGTTTCAACTTTTAATTGCGCAGGAGAGCGACTTTCTAATCCTACGACATGACCAAGATATTTAACAATGTCTTAAACAAATTTACGTTTTACTGATTTGATTGTTAAGCGTGCGTTCTGTTCTAGTACTTTATTTATGTGATTTTTAGAATAATTCCATTTTCTGTAATGTAGACGCTTTGTTTAAATATAATTAATCAAACTTTTCATACCATCGAGTTAGTTCAGATATCACCCTGCTGAAATAACAGAAAACATTTTTGAATGTAAAGGGCATTCGTAATGGGCAGTAAGTTCCTAATTTTTCAAACAACTCGGCAGTTGAAATATTCATGAATAAGGTTCCTTCATCTGTTTGAATCTCTTTAGTAAAGCCCCTTCTTCTAAAAGTCTGCAACAACGCTTCCACGAAGGGCATGGGTGTTATATCAGGCATTGGTATTGCCTCATGGTACCTTTGTGACACACACATGCCAGGTATAATATATTTGTTTCCTGTTATAATAGGAAGGGGCCCAACTCTATCAACATTTAACTTAGAAAAGATTTCTAGTCTTACAGGAACTAATTGCATGGGTGTTATTTCCAGACCTCTGACTTTGTTATTTATGCCATTTTCTATTTTTTGAATCAAGGGAAGCTGATTCTTTACTTTTCTGCTTTGTTTCTATGAATTCATAAGCATTAATTTTAATAAAAGTCATAGTGTCCTTGTCTTCTTTTGTAAGCGAAGGTTCAAGATTTTCCTCAGTTTCTACTAAATACTCTCCTAATCCAAATTCATCATTATATTTTTCCTTATCCAAATGTTTTGGACTAACAACTGGTTTTGAGACCACGTGTCTTGGCTCACCCTCAATATCTAGCTCTGCGGGTCTAGGACACGTCATATTATCATTTGGAATGTGTTTGACGAAAACGAAAATTAGATGAGACGGGTGCCAGCGAAATAAATCGCTTATACCCAAAATCGCGGAGAAAAGGATGAAAGAGAGACCAGTATCTGAAATCACTCCCCCGCAGGGGGAGGCTGGAGGAAGAAAACGGCCAAACGAGGACGAAACTAGAGTACGTCACGAGGGCGAGGAATGGAAGAGCGCAGGAAGGGGGAGGGGGCTTTACAGCCCGAATGTGTTTGACCGACGCATTCTCACCTGTAAACATTTCTGGTGTAGCATGTGTTTTTCACAACCTCTATCTAATGACGCTCCTATACTTCTAAGGACAGGCATCTCAACTTCTCATTCTCCTTACTTCTAATAATACATGGATAAAGTGAAACGTTTTCGGATTTACTTTTTAGTTTATTAATAGTTGCGGAGTTATGTTTCTTTAATTTAAGAAGTGTTTGTAATTCATAAGTGCTTAAAATATATTTTCCATTTATATCAAAGTATTTGCAAGACACGCGACGTGTTAGTTTTTAACCTTTTCTCAACTATCATGTTTAACATTTCCCTAACGAATTCTTCGTAATTTGGGTTATTTACAACAATATATTTAAGGTCTATATTTTTTAAATCATCAGTTACTTTTTCACCTAATTGTTTTGCAATGTATCTTAATTCTGCTATTCGACCTTTTCCTAAATAAGCCATTTTTAGCCAAAAAGTTTTTACAATAAAAATATTTCAAAACCCACAGTAAAAATGAATGCACTTATACACTTTTTCTTGAGAAAATAACAATAGAATTGTAAAATTCAAAATTGGTAATCATTAAAAAATAATTTTAAGCAAATGTATGCATATACTTAATCATTAATAGCAAAACTCCAATACGTATTTGATAACCTAATAATATTTGTAACACACACACTATTTATGAAGCTGGGTTTTGGTTGCAGAGCACTTAGCCCGTCAGGGCTTTTATCTCCTGTCTGGTGATTTAGATAACTTGAGAAACCTAACTACTTGCCCATTTTAATAAAGAGTTTAAGAAAATTAATTTATGAATGAATAATAAAAGAAAAATTTACTGGAAAAGTGAATTAAAATACTTGATAATGAAAGAATAAAAGAACAGCTTTTTTCAAAGCTAGCAAAAAACATTTACTATTTCAGAGTTTAAGAATTAGCTAGCAATTCCCTCGGCCAATGAAAGCCTCGGGCTGGTTGACTGCCTGACCAATGGGGTAGCAGCTATTCGTGGCATGTTGTGTGCGTGTGAAGACAGATCGTTGGAGAAACTGGCTGGAGTACCTAGGCCTGTCGGTCTCTAGCCTCCTATCAGGTAATTTTAATATTCCTTTAAAGAATTATACCATTTGCCGAGTGTAAGAATAATATTAGAATTATAAGAAAACAACTTTCATAGATTAAGAAAATAAAAATTACTTGGATGTGCGATTATAAATTAATAATGAAAAGGTACTTTAAAAACTTAGAAAAATTAGAGAAATTGAGCTAAAAAAGTGGGTAGAGTTAGCCTAGCCAATCCGAATGCAGCAAAAACTGAAGATCAGAAAACGCGGGAAAATTATCATAGAACACAAGTCGAAGTCAGAAAATGAATAGGGAATCATCTGATTGGCAGAGAGAGAAGTTCGGCTTAGGGGGTATAAGTAGTTTTGAAAAACGGAGCATCCAATCAGAGAGTGGCAGCAGTCCAACAGTGTTGAACTGCATGACTAAGATGGAAAAATTAAGAGAGATGAATAAATAAAATTAATTAAAATCCGGGTTGACTAAGATATCTCTTGGTCTTCTTACAGAGAAATGGGGAAAATAAGAGGGAATATCATTAATAGATGTGTTATCAGATTCTTCAATATTATTAAAGAAGTTTACAGCTAGTTTACGAATAGTTTGTCTAATCGTTGGAATATTGCACGCTATTCTGAGATCTTTATTTCTCATATACCAGTTGTCATTACAGATTTGTCTTATTATAACATTTCGAGAGGTTTCAAGTAAATTTATATTGGTTTTTGCTGCATGACCCCATACTAGGGAGGCGTAGGTAAGTAGTGGTTTTAAGGTCAGAATGGAGATAAGCAATTTGTTATGTCTACTTAATTTAGACTTTCTACGAATTAGGGAGTAAAGTTTATGCGTGGTATCTTTAAATTTATCTCTAATACATGTTATATATTGTCGGAAAGAGAGGTTTTTATCAATAATGACACCAAGATACTTGGTGTGCTGAGACCAGGGGATTCTTTGATTTTTTGAAGAGTAATTTCAGGGGGGAGGGTTGTCTTTTTGAAAAGAAAACCGCTTCCGTGTTTTTGAAGTATTTAGGGCAATCTTCCAGATGGAGAACCAAATCTCCAGGTGAGCTAAGTGTTCATTGATGTTCTCAACAAGTGTGTTGAGGTTTCTGTCAACTGAGTATGGTTGTATCGTCTGCATACAAACAGATTATAGTGTTAGTACTTTTGCTGCCTAAAAGGCATGCACAGATACCGGTTTTTGAGTCGCGCCTGGTAAGTGAGTGAAGGACGATGACTGGTGTGTAAGGCTCCCTTCACACCATACGATTCCAAGTCTGTAGCGACCATCCCAATTCACAGTGATTCTGAATGAACAGAGATTTGCCTTCAGACCGCCACGGGTCAATCATTCTTCCATCAGTTGCTGTCGAACATGGATGCTGTTTTTAACGTTTTCAGATGATTAACGTTTCAAGCTATTAATTTCACAACTGTATCCTTATTCATTTATTTTCAAATTTGAAATACATAAAACAAAAAATATAAGAACTGTTTTATTTATTTTTTTATATTTTGCCTGTTAGTATCAAGTGTAATTATAGTCTGAAAATAGTAACAAATAATAAACATGTGTTGTAACTATATTATAATGCAATTACTTTTACAAATAACATATCTAATGTTTTTAAAAGGCACTTCAAATGTTTTTATATACTACAGCTTTTGTAGCATATAAATTTAAAAATGTGGTTTTTAATACATTAATGAATTAAAAATTTTACATGCCATTTACATTTTGTTTGTTTCATATAACACAATTTGAGATCTATGTAGTAATAAAATGGAACCTTTTTAAAAAATTAAAATTATCGATAATATTGGTGTTTTATTTTATTTTAGCATTCTTATAAATGTTTAATTTTTTCTCTCCCAAAATTATATAATTTCTTATCAAATTGATATCTGAAGCTATTTTTCAAACATCTTTCAGAATATTCTCTCCCCCCCCAAAAAACATTTTGCTTTAAAGTATTAAAAAGTAAAGAATAAAGTTTTCAAATTTCTAAAATTGAATTAAACAATATATTCAAAATTAATTTTATTATATTTGCTCAAGATTAGCAGGGATAAAATGCAGCCTACACCAGGGATGACGAACCATTGGCACGCGTGCCATTTATGGCAAGCGACACGATATTTTACGCGGTTTGCAATTTTTTTCAAAATAACAAAGTTCACTATGAAGTATTACGAACAAACGCGAGTGATCGGTCGTTGTGCGGTGAAAAGCACACTAGTTTGTTATTGTCTTGCCTTAGTTACGTCTTGTACAACAATTGTTTCTGATGCGAAGTTTGTCTACGCATAGCATCGTCAATTTCATTGATACAACTGTATTTTAAAGTTTGAGTTATATTTACGATTTTTAAGCGTTATTTAACATGGCTAGTTCAGCAAAAGAATTAAAAGGGCAAGATAGTATGTGTAAAAGAGAATTTCAAATTTGGTGAATCTAGAAATATGGCATTATTAGTAAAGGCGACAAAATTAATGTGTGTTTTATATTCTAGAATAGTGGTATGCAGAACATCGTCTGCAAAACGGTATTTCGAATCAAATCGAAAATCCTCTTGTCAAAAAAGTAGACTCCATCACAGAAATAATTAATTGCTTAAAAACCGATTGGCAAATGACTCCAACTGAGCATGCATTCTACTAAAAGTAATATCTTACAATCCTAATGTAAGTTATTTGTCATTCACACAATCTGCAACAACAGAACTCACACTAATTTTACTTAAATGTGAATTAAACGTATAACTAAAACATTTGGAACTATACAATGCAAAAGGTATTTTTTCGTTGTATATAGAGAGTTTTGTGTTCTTAGTACTTAGTTTTACTATTTTCATAATAATCACAAGTCAAAATTATTTGACGGCACGTCTATACCTTATTAAACACGTCTTTCGAAAAAATGGCATGTTGATCTATAAAGGTTCGCCACCCCTGACCTACACACTCGTCGACAAGAATTAGAGTTAGTTTACATAATGAAAAGAATACTATGAATACCAAAAATATAAGCGCCATCTATTGGCATAAAAATAAACTCATGCTAACCCTAACAAGAAAATCATTATCTTCAAACATCTGAAATCAGTTTATTTAACAGAAACTTTATGTGAAAAAAATCACTAATAACATAAAAAAACAATAAAAATAAACACTCCATTTGTTTGAATTCACTTTTTCTTTAAGAAATAGCTACCGGCTGCTGGTGAATGAGTGAAGAAAATCTGACCTGCCGAATCAGGCGTGAATGAGAATGATGGCGGATTGAACCGGTTTCGGTTGGTGTGAAGTGAATCTTGGCTTATTTGAGCGGGAAATTACGAAGCCGAATCCTGGTTGATCAGAGAAGTTTGATGGTGAATGAATCGGAATCGTTTGGTGTGAAGGGAGCCTAAGATGGTGGTTTGGCATGTTTTTGTAATTTAAGTTTGAATATATATCTCTAGCCTGACTGTGTGTTTTCGTTTCCAATACGCCACAGTACACATACCCATATGAAAATTGTGTACTTTGTGTGTGTTGACTGATAATCCATTGCTTTTGATGTATTCTCTCAGGAAAGGATTTGTTATTGTGCCTGCATGTACTGTACGTTGTTCAGAGATCGAAATTGAAAATAAATTCTCATTTTGAATTTAGCTCCGCGCTAACTAAGATTCATCCTTTCCTAACTATTAGGGGTGGTTATATATGCTACTTTGTTTTTCCATACTTTTTTCTTTCTGAAGAAGTACAGTTAGTGTTACATAAACTATCGTTTGAATAAACGTGATAATGGAATTCGTATTAATGGAATATGTACGAATCATATACACACAAAGTAGAGCCACAGAGCTTCCGGAATTAACAATCACATGACCCCGAAATATTCGTAGAATGTTTTTTTGTGGGCTTGTCCTCATTAATAGAGAAGGTGGGAAACTAAATTAGTTATTTATTTAGTCATCGTCAATGAATACAGCAAGTGTTCTTATTCGGATATGTTTTTTGTATTGTCGGTTTTTGAAATGTCCTATTACGAACAGCGTACAAACATTGAATTTTGTATTTTGCTACGGAAATCTCCCTCTAAGATGCATAAGAAGTAAAATGAAGTATTTAGGGACAAGGCAATTTATAAAAACTCACAACTATTCAAATGATGCAAGCAATTTCATCAAGGCCGCACAAGTGTTCAAGACATTCCTCGTAGTGTTCAATCGGTCAGTTGTCCACATCTGCCACTGACGAAAACATTGAATGCATTAGTCAAATCATTCGTCCCAAGCAACAGATTGTGAATAAAGGAAAGTGCAAATTCTTTGCAACTTACGAGACGTTTACTGAAGGAAAAGTATTGAAAAATGGGCTGAAAACTGTCGGGCTTTTCTTGATGGTAATGCTTCTGCACATCTGTTGGAAAATTATCTTGCAAAATCTTATGTTACCATATTTGAACATCCACTCCCCTTTCCTGAACTAGCAGGAGCTAGTTCAGGAAAGCTATTTCCATGGCTAAAGAAGAAATTAAAAGAGTGATGTTTCGGAAAATCAGATTAAAAAATCACGGAGAATGCGACAAGACAACTGAAACAGCTTTCTGAAAAAAAGCTTTCTGTTTTGAACAGTTGTATGACCGATGGAAAATTGAGAGAATAAAAAAGAAGACTATTTTGAGGTACTTATAACAAAAACTGTTTTTAAGTACAATAAATCCTATTTTATTTGGGAACTCAGGGAATTTTTGACTCTTTTTCGTAGATTTGAAATATCACTCAAAATAAAATTTAAAAATTATTTATGTTGGTAATACAGTTGAGGATTTCACAATTTTGATAATTAAAGTCACACACACAATTTCGTTAGTAAAATTGACAACTAAACATTATTTAATATACAAATTACACGCCTAGAAACTGAAAAAAGCTGACTTAGTAATTCGGGGAAATTGCAGGTTGTAATTTTTCATCTTTTCCTAAAATTCATTGTGGATCTAGAAGCTTGCGATATAAATCTACATAAAATAACGAATTTCATGCATACAAAAGTTATATAAATAAAATTTAGAAGAAAAAGAATGGTTATTATTAGATATAGATAATAAATTGTTTGTAGATCAAGCCTTTGAACAAACAAATATTTGAGAATATTCTTGAAACTAATAATTGTGTGTATATTTAAAAGAAATTTAAAACTTCTTGCTATTTAGTGTAATGTTTTAAATAAAATGTTATAAGTACTTGAGAATCTCTTTTTATTAATAAATCATTTCTACTAACATGATCAGTTAATTTATTTTAAGGCATTTTCACTGATACCAGCTTTGTACAGAGGTATTGAAAACTGTAAAGGTGTTATTAAATACATTTTAATTGAATACAGAGTAATGTATATGCAATGAATATGAAAGAATTTTACTTAAATTGACAGCCTTTTACATTTTAATAACGAAGAATTACATTTGTTAAAAATTGACTCTTTTAAAATATAAAGTGAAATGAATCCAGTCAGAAAAATGAAGAACATGATTTTTCTGAAAAGAATAGATTTTGGTTCTTTTGCGGAATCTCTGAGGTATTTGAACAGAATCTCGTCCTTGAAAACATTTCTCTTTGTTCCGATGAAAGTTGTGCTTTTTTATCTTCCGATTCTTCAAATAACGAGCGGCAACGAATAGAATAATTTCAATCAACCTAGTTAATGAAATTGTGACATCGTCTATTGTCGTGAATCCCCATCTTTCGATAAGTGTTATGGTTTCACCAGCTGGTCAAGGACATGTACGACGTCATCGATTGTCCCTGCATTTTTATGATCCACCAGCTGTGGAATGACCAGTGCACGTGGCCATGGGGCCATTGTTTATTGTCTGAACTCAGGGAGTGGAGAGAGACATACGGGTCGCCATAATAGTAAAGTAGAGCCGGCGCCCCATTGACAATAGGCGAGGCCTATCTTAAAATAATCATGTCATCTTTTCTAGGGTTTTGTGAAGGGGATACTAGAAATAGGTGGCGTGATGGACAAGTGTGTCCAGATGTGGACAAGGAACTATGGCGCCTTGGGCCAGACGGCTCGGGTGTGTTTTGGCGTTGGACAAGTGTGTCCAGATGTGGACAAGGAACTATGGCGCCTTGGGGCAGACGGCTCGGGTGTGTTTTGGCGTGTTATGCGCCAATAGGACGAGGGAGGTCAAGCGAGACTTTTGTGACCTGCCAATAAAAAGCAGCGAGAGACGTGTTGTGAACACACAACTGGTGGTTAAAAAGGGTTCTTTTTGAGGAGAGTGGAAGAGACCCGAAAGGAGAGGTCGGAAGAGGAGGACAAGAGAGTCCGGGAGAGAGAACGGACGGAAGGAGAAGGAGGAAAGAGAGTCGGGAGAGAGAGAGTGAAGCCCGCCTTGAATGGAGAAAAGGGCTGAGTCCGAAAATTGGAGTGAAAAAGACGATGAACGCCGGTGGCGTTGAGAATGGGACTATGAACTGACTACACCGGCTTGGCAATATTACTTCATTAAGAATTGTTTATCAAATAAACAATATTTTTTATTTCTATGTGATGCTGTAAACGTTATTTTATTGATGGATAGCTACACACGACGTTACAAAATTATGGAAATTCCGACGTACAGCCCAAGGTAACAACCAATAGTACTCAGCAACTCCAAACTCTGCAAGAAAGAATATTAATTTACTTTTTATTGTATGTAGTATATGTGTTAAAGGCTAAGAAGGAAATCCGGCATTCTATGAAATGCCAGGTATTGTATATAAGGCCTAAAAATAGCCGGCAGTGCGCGAAATGATTCATATTTCATACATTGCCTAGGCGAGACATATATTCATACATTGCCTAGGCATGGCACGCGACACAATATTTTGGGCATGCCATCGACCACAACAGTTAGCATTATAGTTCAAAATAACAAAGTTCGTTATAAAGTATTACGAATAAATGCGAGTGATCGGTTGCAGGGTGCACACACGTTTGTTATTATCTTGCCTTAGTTACGCCTTCCTAACGATGCAAAGTTTGTCTACACATAATATAGACAAATTCGTTGACACAACTGTATTTTAAAGTTTATTTGTGTTATATATATGATTTTTAACTGTTATTTAGCTTGGATAATTTAGCAAAAAAAAAAAAAAAACGCAAGATAGTAAGTGTAGCAGAGAATTTCAACTTGGGGGACCGAGAAGTTTGGCACAATTAGTATATGCGTAAACGGTATACGTACGCATTAGTATATAGTAAAACGTATTAGTATAACGTACATATAACGTATTAGTATATAGTATTAGTATACGTTATACATAACATATTAGTATATAGTAAAACGGTATGTGTTTTTAGTTCGGGAGCACTGGTATGAAAACGGCATTTTGAAACAAAACACAAATACTTTTGTCAAAAAAGTGAACCAGAGGAAAAAGAATTAATTGCTTAGAAATCATTTTGCAGATGATTTTAATTCAGAGCATGCATTCTGCTAAAAGTAATAACAATACTAATATAAGTTATTTATCATCTATATGATGCGCAACAACAACAGTCGCACTAATGTTACTTTAATTTGAATTATACGTATAACTAATATATTTGCTACTATATACTGCAGAGTGTACTTTTTCGTAGTAAATAAATACTTTTGAGCTGTGTAGTGTTTAGTTTCGTCATCTTCCCTCAAAAATATTTGACACGGCACGTCTCATTAAACAAGTCTTTAGAAAAAATGGCATGTTGATCCATAAAGGTTCACCCCCCCCCTGGCCTAGGCATTCTAAGAAACTAGCGAAGTATGCAATACATCTCCGATTCGTTTCGAATATCGCGTGACAAGGCTCTTGATCTTCAACGCGAGCCTCAGGCTCTGAATTTGTCAGCAGCACTTTGCAGTTTATTCGAGAGTACCAAAATACGCAATTTTACTTACTTTGTTCAACAAAAGCATAGTTTTCCCTGTGCTGCTTGAAAATGGGGAAGTAAATAAACTATTGTGTTGAAGAAAGAGTCATGGTCTTTACATTTGTGAAACAACTATTCGAAGACGAAGTGCCCGAAATTAAAGTTAATGCTGGGGAAAAAAGTTAACACACACACACACGCACGCACACTGTTTTTTCTTAACAGAAACTACTTACCAGATATTAATAGACGATTTACAAAAAAAAAAAAAAAAAAAAAAAAAAAACCCAGAATAACTGCTACTAAGAAGAAACACATTGGTTACTGAATCGCTATGATGTGATGATTGCAGAAAACAAAAGTGAAATAAAAGTGAACTCCTTTAACCTGTTAAATAAGGCGTCAATACTGTACGGCAGTAGTCTTCAAACTGTGTTTCACAGAATCCTGGGGCTCCACAAGGCATACCCAGGGGTACCATGAGTCACAATAAAAAAGTCGAGAAGAAATAAATCTGTATGCAAAATGGATTCTTATTTTCTATGAAGTAAGTATAGTTACAAGTAACTAAAGCTCATCCTGTTAATTAAAACTGAAAATTTTATTTATATATAATAACTTTATTATGCAAGACTTTTAAAACTTTTATTATAATATAATAAAATAATGTATTCAAAACGCACTTTATATATGTCGCAGGGAAACAATGAAATTAGGGCTTTCGTCAAATCCCTAAAGGAGATCATCAATTCACGCAAGATGTTAAAATAACGTCTCTTTGGTGTCTTCTTCCTATTGTAAGTAAGTGAATTAATTAGTTAAATCCCCGAACTGTTTTAGTGAAATGATGAAATAAAAAAAATATGCCACTTTTTTTGGTGCTAGGGGACTGATATTTGGGGGATCACAATAACTTTTGTTATGGTTTAGGATCTGCTGGGATGCATCCCCCCCGGTGCATTCTCACCCCCTCTACAGGTTTTTGGCCAATATCTCGACACCCGAGCCTCACAGTCCATTCGAACCCTCTTTAACTGCTCTTCCAGTTATTATAATTTTATGTTCTCATAGACCCATTCCTTCTTTGTTTTTAATTGTTTTAAACTTTTAAAATTTATTTAAATCCACAATATCTTGGATCCTGTTTGAGTCTCGGACTTTAGATTTGAACCAACTGTTCCACTCGTCGAGACCCATCCAGTCATATACTTGACTCCCATTGGGTAGGCATGGGGAGGGCTTAAGCACTAAAATCGCATGTTCCCATGTTAATCCTATGGGGTCTGAAAAAACTTCACCACCCCCTGAGGAGTTTAGCTTTGGACTTGATTGTTGGAGGTCCGCCACATTTTCTTTTAGCGCGGGCTTTTCTTGGAATTGTCCCCTGTGCTCCCCCTACAGGCTTCTCCATTAATAACTCGAATCCTATGCTTCCTTGGTCGACCGCACGGGCTGGATTCGATTGTTCTCCCTTCAACTATGTAATTTTATCCCAATAGCGCTCCATTCCTCCCCCCCATTTCACGTTTTTAAATAATTTAAAATTTTTTAAATTCCCTATAGCTCCGAGGATTTTTGACCTGAATGGTTCGGAAGTACAAGAACTCGACCTCCCAGGTGTCTCCCTCCCACCTTGGACATCATTTTGCCAATATTTTAAAATAACGTCTCTTCAATGTCATTTCCATGATGAAAGTAAGTGATTTTATAAAACTCTGAACTGTTTCAGTGAAATGATGAAATGAACTAAATTTTGCATTGGCAAAATGTTGTTCAAAGGGGGCGAGGGAGACACCTGGGAGGTTGAGTCCTTGTACTTCGGAACCATTCAGGTCAAAAATCTTCGGAGCAATGGGGAATTTAAAAATTTTAAAAATTGTTTAAAAACGTAAAATGGGGGGAAGGAATGGAGCTATTGGGATGAAATTACGTATTTGAAGAGCTCATAGGAAGAACAATCGAATCCAGACCGTGCGTTCGACCAAGATAGCATAGGATTCGAGTTAACAATGGGGAAGCCCTGTAGGGGGCACCGGGACAATTCCAAGTAAAGTTCGCGCTAAAAGGAAATGTGGCGGACCTCCAAAAATCAAGTCCAAAGCTCAACTCCTTAGGGCGGGGTGAAGTTTTTTCAGACCCCATAGGATTAACATGGGAACATGTGATTTTAGTGCTTAAGCCCTCCCCATGCCTACCCAATGGGAGTCAAGTATATGACTGGATGGGTCTCGACGAGTGGAACAGTTGGTTCAAATCTCAAGTCCGAGACTCAAACAGGATCCAAGATATTGTGGATTTAAATAAATTTTAAAAGTTTAAAACAATTAACAACGAAGAAGGAATGGGCCTATGGACATGAAATTATAATAACTGGAAGAGCAGTTTGAGAGGGATCGAATGTGCCAGGTCCGAAGGCTCGGGTGTCGAGATATTGGCCAAATCGCTGTAGAGGGGGTGGGAATACACCGGGGGGATGCGTCCCAGCAGATCCTAACCATAACAAAAGTTATTGCGATCCCCCAAATATCAGTCCCCTAGCACCAAAAAAGTGGCATTTTTTTCATTTCATCATTTCCCTAAAACATTTCGGGGATTTAACTAATTCACTTACTTACAACGGGGAAAAGACATCAAAGAGACGTTATTGTAACATCTTGCGTGAATTGATGATCTCCTTCAGGGATTTGACGAAAGTCCTAATTTCATCGTTTCCCTGCGACATATGTATACTTCCTACTAGATTCTGAATGTTATATTGTTTACTATATCGGGTTCCATGAGATAATTTTATATTCTTTAGTTAGCACACACATAATGTCTTGAAAAACTAAATATAGTTTTCTAATGGAAAATGCGCATTTTTGCATTTGTGGGAAAATACCTATAATGAAGGAGAGGAAACAACTTATCATAACATATCAACAGATTCGATGTTAAAATCTTAATTTAACAAGAACACAGCTTATAAACTTTCATTCAACAAAATAATTCTAATAAATTCATGGAAAATACACGGGATTTCTCACACAGCTATAAAAACATTTAAATTCCTTTCAAAATGTTGTGTTTAAGGGAAATATATTTCTCAACGTAAGTAGCTACAAAAACAAAGTATAAAAACGAATTAAACTCAGAATAAGTAATGTGATTGCATTTAATCTCAACAGACCTAGACATCAACAGTTAGTGTGAAAAAAAGCAAGCACACATCCCAGTTGCTAAATATAACGCATGGATAGGTGACGGATAATAAATTAATATTTTTAATGAGTAAATTACGTTTAAAAATTAAATTATATATTTTTAATAATAAATGCAATACTTTTTTCAATTGCTATTATATAAAATGCCTCAAACGTGTTGATCTATTTTAGATATTATTTTGAGATACATTCTTCGAAGTATGTGTATGGAATGGGGTTCCCCACGAAAACACTTTCTAGTTCTAGGGGTTTTACGGAAGCACCTTCAAGGGGTACCGTGAGTTGAAAAAGTTTGAAGACCACTGCTATACCGTATTACGACATGGATTCGGAGTTATATCATTTACTAAATGAAGCTTTTTTGGCTATTGGACACGGAAGACGTAGTAGAAAAAAAGCACGGACACGGAGGACGTAGTATTGTGAAAGAACTTTTCAACCAAATATAAAAACGTTACACATCATGATATTGAACTGTACATCCATCTGTGTGAAACTTGCCAGAAAAAACAGAAAAATATTAAAAAGGGTATTGTTGTGAAACCTATGTTTTTATCCGAATGCCAGTATGTTGGCATTTGTAATGAGTGGGGGAATGATGGTTTCTACCGACATCGAACTTCTGAAGGAATTTTAAAACAAATATACGCGAGATAACAATTCCCTTTGTGCCCTAAGAACTTGCGTAGAATTGAAGATATTCCTGACCACAAAATTCCTCTCCATTCAACTGCAATTGCTCATTCCAGTGGAAGCGGTCAAGGATTCGTCAAACGTACGTGTAAAACGAAGTGCAAAAATAAGAATTGTCTTTAGGTAAAAAATGAATGTAATGTGTTATTCAAGATGTCATTCAAGTCTACCATATTGCAACAAGAGTATGTTAATTTTAATTTATTTCTTACATGAAAATTTTGTTTCCCTTAATGAGAGGCATGAATTTTGTTTTGTACAACTTTGATTGTCACTTACGTACTTTGAACAATTTTTTTAATGTCTCTCATTATTTTCTCAGAATAACCTTTGTATGTTTTAGGAATGCATAAAATTGATAATAGCCTTATCATGACCTTTTTTCCATACTTTGCCTAAACAGCATTGAACATTCTTTAGAATGCCTTGGTAAAGTATGTAATTATTCTCATATTTCATACTTTGCTTAAAAACGTCTGCAATAATATACAATGTCTAGTCATTCTGTAAAATGCTGGAGTTTCATACTTTGTCGGTAACATACATATGACGATTCGAAGGAAACATGAAGGCTTTTGGTAAAACAGTTTTTTATTTATTTATTTAAACTATCTTCAACATCTGTACTGCAAGGCAAACCAACGCTAACTGTGTTATAACGAATTTTAATAGGATTGTACAAGGTGTAACAGTTAAATTCCCGGACTGTGCATACCCTAGCCGTTAAGCTTGGTGTGAAAGAGTGGGCATGGAATAAAGTTGACATTCATCCTTCTGGGGCTGGTGGCACGTTATTCCATCTCTGTATCTAGTTTAGCTTGTTTTTTTATCCTTGTTGCAGGCCGGTGCAAATATCGCCAAGCAGGTTTTATTGGTAACAATATACACATAAAAATACTAATAAATGTAGTTCTCATTGGCTTTTCATCTATTTTTGATGTATTATGGAAAAAACGTCACTCATAAGAAAAAAAATCGCTACTTGTTTTGAAAATGTGGTGGTTAAAGGTTACCTGCGGGAATATTCCGTTCGGTGTCAGTTGTATCAGTTTTGGTGGCTTTATCTCCTCCGCCGGCGAAACAGATAAGTACCGTAAGGTATTTCAGAAAAGTTTCGCAGATTGTTTTTGAAAACGGAGAGATTAACAAAATTTTTTTATCTAAAATATATAAATTTATATAAAAAAGTTGCTAAACGCATTTTATAAACTGGACAGCGAAAACGGTCATATAAATGCATTTAAATAAGTAATTAAATATCCAATTATTCCACACAGCCTAAAAAATATTTAAGAATATATTTTAATATATTTTTTTTATTTCGATTTGATTTCTCTTTGGCGAGTTTTAGAGGCTGCATTTCATTTAAAATAAGTTCCTATTATTTCTTACCGTTTAGTTTGTCTTTTCCGCATATAGCGTAATTAAGTCTAACGTTTAAATTAATAAAAGTAAATTATTGCAAATATATCTGCTTGTAATCCTGTCCCATTTAATGGCTTCTCAATTCATACTTCCTTCGGATTTCCCCGGGAACCTTAACGATTAGCAGACCTCCACCTCAATCAACATGAGGGGGGTACAATTAAGAATGACTATAATTTTGATATTTAGTATGGATGTTAAAATTACATATTTTAAGACTATTTGTGATGTACCTCCCCTTGGAAATACATCCCTTGAAGTAGCAGCGTGAGCTAGAGGTGTAGGGTTATCGTAAGAACTAGAATCAAACATTATCTTAATATGACTTTATTAAGATATTCAACTTAAACTTTTTGAACAAATATAATATAACTACTTAATGAGAGAATCTACGATGAGAGAGACACAATGCGCGCGACACACACAATATAATACAGACCTATATCAATAATTGAACCGCCTAATCTTCAAATATAATTATATTAAGTAATCAATCCTACCTTATATTATTCTGTAATAAACTTGTCTTTATCTACAGTGGTATGCAGCCGTACATTTAACTTCTAATCAATCATCAATATGTTTATCCACGACACGTAGAACTTGAATCTTTGAACAACGAACTTCAATAATCATCCAATACCACAACGCACTTTAATTGTCGAACATTCCTTTACACTACCCTTACATTGCCAGCATTGCCATTATTCTAAGATCCTATATTTATCCTATATTATTTGCATCTCTTCACTTCTCGTTTCTTGGATTTGGTTGGAAAAGAGTTGCCATTAATTCTGGCCCAAAGAACCCAAAGGACTTGTTAAAGAAAAGACGCGTAAGTCGTCACATATTAGTCTGGGATACAGCATCAAATAATAAAGTAATACATTTAAATTCAATACATGCGGAAAATGGGAGCTCTTACTTCTAGCTTTGGTTTGTAAGAAATTGTTGTTACTTCAAAGTCGCTAAACAGAATCTCTACTTTTATTGTTTGACAGCTGAAAAACAAAAAAGAGATGAAAAAATGATAGGTTAAACAACCAAAAAAAAAAAAAAAAAAAAAAAAAAAAAAAAACACACGTTTTTCTTATAGATCGTTTTTTGTTTGTTGTATATGTATTAACTATAAGCATTTTCGCTTTGGGGTTGTAACAATCATTTAGTCGCGAAATCTGGAATTAGTAGCTAAATCTGGAAATGGGATCGGGAATTAGTCGCCAAATCTGGAGATGGTTAATCGTTAATCCTAATGATCCAGATCAGGACAATAGAACAAAATTATTATATTATTGTATTTTCATCGGTCTTTGACAATTGTGCAAAATTTCGAGTTAATATGACCTTTTTAAGTGGGTAAAAATCGAGTTCAAAGATTCCGTTACGTACAGGTGAAGCGTGTTAAAAAACTTATCTCTATACACCTATAGCACAAAAATTATTGAGAAGAGTAATAGAATTGTAAAGAAATGCAGAATACTCGTTGGTCCAAAATTAAAACAAATTTAAGTGATAAAATATTTATATATATAACACTTTTGATACACACAAAACCTTAAAAATAATCTTTATATTCAAATATGAGTGAGATAACAAATATGATTTCTCTATCTAAACGGGAATTTTTTGCGTTTGAACATATATATTCTATGGTTGTTTGGTTGTTGCTTTTGGAGAATTTAAACTCTAAGTTTGAGCAATTCACTGAGTTGCAGATTGCTTTTAACTATGCCTTCAATGTATATGAGTGTATGTGTGTTTTAATGTAAAGAATTTTTTTTATAATAAGATTTAAAAAGAAAGAAAGAGGCTGATTTATAATTAATTACTTTTCAAAATAAATTTATTCATTCTTTTATTTCGAAAATTTTATTCGTTTGAATTTTAAATTTCATGTATATTTATTCCTTTTCAACCATTTAGTTTTCATGGACATTTCAGTTTCGAAAATTACAGAAATTTTATGAAACGTATATTAGACTGATGCATGAAATACTACTAACAATGGAATACCTATACTTTTCTCTTTATGTTGTTATCCTTCTTCATTCCTTTGCAGAAATTATTAATTATTTCGAAGAAAATTAGTATTTTTAAAATATAAGTATCCTAAAATCCTGTATCATTTATTTTTTTTCAATTTTTTTTAAAGAATGATACTAATTGCTTGCTAGTTTTAATTTTTCTTTCACAGAATTCATAATCATTATTTTCTTTCAATGAGATGAATCAGTATTCTCCTTTCATACAGAAAAATTTATTACTTCCAAAACTATTGGAAGTTATATACCTCTTTACTTTGAAATGTCTAGCTTATGCATCTTATTTGGCAAAACTTTAAAATGTAACACTAATTTTCCCAATACAGACAGCCAATAAATGAATTATTTCCACTTTAATGTTACCACTTTGAATAAACATTACGATTTTAAAAGTTTTTAAAATTTTTTACGGAATATATGCTGCAAAAAAATGAGTAAAATAATATTGAAAGAGAGCAATCAAAATTAATTTCTATGAATAAGTAAAATGCTTGCAAGTTATTGTATAGCAATCTTAATTCCACCTTTTGAAAAACAATCTTATAACATATAACTTTATGCTTACCGACGTGTAAAGAGATCTGCATCAGTACAATCGTACTGAAAGAAAAAGGAATTCGATTTTATTCCATGTCTTTGTAATTTTGAATCATACATATATAATATGGTTTATTTGTTTTCAATGTTACTATTATAAATAAAAAGGGACTAAAAATAAAAACATATTTTATGAAACGAAAAGATTTCCTGTTTATTTCAGCATGTAAGGTTTACTTACCCCTCTTTGTTTCAAATCAAGGTTCTGAAATTAAAAGAATAAGTAAATTAAAAGTAACATTTTATACAGAAAATATGCTCTTTTGAACAAAAAAGAATTTTAAATTGCACTTTGAACAAAATGTCAATTTTGAAATAAAACGTATGTTAAAATGATACCCAGATAATGGAATGATTTAAATTCAAAGATGTATGATTCATCAATGGCTAGAAATTGAACACTGGATAGTAAAATTAGTTATCACGGACCCCTTCTCGCCTGGTGATGATGTATGCCAGTGATTCTCTAAACCACTGTGACACGGCACTTTTGTGTGCCATCAAATTTTTTTTAAAGTTATTAATTATACACTGTGGAAAAGGCAAAATCCAGAACCGAATCATTCAGCCATTTTATAGAAATAAACTAATTGCATTCGTGGTATATATTAACTTATCTTTTCGTTGACTGATGGATATAAAAAAATTCTACTGGGTTCGTAATCCACTTGATATAATGGATACATCTGTATAAGAATTAACTTTGAATGCAGAGAAAAACTAATTTCGCTCCGTAATAATCGAGATTTAATTTCAAAACCTTCGGAAGAGGCAATTAATTCATTTTGGGTTAAAATTAGAAGCGATTATATTATCAGCCAACAAAAGCTTTAAAAATATTGTTGTAATTTTCAAAACCGTATTTGAGTAAATTTGGAATTTCAGAATTAACAAATATATATAAAAAAAGATCGAGTCTTAAATGTAAATAGTGAAATGAGAGTGGCATTATCATTTTTACGACCAAATATAAAAGAAATTGTCAAAAACCATCAGACTCAAATTTCACATTAAATGCAGTGCTTCTCAAACTTTCAATACTGGCGCCTCCCTTTTCAATCACAATTTTTATCGCGCCCCCCTTATACATAATAATTTACTGAATGCAATAATAATGCACTTTTACGATAAATTAACAATATTTATTATAAACCGTACAAATTCATGACATAAGTATTAAATATTGTATATGTTACTTTTAAGCAAAAAAAAGTTAAGTAATAGGATAATTACTAAATTTTTTTTCCTTTCTCTGATTTATAAATTGGAACATATTACAAAATGCGGTGGTTGCTTAGAAGACAAAATATAGATATCAGCTAAATATAGAAAATGAACTCAGAGGGTCAATTTCTTATCTTAAAACTCCTTTCAAAAACTTTGCTCTGTAAGATAAGCCCATGGAAGCCCAGCTAATAATTATTAAACTTGTTCTTAATTTAGTATTAATTAATTAGTCATAAAATACTCTGTGCACCCCTCATACATTAAAAGCAGTGTTTCTCAAACTTTCAATACTGGCGACCCAATTTTCAATCATAATTTTTGTCTCGCCCCCCTGTACAACAATAATGTATTTACTGCAATAAAAATGCCCTTTGAGAGAGAGACGCTAAAGTTACAATACGATCTTAATTATAAACCGTACAAATTAATACGATAAGTATATTAAATTTTGTGTATATGTAACTTTTAAGTAATATATATTTTAAGAAAATTACTTAAAATATATATTACTTAGAATTTTGTTATTTTTCTTTCTCTAATTTTTAAATTGGAACAGATCGCAAAAATGATGTATTTAATTAAAGATTTATTTCCTTCAGCATTCATTTCTCAAAGTACAAATGTCATTAGAAAAATAGTCTAGTCTATGTTGCTCTCTATCATATCCATCACATCTGGCATTATCAGGTACGTTTGCGTGAGTCTGGGTAACCTATCGAACGTCTGCGCAAAACATGTAAAAATGCTTTTCCTCGTACAATTCCGGTCAGTTTTGGTCGACTCGATACTTCTATAGCTACCGAATCTAGCTTGAAAGTACATTTTTTTAATTTGCACGTTAATTGTAATTCACGGTAATTAAGTATTTACGGCAGTAGGTTAAAACAAAATCACACATATATTTTTAAGTCGTAAGCAAACATTCGACGATAATAACGGATTAACAAGTACACAGACGAGCATGGTTCCGAAATATAAATCAAGGAAATATTCTGAAAAATACTTAAATTTTGGATTTACCACTACTGAAGTAAATGATGGGGGAAAATGACCCAGCTCGTTATATGTTAAATCTTACATATCCGAAGAAAAATATGTGAAAATTGTTTTTAAAACATGTAAAATCATTTAGCTATGTTGGCAAAGAATTTTAAAAATTATTTTCTGGATGAGGACAGCTTGGTAGCAAGTTACGAGTGGATTAGGGATTTATTTCAAGATACTCCAGAAGGGCTCTCAACTTCCGAAGAAGAAATCTTCATAGATTTCACATCCAGTGAAAAATTAAAAGGCAATTTTGTAATAAATCGCTCTTTGAATTTGGGGTAGAGGTGGATGAGGAATTATCTGTACTGAAAACAAAAGCATTTCGTATACTATTACCATTTTCAACATCCTACCTTTTTCAAACCGGATATTCTGCAGTGGATGCCTTGAAGACAAAATATAGATCTAAGCTAAATATAGAAAAATAACTCTTTAAGTGTCAATTTCTGATATTAAACCTTCCTTTGAAAAACTTTCCTCTACAAGACAAGCCCGTGGAAGTCCCTAATAATTATTAAACTTGTTCTTAATTTAGTAATAAGATTGATTGATTGAATATTAACGTCGCACTGTTCAGCTGCACGAGGGCTTTTGACGACGGACCACGTAATTTTGAACCATGATCAAGTGACGTGGATGACACCTGAGCTGGCACCCCTCTCTCCTAACTACCACACCACACCAACGGGAAAACGTTTCAATTCTCAACAGATTTAACGTGCATCGCTGCCCTACACGGTGGGTCTTTAGTGGTACTGGGCTCGAACTCGTGACAAGGCAAGCCACGATCCGATACCTATACCACTCGTCTACCGCGGCCAAATTCAGTAATAAGAAATTATTTATAAAATACCTTCTTCAGTACTGATACATCAAACGTATACTGGCTGAAACACCGACTCTTCGCACGAGTTCATTTTTTTAAAAAATAAAACATTATTCTTGATATAATAGCTGAACTGTAAGGAGAGTAAAACTGTGTGCACGACATTGTATACAAAAATGTAAAATGATTTTTTTAGATAAGTGCTATAATTGTAAATAACTGTTTAAAAGAATTGTAATTTTAAACCTCACACAATTAGCATTTAAAATTAATGTTAAATTATGAAAAAGAATATAAAATTCTGATGAAGAATAATTGTCTTACTTTTTAACATTTAAAGCGAGAAGACTTCAAAATGTTTTAACCCGGGAGCAGACGCGTACTTGATACTAACATTAATGGTAGTGCGGGGGGACTCAGTCACCCCAATCATTTGTTTAGAATTATTTTTACTGTGCACGATACAAATCGGAATTCTAGTGAATATTTTAATTTATAGAAAGTATACTTACCATCTTTCAAGGACTATTCAATTCTTTGATGATTTGAGAAAAAAATCCAATAAAACTGAACTAAAATGATTCAAAAGTACAAGACCATAATAAAATACGCAAATCAGACACTTTTCACGTATCCTACAGAAATGTTAAACCAATCAATTCTTTTCCAAATATCGCAAAACTCAATTATTTACAATTTCCCTAAGCGAAAAGCAAACGCATAAAAGATGGGAGGGAACTAATATTGATAATAACCATACCATAAGACTGAAGGTCAATCAAATGATTAGCAAACGTACTATGCAGCCTGGCTGAAAAGTGAATCTTGACTTCCTTTTCTTTTTCTACAACTAATGTACAGTATTTCAATAATAATTACAGTGGTGAATTGTTTATCTTCTTAGAATTTTTCTCAGGGTCTGGGTTTCATTTTTTCTTTTAATGAGTATTATTTTATGTTGAAACGTAATAAAAAAATCTCTCATTGAGGAAATACAGCAAATAAAACAAAATGTTTTTTTTCTTCTTTAATTTGGTTTTGGGATCAAAGATAGCTGTTTGATGTCGGACAAAAGCCAGATAATAAACATAAATTATGTCAGTGTTGTTGTGTGTATTTTTTTTATTATGGAAGAAAGCATTTTGTTTTACTTCTCTTTCCGGTTATTTTTTTTAAAAAAAATCTTTAAATTTTCGATACGCTCGCGCCCCCTTGTAGGGTCATCGCGCCCCCCAGGGGGGCGCGCCCCACACTTTGAGAAACACTGCATTAAATGTATTCTTAAAATTAATTTTTAATTAATTACACAATAAACATTTTGTTATCTTTGTCGTACATATTATTTTATTTAAAATTGAAAATTATTATCATGAACTATTTCATATAGTGTATTACAGATAAATAAAATTCTTGTAAACTTGTTTTATTGTTAGTGTATCGCTAATTTTTCAAAATTGGAAAAACTGTACCGCAACAATGACAAAAAAGAAGAAAAAAGGATTGAGAATCACTGATGTATGCTAATCATGCACTCAGCCACGTATTCGGCAATTGTTGCTCCATATCTGAAACATATTGATGCGCTGAATCATGCATGATGCATGTTGGTTTGGTGAAAGGTCATGTGACCTTTTAGGCCAAGAAAGAAAACCAAGAGCATGGAGGATTCAAGCTGTGTGGAGCCTGGCATTAAAATGACAGCATTCTCCAGTGAATTGAAACGCCGACAAGGAGAAAAGATGAGCATTTTGCAATTGTTACTTATTTTATAAATGACTAAAATTAATATTCATTGACCTTGAAAATTTGATCTTCCTATTTGGTGTAAAGAAGTGGTTTTCAAATTTTTTTGACTCTTAGAATCCTTAGAATTATGAAGTACTTTTGGAGAACCCCATTCTTTCTCTCTCTTTTAGGAGAATATATGATGAAATAATATTTAACAAAAGTTGCATAAAAAATTTTTTTAAGTCAATTCCTTCTTAGATCAACAAAGAAATTTTTTTTATTTTAGCTACTTTTTATTAAATAGTTACAATTATTATAAATATGTATATACATATGACAGAATTACAACATTAAGTGGTAATTAATTTTTATTAATTATCATTAAAGTATCGTATTATCATCCAAAACAATCATGTATATAAAATTTCAGTTCAACTGAATGCTTTAAAACGTGAGAAAAAAAAAACCTTCTCAAGTTTTGACAAAAGCCGCCAAAATGGTCGCTAAGTTGCCAAAAGTGATACCAACGTGGCTGTATTTGTAATTCTTCAAATAATTAGTTTTAATCAACTAATTTTTATTAATTATAATTAAATTACTGTATTGTCGGCCAAAATAATCATGTATATGAAATTTCAGCTCAATTGAGCGCTTTAAAATGTATTTTATTAACGATTGAAAATTCCACGAAGATAAATAAATATATAGAGAGTGTGAGCTAATAGTATGAATTGAAAAATAGATCAGCATGCTATAGGCACTTTATGTTAAGACAAATAAAGAAAGCTGTTGTATTTAATATTAAAATTCGCTTATATAATATTAGTTTCAAATTACTCATTCATAATATTAAAGTGTGTTTCATGTGAGTCACCTACACACATACATTACAATTAGTAACTGGGATATGTGCTTCCATTTTTTTACACAAACTATCAAAGTCTAGGTCTGTTTAAATTATCTGTAGTCACATTTCACACATATTCTACGTTTAATAAATTTTTATATTTTGTTTTTTCTACCACATAAAATTTTTTCACTCAAATACTCTGTTCTGAATGGTATTGAAATGTTTATAGCTCTGGGAAACAATCTCGTGTATTCTATATTAATTTTCAACCTAAAATTTAGAATTTGTTTTTGTTAATGTTTAGATTTTAGAGGATATTTATTCCGTGTAAATTTTTAACCAAAAATTAAGATCTCATTAATATCTCTATTTTAACATAGAATCTGTTGATAGTTCAGTCACTCGTTCTTGTTATATCAGAAATAAATCCTGATTTTTATTGAAATAATGAAATGGATTTTCAATCCAGCCCATGAAAACGTGAACCCATTTTGCAAACACATTTATAAGTTCTTTTCGATTTTTCATTTTGTCTCGTGAGATTCTCGGTTTCCATGGAACACAATTAGAAGACTACTGGTATAAATTAGTGGTCTTCAAACTGTGTTCCATGGAACCCTGCGGTTCCACAAGGCATATCCATGGGTTCCACGAATCACAATAAAAAAATCGAGAAGAAATAAATATGCATGCAAAATGGGTTCATGTTCTCTATGAAGTTTGTTTAGTTACAGGTATCTAAAATTCACCCTATTAATTAAACCTGAAAATTTTATTTATATACAATAACTTTAAGGCCCAGTGGTCGAGTGGTAGCGTATCGTGCTTCCACAGCACAGGTCCGGGCTCTATTCCCGGTCTGAGCAAGGCCGACTTAGCCTTTCATCCCCACTGCAGTGGATCGATAAATGAGTACCAAGCATTCTTGGGAGCTTAAATACTGGGGTTTCACTTCACAGACTGGCCATTTAATCGGAACATCTGCTCATGTACCTCAGCACCCAATGATTACGTATACTGGGATGGGCACAGTAGATGATCGAGGTATTTTTCATTTATTGAAAATTCCTTCCCCTCCCTTTTTTGTAAAAAAATTTATTAAAGATATTTTTTTATGCATTTAAATAGCTGTGTCATAAAATTATAAAACAATACAATTGGAAGTTTATAAGCAAAAATTAACAAACATATTGGGAGAATTTTGTTTCGGTAACAAATAGTTTTTGCTAAGTTCATTTGATTGTGTACTATTAATATTGCTGTAAATCGAAATAAAAAAAATATTTTTGCCTTTTAAATTCTCCTTTACTGTGACGCTTCATTTGACGCAGGACATATATAACTAAGTCAGTTTACATAATAAGTATTCTTGAGATAAAAGGAAGTATAAGGAAAATATTTGCAGAAATTTTCCTTGTAAGTCTTTTAACCCCTTCCCGGCGGATCCCGTGAGTAGTTAAGGCACTGTAAAAATTTACACTGTGCAATAGGTCTTTCCTGAATTATTTTACTTGTGATTTTTGTGATTTCGCATTACTGAAAAGTACCACTCGGTGGAATTTTCTGGAAAAAGTGGACGTTCTTTTGTTCAGCCCCTCCCCCTTCATGCTTGTCTGAAAGACTGTGGACTACATTCTCCTAACAGTGAAGAAAACTAATCCATCACGATCGAGTATTATTTGTTGCGTAAAGAGAGACAGTGAAGGTGTAAGAAGAGAAACAAGATTCTGCTGTCCAGATAACGATGTTGGTTATGTGATGAACCTTGTTTTCAAGTTTATCATACATGACCAAATTTGATCAATAATTTTATAATCATTTTTGTAAATGCAAAAGTAAATGAAATTTGTCATTCAAGATAAAAGCTAGGAATTCTAAGCCTTATATTTATTGTTATTGAGAACTGACTTCAAAGTCTAATGATTTTTACCATACAGAAAGCCAACTTTACAGGTAGATTATTCATTTATTTAAATAATTTTTTTTACATTAATTTTTAGGAAATTTTGTATGTGGATGGTGGTATTATGTTAAAAAGATAGGTATGTTTGAAAATATGAAAAAAAAATGACATTTTTTTATCCATAATCCAGAAATAAAGAATTTTGCAAAGAAATTACTTTGTAAGAAGCTTAGTTTATAATTTTTTACTTTTAAAAATATCTCTTTAAAAAATTTGAAATATAATAGTTTTATTTAGTATCGTGAAAATAAATATGAAATAACAGTATTAAAATAAAATTTATTATCGAAACAATTTGAAAAAAAAAACATTTGACAAATATAAGGAAAAAAGTAAAATACCTTAATAATTATTGATATTACCTCGACGATGTTAACCTATATAAAAACTTTCTGTATACTTTTGCGTCGAAACTTATAGAGAAAAGCAGAAGTATAAAATATAAATTTTTCATAGAATACGCTTTTTAAATTTATCGAGATAGTAAAAAATATTCGCACATTAGACAAGATATTATTTTTAAGCACTGAATAAAAATTGGTGGTAATGGTGAGTGGGTGGGGGAGGGAGTATTGGTTGTGTATTTAATTTCAAATTAGCTGATTTTTTCCCTTTTGTGTGTGACTTGTAAGTTTTATTCTCCCAAATCAATTGGAAAAATAATTAAGAACAAGTAAAAAAAAAAAAATTTTTAAAAAAAATTAAGTCAATTCCTACTTAGATCAACAAAGAAAATTTTTATTTCAACTACTTTTAATTAAATAGTTACAATTAATATAAATATGTATATACACATGACAGAATCACAACATTAAGTGGTAATTAATTTTTATTCGTTATCATTAAAGTATCATATTGTCATTCAAAACAATCGTGTATATAAAATTTCAGTTCAACTGAATGCTTTAAAAAAACGTGAAAAAAAAACCTTTTCAAATTTTGACACGTCGCCGAAAAAGATGCCCACGTGGCTGTATTTGTAATTCTTTAAATAATTAGTTTTAATCAATTAATTTTTATTAATTATAATTAAATTACTGCATTGTCATCCAAAATAGCTATGTATATAAAATTTCAGCTCAACTGAGTGGTTTTATCGTACTTTATTAACGATTGAAAATTCCACCAAGATAAATAAAGAAGTGAATAAATAAATATATAGAAAGTGTGAATTATAATAGTTGGAATTGAAAAAAGGGTGGGCGTCAACGAAAAAATTGAATGCTGCTTCTATTGGCATGGAAGTTTATTGAAGTTTTACTTTACAACAAACTTTTAAATTAATTACACGTATTTCTTTATCCTTATAAAAATGGGAAATAAAAATTATCCTCTCAGATGCAGTTTAATTAGCATTCTGATAATTTATGTTTTAAAAGCATACGATAAAAATTTTTGTTAATGATTTTGATGCATCACATACTTTTTTGCCATACAAACAAATAGCATTTTTTTCTAATGAAATTTTAAAATAAATTCCACGTAAATAATAACTTTTTTTAGTAATTGAACTTATTTTTTTGAATGTTTTTCTTTTGCTTTCCTTTTATTTTGTCACAAGTTTTGGTTGTGTAGCCAAATTAAGCGTTCAAGAATTGAACTTTAAAAGTGTCTAGTAAATATTTTTTCTTGTTGCCTCATGATTTGTTTTATCATATAGCGTTTAGTAAATTAAGCAATTCGTCTCAAATTTACTTCAAAATTTTATAATTAAGAGCTATACAATTAAAAAAAATTATAATATTACTTATTTCATACTGGTTTTAGGAAGAACCTGTAAAACATCATTCCATGCATATAAATACAATACCTTTTCATTCAATATTTTTTATTAAAAAGTGTTATACCTTCTTAGAATAAAGTAGAGAATATGTTAAAAATTTCTAAAATTATATATTTTCTAATTCATTATAAAATTGTATATTTATTTTGAAAATAAAAACACATGCTTGAAAGGAATATGCCTTGATTCATCAGTCATTTGAAATCAAACCAATCTGATAATTTCACTGAAATATATAGTGCTATGTGAGTGCTGATGCATTATAAAATTAAAAAGTATTCAAAAATAAAAAAAAAATTTTTTTTAGCTAAGACAGAAACTTGAGGCATTTATTCAGGTCTTTAGTTTTTAAATAATGTACTATTTATATAGCATATTTTTTATACACCAAAGAACCAAAACATTATGAACACCTACTCAATAACACGTTTCATCACTTTCCGCCTGCAAAACAGCTGCCACTAGCCTTGATATGGATACCACAAGTTCTTGGTAAATTACTAAAGACACAGGTTGTACCAATTGTCTAAGCAGTGGTCCCTTAATGTTGAGATATTCCGACATGAAGATTAATCTCTGAGCTGGCTTTCTATAAAAACCCGAATGTGCCCTATCGGATTGACATCCGTCGAGTTAGATGGTCAGGATATTAATTAAAATTCCTCTTTATGCTACTAGAACCTTTGAAACACAATTCTAGCCTTTTGACATGAGGCGCTGTCATGCTAGAAGATCCTATTTACAGTTGTGTGAAAAAACAGGCACCATATAAGGGTGCAATGTTCAGAAATATCAGAGCTTTCACTGTCCCTTCTATCAAAGCTAAGGGTTATAGTGTCACCCACGAGAGCGTTCTCCAAAGCATAATACAGTCATCACCAGTCTGTGCACATGTAGAGGGAAACTGTTCGACTGTGGAAGACGGCATAATCTCTGTCACAACTATTGCGAATGAGCAATCGTGATTCATTCAACCAGGATACTCTCTTCCACTTATTTATGGTCAAATTTTAATGTTTCTGATCCCTCTCTAGGCCTTAGTTGGCAATGACGTTTGTCAACAGAGGCCCAAGAGTAGAACGTTTGCTGTGTAGCCCCATATCGAACAGTGTCCGCTGAACTGTATGTTCCGAAACACTTGCACTTGAACCTGCATTGTATTGAGCTGTCAGCTGAGTCAATGTATGGCGCCTATTTTGCTTGACAAGCGGGAAAAATTTGACGCCATTTTCTTTGCTGACTTGTTGACATCCAACAGCTAGGTGTTTATACTTCTGGTTTTACCGTTATTTATTCATTTTGTATAAACACTACTAAAAACAGCTATACGCAAACAACCTACCAGTCATGCTGTTTTGAAGATACTCGTTCTGAATCCTTGGGCAATTACAATCTGTCCTCTTTCAAATTCGTTTAGACCAGCCATCTTTCCTTTACTCATAAAAGTAATTGCAGTAATGATAGCTTACTTTCTCTAGCAACAACTAAATACCACTCTCTCTTAATCACGTGGCTTTCATGTCAACTGGAGAAGTTCGTTGAAAAATGTGAAGATTTTGGCTCGACGCTGTACTACATTTTTACCCATAGATCTTTAAATATTCCAAAGTCTTATATTTCCTCTAGATGTAAGCAACTATTCTGAATGGAATCGTTTTCTATTTTTTTCATTCTTGAAATAATACTTACCAATATTTTCTCAATAAAAACAGGCTTTTCCTCCAAATTAATTTTGTAACTGACATAACTAAAAATATAAAGAAAAATAGATTTAAACATTGTGTTGAGAGAGAAATATTAGATAAAGAGATTATAAAAAATGTATTTGCAATGCATATCTTTTAGAAGTTGCAATGTGAATAATTAAGTCATAGAGCAGTGCTGAACGAGTTCCAAGATCAGTCACCGGGTCAAGTTTTGATTTTACGAGAGACCGCCGAACGGATTGTTGATCATTGTTTCACGCTAATTTGTTGATTAATTGATTTTTTTTATTAACGACGCATTAAGAAGAGATATTTAGGCTACTGGAGTTGAACTCATTATTTTGAAACTCTTCAAGTGTCGAAGAAGCGCCTTAACTGGGTCTAAAGTTTCCACATCACGTCAAGATGAGGACTTAGTGCCTTGAAAGATTTAACGCGCAACAGCTCCTCTACTCGGCAGGTTTTACATAATTATTCCCGTGATTTTAAAAATTAGACAAATGAACATTCTGAAATTTGTGTCACTTAGATTAGAATCTATATATATAAAGAGAAAAGCAGATCCACTCACTGATAGGCTCACTGAAAATCAACTCCTGAACTATTAAACCTACAGACTTGAAATTGTAGGTAGGTTCCCTTCATGGCGTTATAGGCAAGAACGGATTTTTTAAACTATTAGACGTAAAATTTAAATGTTAGATAGCTGATTCCATTACTAAACATTGATGTACAGTCGTGAAAAGATGGGTTTTTTCACAAAGTAGAGATTTCTTACATAATGATTTTTACAAAAATCGGGGCTTAAGGGGCGTTATACATAATTTTTCCATTTTTAAACTATTAGACGAACAGTCTTGAAATTTGGTAAGCGGATTCCTTTCATAGAGTACAGATCCGCTGTAAAGATAGGGTTTTGTGAAAATCAACCCCAAGTGGCGTTGTGGAGAATTAAGTGGCGTTATAGGCAATTAACTTTTTAAACTATTAGACGTAAAATCTTGAAATGTGAATAAGAAAATTCCATTCACTGAGTAGAGATCCGCTCATAAGATGGGTTTTGTGAAAATCGTTTCCTAAGTGGCGTTGCGGGGCTTAAGGGGCGTTATACATAATTTTTTCCATTTTTAAACTATTAGACGTACAGTCCTGAAATTTGGTAAGCGGATTCCATTAATATAGTACAGTTCCGCTGCAAAATGGGTTTTGTCAAAATCGACTCCCAAGTGGCGTTGCAGAGTATTAGGTAGCGTTATAGGCAATTAACTCCTTTTTTAAACTATTAGACGTAAAATCTTGAAAATTAGTAAGATGATTCCATTCATTAAGTAGTTATCTGCTATAAGATGGGTTTTGTGAAAATCGTTACCTAACTGGCGTTGCGGGGGCTTAAGGGGCGTTATAGATAATTATTTCTATTTTTAAACTATTTGACGTACAGTCTTAAAATTTGGTAAGCGAATTCCTTTCATGGTGTAGAGATCCGCTACCAAATAGTTTTGGGGAAAATTGATCCCCAAGGGTCACTAAGGGGGATTAAGGGCGTAATAGATAAATATTGCCGCTTTTGAACTAATAGAACCACCTGCTTGAAAATTTGAAGGTATGTTCCGTTCATGGAATAAAGTTCCTTTTACAAAGATTTTTGCGAAAACGGACCCCCAAAGGAGTGGGGTTGCGAGGAATTAAGGTGTGTTATAAAAAAATTCCTGTTTTTGAATTTAACTCATTTACTTGAAATTTGTTGAGCACTTTTTTTTAGTTGAATAGAGTTCCACTAAGAATAGATTTTACGGAAATCAACTCCAGGGGGAAGCGGGGAGAGTTATTGGGGCGTATTGATAGACAAAATTCCCGTTTTTGAACTGCTAAAATTGTAATAATAAAATTTGGTTTGCATGCTTCTCTTGTTGAATTGGAATCCGCTAAGAATGCTGTCAACGAGGCATTGATAAAAACTCCATTTTTGCTCTGTTAGATATAGACTTGAAATTTAGCACGCATGTTTATTTTATGGAGTAGAGATCCACTGAAAGTTACTTTGGTGGAAATCCACTTGATTATTAGGTTAAGTGAGCGAAAAAAATCTTTCTACTTCTATTTTAGATATAAATAGAAATTAGATATTATAATTTATGTTCTCTTTATATCAAGGGGCGAGAGTGTAACAGCTATAAATATATTTTTCAATACAATCGAATTCTTAATGCTAGATATATCAATAATTAATATATATGTAAACAGTATGCATATATACAACATCGTGAAATACCCAGTGAAGCGGGTGGGTAACGGCTAGTACATGTACAAAATTGTTTTAGACATTTTGACAAATGTTTTTTATTTAAATACAATATTTTGGCAAAAAAACAACTTAGAATAACCTTTTTCTAAATGTTCTCCTTTTATAAAAATTGCTTCTAAAATAATAATATTTTGCTTATATAAAGTAAAGACTTCTCTAGATAGTATGAACTATTTTTTTTGAAAAATTCATATTATTTTCATAGTTACCACCAATTGAAATAATTATCGGCGTTTTTTTCTTAAAATTTCTCCCCTCTGTTGTCGTAAAACATGGATAAGCCCACTGAAACATGATTGAAAATTCCACCAAGATAAATAAATAGATAAATATATAGAGAGTGTGACCTAATAGTAGGAATTGAATAAGAAGTAAGGTTATTGATTGATTAGCTACTTTTTTAAAATTTAATCATGTATATACACATGACAGAATCACAACATTAAGTGGTAATTAATTTTTATTAATTATCATTAAAGTATCGTATTGCCATCCAAAACAATCGGGTATATAAAATTTCAGTTAAACTGAATGCTTTAAAACGTGAGAAATATAAGCTTAAATATACTGTTGGAGTTTCGCATAAAATACACGTGCATTGCACCTACCGATTTGCCTTTTGTATAAATCCATTTCGGCTCTAAATTTTATCTTATAAAGTGTAATTTGAAATTAAGAGTTTCTTGCGAAAAGACGACTTTACTTACTCGCATGGCTGATTATATTTCTTGAGAAGCTCTTCATATTGGATCGTAATTAGAGACAAGCCTAAATTTATGAGAAAACTCAATTAGATGCCTCATGAATTAAGTTATTTGTATTAAACTTTGCTTACATATAATAAACAACTTATTTTTTTAATACAAGAAAATTTTCAGAAGGGAACTAAAATAATATTTTTCAATGAAAATAACAATACAATCTATATAACGAAGTCGCTAAATCTCGGAAAAAGCTTGTTATATGGAAAATTCGTTGTATAGAGGTTCATCTTTGAATATACTTTATGAACCACATAAAACAATTATTTTAAATTCTTAAACACTATATATTAAACAAAGTAATTATTCACACCTTTTTTAAATCAATATATGTTTATTTGGTATATCTTACCCATTAAGAAAGAACGAAAGAAAAACTGCAAGGAAAATAAGAAAAAAGAATGTCGAAGAATTCACTGTATTTTCAATATTAAGAAAACAACTTTATACTAAAATTAATGAATTTTAAGGACATTTTATAACTTAACGCATACAAGTAATACTAAACATACATTATTTTCTAATTAGAACATCGAGACACGGGACAACTCCACTGAGGGTGAAAGAGGCTATTGAAGATGTTTCTAGTGAACTGGGCAATGAGGGTTAAATGTTGCACTTCTTGGATGAGATATCCTGAACTCTATTTCTCTTAGCGAGTTAGGATTTAATAAAACCAGTTCAAGATTTATGATCGCCATGAAATGTGTTAAAGACAGAATAACTTGAAATATTTCAGAAATACTTTAAAAAAAGGGAGAACAAAAATTGTATCACAAAAGAAAAAGTTCGTTGTATAGAAAATGTATTTCGCTATAGAGAGGCTATTTTACGAAGAAAACCGTAAAATGTGCAAGGTTTCCCGAAAAAGTTCGCAATATAGAGGTTCGACTGTATATGCTTTTATTCTAAATGCATTAAATATCTCACAATATAATAATATGTTACACTATACGCGTAAGCACGATAAATACTCAGAAACTATTCAATGAATATTTGGAAGATAAATCTAAGTAAAAACACTAGAATTAAGGACGAAACTTGTATTATTCGCAAAGTTTTGAAAATACCAAACATAAAAACTAATAATTACTAAAACTTCTACGGCTGTCACCATGGTAATTGCAATTTCCCTCTCTATATATAGCTACAGCCAAGGTATTAAGAAGAGAGAGAAAAAAATATCAAAATTTTTTTAACCCTCTGACTGGATGACCCGCTAATTGAATTTCACTTCGAAAGTGGTCTACTTTTTCAAAGCTAGCTAAGCCAAAAATGTTCCGATAAATTTCGCAAACTGCTTCAAAAACGAATGGCAGTTTAATGCCTTCCCCTGTTAAAGCCGCAGGAGGTCCTGAATTGGTTTTGCAGGGGATGATTTTATTGCTTTTCGGTCTCTGTGTTCTTCGAAACGGGAGGTTTCTCATTCACAGCTGTGGCCTAGGGCGAGGATTGTGAAATGGACATTTTCTACACTTCACGGCCAACAGAAAGTTCACCCAATTTATTGCAAATATATATTTCATATATTTGGAAAACTTGCTCAATTTCTGATCTAAAAACCAATTAGGTTTTAAGAAATTTTAATTTTCTGAGTTTTGATTTTAAATTCGGTTTCATTTTAAAGCATTTTTGCATTCCTAGATTGAATTAATTAAAAATATTTTTTAACACAATCCAATATTTCGTGTGAAACGGCAATTAACTACAATTTTAGTTTCTAAAATCATTTCTGTTTGCGCATGTTTTTAAGTTTTTGAGTTTTCTCACATTTACTTAATTAAGATTGATTTAAAGACCAATATATTTTTTGACACATAGTTTATATAATTTAAAAGCTCTTTACTTTGTTTTCATTATTTTTTTTTCCTTTTGAAAAATGCCATGACCAAAATGTACGCAGGCTACTGTGATAAATAATACTTGAAAGGGATGGAATATGACTGAAAATGGTAAATCTAAAATGCAGCTTTTTCAGGTAATATTACAATTAGACTACAGAATACAAATGTTGCAGAATGAACTAAATATTTCCCTGATGTACCACAAACTGCATTATAATAAATCTATTGTAGTACTACACTGCAGTATTTTAAAGTCATGCAACGAAAACTTAAAAACTTGCTTAACTGTCACGATGGGGAACTGAGAAAAAAATAGATATTGTTTACAAACTTGGTGATTTCTGGATTACGTTTGTATAACTACTAATTTCTATATAAATATTTTGCATTTAAAACTCTTGTGAATATATAAGGTTCTGATAAAAGTGAATAATTGATCAAATTAACAGTTGTTATCAATGTTATGTCTTAGAATATTTTGAATTAAAAAAGATATTTCAGTCATATTTATTTCAAGTAGAATTTTCATGTAGAGCATAAGTTGGATAGTAACAGATTGAAAAATTAAAGCTTTACAGGCAATGGAATTTTTTTTATGCCTTTACAAATTTTAACCCTCTAACCGGATGGCACGGAAAATTCCGTCAGTGTAAAGATGCTTCGAAAATGGACTGCACGGATTTTTCTGCCTTCAAGTAACGTTTTCAAAAGCGGATTACCCGCACTTTTCTGAAATCCTTTCCCCCTTTTAAGGTTTAACATCTTGAAAGATAATGAGGGACGGAGGAAGCAACACAGCAGGAGTTTTATGGCTCGCAGGGAACCCCGTGTTTTGACCCTGGGGCAATCGTAAAAATCGGGGAGAAATTTCTTTAGAACCCAAGAAGTGTTTGTTTGCTAGCTTGTATTTTAAAAGTTTCCAAAAGTCCCAATGCATAAGTAAAATATGTTACAATTCCCTTTTGGTTTCATATTAATTTCAAACTGTAACAAGTTGGGGCGTGTCAGGGCAATCTGCTATTTTATATAGTTAGACAAATTATCTTTTTTTAAGTATATTCTTTCGCTTCATTTTTCTTATTTTAATCAAAGCTTTCAGTTTTTGAAACATGATTATTTTATTATAAGATACCGAAAAAATTAAGAAAACACCAAACTCTTTAAAATTTGGAACCTTTTCAATTTTCCAACCACTAAAAATGAATAAATTTAAACTTCATCAAATCATTTGAAACATTTTCTTACACTTTGATAAAAATAATAACGAAAAAAAACTAATTAAGATTTATTAGTTTTTTTTAGATTTCAAAGCCTAAGTGTTCAGGGAAGTTTAAGTACAGTGTGTGTGTGTGTACCTGGTTATATATTGTTAAAATACACCGAATTATATTTGAATTTTAAGTGCTTGAACTTCAGTTTACATCAAAGACAACATGAATGAAGATTTTCACACATTTTTTTTTTATAACTTGAATGTTTGAATAAATGGTAATCAAAAATATACGGAAACATTTACAGTAGACATTTATGCATATAAATAAACATAAAAATCAATTTTAAACTCGAGCTATTGAAAAACATTCGAATTATATATTGTTCAAAAATATCTATTTATACAAAATACCTCAACATTTATCTTTTTCTAAAGGCTAACTGAATAAGTAATTAAAATCTGGATATTTTTTGAATTCTCGACCTTATAAAGCTAGAAATTTTATGTTAGAAATTCCATTTGAAATTTCGAAAAAAAAAATGCATCGCGCAGTTAAAAATTATTTACCATAAGTTTTAGCAATTGTTTGAATATAATAAAAAATTCAAATTTTTTATTATATAGCTTCTTTGGTATCTTTTAATATATTTCGAAGATTTCATACAATTCAGTTGAAAACCGCATGCTAAGAGCAAAAAATATACTAAAAAAATTGATGAATATACAATTACAATAAATTCTTACATAGAAGCAAAACTGTGAAGCTAAAGCGTAGGAATAAAAAATTTTGAGTATATCTGAAGTAGTTTTCGAAATATTTATTTTAAAGTTCAGAAAATTTGTGTACGTTATGTTATACTTAATATTAATTAAATGGTTAAAATAATGTGTTAATATTAGTCATGTAATCGTTTGATGACACATTCATATACTAATAAAAATTATCATGGTCATTGATGCGAATGTCAAGAATTTTATGTAATTTTAAATTCAGACATTAAGATATTGATGTAGAAAATATAAAACGACCATCTAAAATACATGAAAAATGCAGTCTGCTATAAAATGATCTTGACAAACAAAATCCGGCATTTTCACTTACTATGGCAGAGCCGGCTTAGTCAGGGGCGATCTGGAAAAACAGATAGAGAACCGCGGTTTTTATGGATGCCGCTCTAGCTTTTAAAGCTCCCAGGAAAAATTATATATATATAAATTACAAATGCAAAAATAAGTCTTGTAATTTTCCATACATTTTTATAACAACGAATTGTGGAATTGGCTTCCAATACATTGTTGTGTTTGACAATATCTAAGGTAACCAACCCTACTTTAGATAGATTTGTACTACTTTTTCGTAACCGTATTCCTTTTAAAATTAATTCGTGTAGCCGAAATACACCTTTTGTACCCTTAAAAATTTATGTAAACTATAACGGTTAATTTTAATTTATGCAACTTGTGAAATGTTCATAATTAACCATTTCGGTCTAAACAGTTTACATGAAAAAAAAAAGTTTGGACTCCCTCATTCATTAGGGATTTATATAAGATTCCAACATTAAATTTTATTTTTCACCGAATAGGATCGAGTGGTGCTTCTACAACACAGGTCTGGGGTTCTATTAACGGGCTGCGCAAGGTCGACTCTGCCTTTCATCCCCGCTACATTGGGTCGATAAATGAGTACCAAGCTTGCTTCGGGTCTTAAACACTGAAGGTCTCTCTTCAGACAGACCACCAAATCGGGACATCTGTTCATGCACCTCAGCGTCCAATGGTCACGTGTATTATGATGGGCACAGTAGTTCCTGGCCCTCATGGATTGTTGTGCCTCTGAGTTTGAGTTTTAAGTTTGAGGATTACCTCACTTTGGGGATACCCCTTAGATAAACATGTATTTCCACTCATTTGCAATTAAACATTTTTCTTTCAATTACGTTTACTTCAGAAGGAAGTTTGATTTTTCAAATGTATTTGCTTAATAACATGTAAATTTGTGTATTATATTAAAAATTTGATCAATCCAAAATTACATGTTTTTAGCTCCTCTAAAAGCTTTTAGGATTTTACAATCGTACAATCGTTACTGATCGTACAATCCATATACGTTTTATAGTAGTATATTTAAAAATGATAAAGACATTTTTACGAGTGTGCGAGCTGTTATGCCTCGTTTATAAATATAAAAAATTGCATTCAGCTACAGTTTTTAAAATGTACAGAAATAAGTGGAGAAATAGGATACTTACATATTATGAATATTTTTGACTGTAGTAAGATATATTTATATATTTCAGTTTCTTTACAATTTGAATAGAAGTTGTAAGCCATTTTGCGAATAGTTTGATATTGAGTATAATTCCATAGGCTGTTTAATATTGTAAAGTGTTTTACTTTGATACCAGCACACATTAAAATAAGGCTCATTTTCAGTTATATGATCAGCTTCATTGATATTTAAATTTTCAAAAATAGTCTACACGTACGAAAACATTCTTTCACAACCGCACACCACATCGCATACTATATCTTCCCTACAACAGGAAATATTTGTGTATACTGAAAAATTTAATACAGGATACATTTTCAAGTGTTAAATTTGTTTTTTAAATTTGGTATGAATACATTGTGGAACTGTCGGTTAACTTATTTGAACAAAATTGTTTTAAGTGTACTGTTTTGAAAGAAAAAATTAATTAGGGAGAACTTTTCTCACAATAGAATTTGTAATGACTGAATTGTGTGTAAATGTAGTTATCGATGTGTGACATTTTTCCTTGTAATAAAAGAAACAGAAAGATAAGAAATTTAACTTGAGTAGAAAATGGTTAGAAGTACTGTCATGCGCATTTGAAGAAGTATATCCCCCATTAAAATTAAAAATTATTGACTGAATGTGTGTTATGTCCATCACAAATGCCGATGTAGAAAAGATATTTTTATTTAATACAAGGAGTTCGAAAAGGAGAGCACTAGGAATGAAAATTTAGATTTTTTCCGAAAAATATTCAGTTAACATAAAAATATCATTTATATGATTTAAATTTAAATAAATTAAAAGTATTGAAATCATTTTTTATGTTATTCTAAATTAAAAATATAATTGAATAGAGAAAGATCTGTTTTATTTCATAAATATGCACTATTTATGTCTTATTGTTTAAAAAAAATGATAGGACCTTTAGTCTTTTTACCTCATAACTTTTTTTAAAAACAGGAAAGTGAGCGCGTTTTCTTACTCTCATATTCAAAAATGAATACAGGATGCTTTTTTCTGGTTCAAATCGAAATACCAAAATATATTTTTTTAATTTTTAAAAAATGACAGAAAAATAAATTTGTTTGAAGAAAATATAACTGTTTTTCAACTTTTAACACGCCATTTATTTCATGTTTTTTTTACCCTGCATTTTGTTTTAAATTTACTGTGACTGAATCTATGGGGAAAACGACAGAGTAGAAAGAACTACGGTTTTCATACAAGATTGCCCAAGGCAACTTAACAGCTAGCTGTAAACGATTGCTATCCTGGTTCTCAATGATCAAATACGCCGAACCAAGTCATAAAGTTGTCCCCTTTCGACCTCCCAAGTTTTAAAAGGGGGAAAGAATTGAAGTCCGTTGCATTTTTGAATTGAATAGCAATATAAGAGTAAAACGCTTTCGGAATAACTTTTCAGGAGGAAGGTATCCAGTTAGAGGGTTAAACATAACAATCAAACTTCAGGATTGTTTAGTTTGTAGTGTCAGCTCAGAGGCTTAAAGGTAGCGGACCCACCTCGTAAGTCCAAGTTCAATCTCGGCTGGAATAGACAGATTTTCTGGATGGGAAATCGTAAGTACATGTCATCTGATTATGTGGTATGTAAAAGATCACTTGGGTATTGATTTGGTTTTCACACTCTCGGGAAAATTAATTCACGACAATATTTAGCATCCAACAAGAGTTTGAATAAAATAAATTCAAGCGTCAAAAATTTAGTAGAGGGAGCCACCACTAGATGGTGCCACCAATGAAATATCTCTCTCACTTGTGGACTTGCCGTGTCTGCAAAGTGTACCCCATTTGAAAGAAAAAATTAGTTTGTCTTGCATTGTAGAATATATTTCTCGAAAAGGTATTTTTCATTTGTGAAACATAAAATGAAAGATATAATTTTTGTTTCATTTCATAAATATCTAAGCAAACGCTAAGATTTTAATAACCCATAACGATCGTGTGATTAATATATACCATACAAATGTATAATTTTCCTTCCGAACCTTGAAATATTTTCAATGAATTATTTAGATAAACGCATTTTCACTTTTTGTTTCCATTGAGTTTTTAACTACCATTGAAAAAAAAAAGATATTCTGCTTGAAGAAGTTTACCTATTAATATTATAAAATATGTAACTTTGGTATAGGAAATTCATCCAATACAGTGTTTTGGATGTTTATTATAACGATAATAAAGCAAAAAAAAAAGAAATGATATGATACAAAAATCTCTTAAGAAAACATACGTATCATAGTAATAAATTTCCTTCGATAGATCACGTAAAAAACCCTTTTCTCTACTTCTCTTATTCCTTTATTTCTGTAAGTTCTAATTCGTTTTATATATCTTTTTCCCATTAATAGAATTATGAAACATGTTTCAACGAAAAAATAAATTTTATCTTTCTAACAATGTTGTCTTTTGTAATTCAAAACTATAACTGCACTCTTGGCAAACATGAATTTTGCAATCTAAAATTGTCAAAATGTTGATTATCTGTATCATTACAAGGCACATGTAATGTTTTTTAAAATTTCCATTATCAAATACATGTTGAAAGCCCCTGTATTCATATTAATCAACATAAAGAAAACTCAATGGAATAGAAAGTGTTATTATCTTCTGTTACCTTTTATTGAAATGATAACTACGTACGTGATGTTTTATTCATTGCAGAAATAAATGCAAAATTTGATTTTCCTATCAATTGATAAGCCCTATAATCAACGTAGCAAATTTTATTGCAGAATTTTTGAATTAACTTCAGCGTCCGGCTTATAGATATACAGTGAAAATCGTTTAACACGAAACTGAGGGAGGACTGAAATATTTTTTCGCGTTAAAAGAATTTCGTGTTAAAGGATAGTACAAAAACATATATTCAACAAAACTAAGCGTATTAGAGTACGATTTATTTACATAGATATGTATATATGCATGTATTTAACAAAAATTAATGAAACAGAATAAATTTAATATAAAATTTTCGTTTTTCGAAAAACAAAACCTTTATTGAGTTTTTAGAAAGTAAATCCGGTATTTTTCTTTATGTTCTCTTTTTTTAACATCAGATAGTCAACAAATTGTTCGATGTCACCCATTTTGTAATTCCTTTCGCCATTGGAATGCGCGTCAAAATAACTGTGCATGCTTTTCCTGATGTTCCTCATTTCTGTTGACATAGGAACAGGAGCAGCATTATTCATTTCCTTTTCATCGTCCGTTTTGAACAAACTCCAAAAGATCTTTGACTGCCATAATTAGGACTGTACGCAGATTATCATCATCTATTGAAATGAATTCTTTCGATAATACAGTAGTACATTCCAATAATACAGAATTTTTCTCAAATATTTCTTTGAGGCTCAGTTTCAATATCCTCCTTCTACTCATTTCGTATCAGAGAAAAAAAAATGCTTGGAAATATATAGTAATTGTCGGGACCGTTATATTATTTAATGTTAACCAATATTTCGTCTTAAGCGTTTTTAGAGTTTTATAAAATACAATTGTAATATTTCTAATAGAATTTTTAGTATTTCAGATACACGTCTGAAAAATATATTAATTAAAAAAAATTTGAAAATTATTTTTAATTCAAGGCAGTGGCTTTTAAAGTGTAATCCGTGGACACTCAGAGACCCCAGTGCCTCCAGTGCCAGGGTCCTCAAAGGTCTCTCTTATAAGGTATCCTGTCTAGAAAGCGTGGAAACGGAATTAAAACTAAATTTCAAATTTTATTCCTGACATAAAGAATTTGTAAAAAAAATGCAGCAACGTCATTCTTAATAAAAATTTTAATTGATAAAATGGGCTACATTCATGTGACTTCATAGTCACATGATAATGATAACCACGTGATTCTAGCCAGTTCAAAAACTCATGCGACATGATAATGATAACCCCGTGATTCCTGCCAATTAATTAAAAAACTCATGTGACGTCATAGTCACACGATAAAAACTATCTAGTACTTTCAGTTAATCGGTTCATGCGCTTCATTGTTGCCAACTTTTGCTCAAAAAGAAACTTTCTCTTAAAAAGTATATATGTATACAAAATGCATTTTATTTATATATATATATAAGTAAATGCATAAAATAATTTTTTATAGATTTTAAAAAAATCTGTATGAAGAAATTTTTCTTATACCATTTAAAATTTTTTACCCAGTTATGAAATTTGTAATTTTATCTAATTCTAAGTTTTACAAATAGAACAACGAGTGTGATTAGTTTAATGCCTGCTTTGAATTCGATAGAGAACACGTGTTTGTCTTTATCATGTGACCGTCGTGAATTGAGCCTATTAAGTACATTATTTATTTATCTGAAATTAGTATTTTGTAATATTTTTTATACATGTAATTGGATGTTTACTGTTTTCTTAAAAAAAAAAAAAGAGAAACTTTCAAAGTCTATATAAAAAGCAGAGGCAGTGTAGGAATTATTGAGGGGTCTGCGATGTCAAACTGATCCTTAAGGAGGTCCACGGCGATCGAAAAAAGTTTAAGAAAAACTGATTAAACTCTTTATCTACCGACGGTACTTATAAGTACCACTCACTTTAAAATTACATAAAATAATAATTTTTACGAATACTCTGACGATACATAGCAGGAATATTCTTTTAAATCCACTCTTCCAAGATAGATGGCAGCACGGGTTCTATAAGTGTTTTAGAGGGCAAGGCGAATAGTTTTAGAGCAGAAATTGCGTTTTCAGCAGATATTTTGATCAGATTGCGAGGATTGTAATTTTTTCCGATAAAGTACTTAATGTCAAAAGGGAAGTGTCTTATTTTTTTTCTGTATGTTAATGAAGACCTTACGAAACGATTTGACTATTTATTTTAAAAGAACACTGCAGATCAGTGCTTCTCAAACTTTCAATACTTGCGACCCAATATTGAATCACAATTTTCATCGCGCCCCCTCCTAATAATAACGATGTATTGAATTCTATAATACGATACTTTGACGCTAAAGCTACAATACGATTTTAACCTCTTCGCCACCGACGTATATAAACATCTCGCTCAGCCAGTGTGTAAATTGTCCCGGACGTATACATACGTCTATCCGAAATATGTTCACTACTATCCATAAAATGATTCCGAAGACTTTGGAATGCAATAAAATGTCTTTAACATTGTTTGAGAGGGATTTACCTATATTTCAAGGGATTTTATTATTTTCCCTTTCTCCTTCCCCCCAAATATACATGCGCGCAATAGTGGCATGGGGGAGGGAATAGTATAACTTTTAATGACCAGTTAAGGGATTAATTATAAGCCGTAAGTGATCCGTATAAGTGTTAATTTTTGCATATAATTTTATATACAACCAACCGGTGCGGTCACTTGTAATTATTATACTTGTTCTTAGCTTAGTATTGTTAAGATAATTATAACGTTAATTGTGCAGTATTGATACATTTATATAAGTGTATTATATCAGCGCAAATGTATTCTTTTTATTATGACAGAATGTATTTTGTTTGTTTTACTTTCAAAAAATTGATAATTTTTGAAGTAATCTTTTGTTTTCGACTTTTCAATATGCTCGCGCCCCCCCCTCGTACAATTAACACGCCCCCCAAGGGAGGCACGCCCCACAGTTTGAGAAACACTGCTGTAGATAATTAATTTTACAGTTGAATATCTTTAATTAACTAATTAGCTCCAACGGATTAAATTTCCCAAAGTTAAGTATTTTGTTTACGTATAGCTCTTAATTTTCAATTTAGTGATTCAAAAAGAAATATTGCATGAAAAAAAACTGCAGTAAATCATAATGTGGTAGATAAAAGGTCAAGGGAAGGAAAAATTAAAATAATAATGCAGGGTGAGCACAAGAAAAAAAACCAGATTTTTAAAAAATCGTATTTACGAAATTAATGCACATATTACAATAAATGATAGATGAGATTAAAGAGAAATATATCAAGTTTTTTTCTCCATCAATGATCGACAGATTTTTTTTTGAGACTCTAGTTATACTCCTTGTGTGCCGACAAGTATAACACAAGGCTTACAAACAAATACTTAGAGCTTTTTTACAAGGCTTTAGTCAATACTCAAAACAATGGAAGTTACATGTAGAAGGATATAGGAACAAATGGGAACCAAAAGGGGGGAGGGAAGGGGATACAAATACAACAAATACAGAATTAAATACAAGATTGCTCACATGCAAACGGAGATAATCAATAATTAAAAATATACAATGAGGAAGATAAGAAACATGCTCACAAAAATTTCTTCAAAATGCAAATACATAAAGCATACATACATATATATATATATATACATACACACATACATATACATATATATACATACACACATACATATACATATATGTATGTGTATATAAAGGGTGTTTTTTTAGAGGTATAGAACTTTAAATTGCAATAAAACAACGATGTATTATTCGATTGACATGAATTTTTTTTATTCGAAAGATAATCTTGTGGCATTACATTTTAAATATGATTTCTGGCATAGGACTGCCACGGCTGGCTCGGATGTAGTCCAATCTGGACGTCCAATTTTCGATGACTTTTTCCAACATTTGTGGCCGTATATCGGCAATAACACGGCGAATGGTGTCTTCCAAATGGTCAAGCGTTTGTGGCTTATCCGCATAGACCAATGACTTTACATAGCCCCACAGAAAATAGTCTAGCGGTGTTAAATTACAAGATCTTGGAGGTTAATTCACAGGTCCAAAACGTGAAATTAGGCGGTCACCAAACGTGTCTTTCAATAAATTGATTGTGGCACGAGCTGTGTGTCATGTTGCGCCGTCTTGTTGGAACCATAGCTCCTGGACATCATGATTGTTCAATTCAGGAATGAAAAAGTTAGTAATCATGGCTCTATACCGATCACCATTGACTGTAACGTTGTGGCCTTCATCGTTTTTGAAGAAGGATTCCACCAGCCCATAAAGCGCACCAAACAGTCAGTTTTTCTGGATATAACGGTGTTTCGACATGCACTTGTGGATTAGCTTCACTCCAAATGCGGCAGTTTTGTTTGTTGACGTAGCCATTCAACCAGAAGTGCGCTTCATCGCTAAACAAAGTTCGCTTATGAAAATCGGGAACAACGGCAATCTCGTTTTGGGCCCATTCGACGAATCTCTATGAGGCATGAGTCTATTCATGATGAATTTCCAAACCAAACTGAGAATAAATCACTTGATAGCTGTTAAATCGGTCGCCATCTTGGAAAGTAATGCCAACTTAAACTTCTATACCTGAAAAAAAACACTCTTTACATATATATACATATATATATATATATATATATATATATATATATATATATATATATATATATATATATATATATATATATACACACACACACATACACATGTATATTCACGTACTGAAAATGTTGACAAAAACACAAAATTTAGAATCTAAATAATACAGGAAAAAATGCTATTAATGTATGCACAAAACGATGTAAAAGATGATTTGCCTTGAACAAAGGCAAAGAAAGGAGGAGGCCACACTACTATATTGTTCTTTTGTAGGCAATTCAAGAGTGTACGTCTTTCCGAAGAGAATTTAGTACAAGCAAAAGAATCAGATGCTTGGCATTCTGGATTGTGTCACTGGAGCAAGAACACTGGTCAGTAGGCGACAAATTGAAGCGCTTTAAATAAACTTTAAAGTCTATTTAAAGCGCTTCAATTTGAAATCGACAGATTGAAGCACATTCAAGGTCGCTATGATTAAAAATTCAAACATGGTGGCAATGACAAAGAGTTTTTGCCTACGAGAGTTGCCATCTTTGAACTTGAAATACTCCTGAAAAATTTAAGTGAAATTTTACAAAAATAATTAAATTTCAAGCCCTATTATTGGCAATTAATCGAACAAATAGCAGAGGACGACAACTAAGCATTTGTGCAGCATTACAAACCATTGATAGAGTGATGCTACAAAATATATGGAACGAACTAGATTACAGATGGAACGTATGCCGTGCAACATAAGGGTCACACATCGAACATTTGTAACTGAAAAAAGAACGGTATATTTCTCTTTACTTTCATGTATCATTGTAGTTTCGATAATATGATTTTTTAAAATGGGGACTATCTTTTGTGCTCTCCCTGTATATTAAAGAAAAAATTTAACATATGTTAAACATAGGGTAATATGTAATAATATATTTGAAATATAAATAAAAATATTTTTAATATGTACAGTAATATATCGTCGGCCTAATTATCAGAATGCGTTACTCCATCTGTGGTGCTAATTTGATATCGGAGTGCTACGCGCCAAGTTGTTCTTTATGTTCGCCAAGATGGGCGATAACATTACAATAGGGATACCTTAATATTCGTATCGTGTAGTTATGTGCATTGTCATTTGTATCGTTTGGCTCGATAAGGAATCGCGCCAAATAGCACTTGGCGCGTAGCACTCGAATATCAAATTAGTTACGCGTGAGTGAGTGAATATTAACGTCGCACTGTTAAGCTAAACGAGGGCTTTTGGCGACGGACCACGTAATTTTGAACCATAGTCAAGTGACGTGGACGACACCTGAGCTGGCACTCCCTCTCCTAACTACCACACCACACCAACCAGAGGACGTTTCAGCTCTCGACAGATTTTAGCGTGCATCGCTGCGCTACACGGCGGGTCTTTAGTGGTACTGGGCTCGATCGTGACAAAGCCAGCCACGATCCGATACCTATACCACTCGGCTACCGCGGCTACTTAAATTAGTTACGCATTCTGATAAATAGGTCGACAAAATGTTAAAACATTTCAATCAAATATAGTTTGCAATTGTATACACTTATATAGAACTGAAAAATTAATAATCAATAATTTATTTCTCTATCTCTCACTTACTATATACTTAGTATATAACTATTAATTAAAAACATTTTTTTTCGAAAGAATTAAAAACATGTTTTTAAAAAAATTAAAAAAAAGTATATAAAATTTTATATAAACAGCGGTGTTTAGAAGTGATTTTTCAACAACATTTTGGTAATGTGAATTGCGTGATCAAATCAAAATTATTCACCTGAAACAAAATATTTCTGAATTATATTTATTTCTTGCAATTACTAAAAATCACTTTTACATAAACGAATTTTTGAAAACTTCAAAAAGCTTCTACTTCGTGAGAATTTATAGAAAGATCATTCGAACATAATTCTCCTTTGCTTATTATTTTTAACTGTGAATTACATTATTTAAGTTATTATTCATGTTTTAACAATTTCTAATTATTAAATTTCTTACGTCATCATTTATTAATAATGAAATAAACTTATACGTTGTTGCTTAAAAAAGAAATAAATTTTTTAATTAAGCTAGAAATTGAAAAATGTTGCTATTAGAAGATTCCAAAGTGGTTTCTTGGAGCAAAAAAGGCTTAATTAACTTTGCTTCACAAATTGAATTGAAAGACTTGGGTTCTTCTGCGAAGTCTATGATGTACTGAAATTTGACTCCGTCTTTTGTCTCGGTTGAGTTTCTTCTTCCCCATCTTCTTTTCTCTCTTCCTACGCTTCTTCAAAAACCAAGCAGCTAAGGACAAAGGAATTTCAAACAACCAGGATGCTGAAGCCATAGAAATTCCAAGATACATCCCTATGTAACCCCCGATGATACTCAATAGCTCGAGACTCTACAAAAGAAAATTAATGAAATTTACAATTTTTCTCTCTAAGAAACTAATGCTAACTGTAGATTATTTTGATCAAAATTTGATTGAATGATTTGTATAAAGTGAGGTAATTTCTTATAAATAGAAAATTTTTTTTTCTTGTTTTCATATACTCAAGACTCTTTCCTTTCAGACAAATACAATAGTATTAAAAAACGTATTTATAATATTGTTACGAATTTTGTGTAAAAAGTGTAAATAATTTGTGTTTGTGGATGTGTAATGCCTTTATCTTACTCTAAATTAGATTTAATTTACGTTAAAATTATTCACAAGCAACACCCATCCCCCTTACGTTATGATGGTGATTCAATCAGAACTTGGCAAAATCTTGGTGATGAAGCCAAGTTGGCGAGTTCGGAACCTTCTGGATTATTCTAGAAATTAGTAGAGAAGTAGACCAATTTCAAGACCTATAACGCAAGCGGATCTTTCTTGAATTATCTGTGAGGGATATAAATAGAGAGATGCTCACCGAAAGTTAGTCAGTCTGGTTTTGATTAGCGATCAGTTAGTATTGCTCTGATTGTTGAAGCGATTATAGTGATTACTTTGGCTGTTGAACGAGCAATTGCTTGTGAATAATCTTTTATATACGTGTATTTTAGACACAGATAATTGTGTCTGAGGGCTGTTGAAGGTGTGAAGACCTTCTGAGATTTATTCTGCGAATATTGCTGCTGAATCCTGTATTTAAGGGATTGGCTTTTCAACAATAAATTCTCATCGATCTTAAAGAACTGTCTTGTTCTTTGCGACTGATTTGCATAAAATCCTTTAACCCCGGATCTACGTATCAATACCATATCCATGACATTTTTTAACAAACTGTTTCAAAATTAATAAAAATTATTTTAAAATTGTACACATGAACGCGTTAACCAACACGTATTAATAGGAAAAGGAAGATGTTTTTTTAAAGATAATAATTATCAGAAACAGTAAGATTAAGATTATTCGGATGAAAAGTTTATAAAAAAAATACATACTTCCAGTTTGGGTTTGTAAGAAATGGTAGAAATCTCAAAGTCGTCGAATAGAATGTCTACATGAATTGTTTGACAGCTAAAATAAAATAATCATGGAATTACAAACATGGAATTTCCCCCAAAAAAGAAATGAGAGAAAATGAAAAGCTAGTGGAAAAAGTATGTGATACGTAAAGAGTGTAAAATGTAGAGTTATTTGGAAAAAGACGAATGAAAAAGGATTCTATTCAGGGTGTGTCAGTACAACGGTTACAAACCTTCAGAACAGATAGTTCTCTGAAGGTAATACAGATAAGTAATGGAACAGAATAAGCAATGGAAATTCACATAGCAATTCATGGTCGGAAGCACTTTCCTGGTGCAGTAGTGACGACACAAAACACAAGTAAGACAGGACGCAAAGAAAAGGAGAAAACATGTTTTTTATACTTAGTACAGCAATAAAATATGGAAAAAGAACATTAAAGAGACAACGATTGTCTTCAAAGTAGGTGTTCTGAACAACGCACCCGGTTGTAATGCAGACCTTCACATCTCCGGCGCATTGAAGATGGAACGATAACGAAAACGTTGGGCGTGTCGGGACTTCCCCAACAGATGCTGCTAAAAAGATCCTGAACACTATTAATAGGAGTTTCGTACACCATCGACTTGACTAAGAAGTGTGTAAATTAAATAATGAGACTGATTTTTTTCCACTTGTTTATTCTAATAAACTTACAATTCAACATTGTCTCCTTCAAAGTAACTGCCTTCTGAAGCCACTCAGCGCTGGAGACGTTTCTTCCACTCCTCATAGCACTGGTGGAACTCGGTTATTGGAATAGCCTTCAGCTGGTCGGTTACAGCCGTTTGAATGTTTTCCAGTGTCCCAAAATGATGTCCCTTGAGGTGATTCTTCAATTTCGGAAAGAGGAAAAGTCATAAGGACTCAAGTCGGGCGAATAAGGGGGCTGAGGAGCAACAGGAATGTTCTTACTGGCCAAGAAACGATTCACTGAGAAAGGTTTTTCGGAACCATTTTGGCGCAGATCTTTCTCATCTTCAATTCATTGGTCAAAATCTGATGAACGGTGGTGTGATTCAAATTCAACTCTTCCCCAATCATTCTGACTGTCAAGCGACGATCTGAACGCACAAGATCCCGGACTCTAACGACATTTTCAGCGGGGTTTTGAAACTGAGGGCCTTCCGCTGCGAGGTTCATCTTCAATTGACTCTCTTCCTTCTGAAAATGCCTTAAACCACCGAAAAACCTGGGCCCTTGACAAAACACTGTCTCCGTAGGCTTGCTGAAGTTTTGCAAATGTTTCCGTTGCGCTGTGTCCAAGTCTGAAGCAAAACTTGATAGCACATCGTTGCTCGAAATTATTGTCACTCATTTCAGAACACACAAGAAAAACCTGTTTCACTAAACAAATCACTACAGACAATTAACTTGACTCAGCGACTTCGAACTCATACTGATGACGCATCACATGTTTACTTAACTCCCCTTCATGTCCCACTTCCCCAGTGTTGCCAGATCAAATACTACGCTACCAGTCTCATTACATAATTTACATACCTCGTACATCCCATAAGAGGTAATCAAGGCAAGTTAGGTCTGGCGATCGAGAGGACCAGTGCACTGAATAACCATTACTTCGATTTGCGTTGCGCCATTTAAAGCGTACACCAGTTAAAGACTTCCCAGCGTTTTTGTTGTTGTAAGAATAATAGATATGTTTTCTCCTCTTATTTGTGTCCTGTCTTTCTTATGTTTTGTTTCGCCACGACCGACCTGAAAAGCGTTTTCGTACTGATACACCCTGTATAATATTCAATTACAATCGTATTTATTTTTCTCCTCTTTATAATGATCATTGAAACAATGTTATAAAAGATATTTTACTAGATTATGCCTTTTAAAGTCTATCACAGGAGCTTTTTATATTAATTATGGACTGTAATGAATGTAAAGTCCCCATATATCATTTATTTTGTTTCATGTTAATGAGGAAATGTAAATGCTGCAATATTGCATTTAATAAGTCTAAAAATTCTACAAATCCCTTTATGTTAAATGCAAATTCAAGGTTTGAGCTGTTATGTGGGTGTGGGCCAGCATACCGCAGTATCAATAATACGGGGCCCCCAAGTTACAAGGGTCCCAACATATGTGAAGAAAAAGTTGTTAATATATTAACCCTCCAACTGAACAGAACGGATTTTCCGCCCTACTAGAGAGGCTTCGAAAATGGACTGCACGGATTTTTCTGCATTCAAGTAACGTTTTCAAAAGCGGATTAGCCGCACTTTTTCTGAAATCCTTTCCCCCTTTTAAGGTTTAACATCTTGAAAGATAATGAGGGACGGAGGAAGCAACACAGCAGGAGTTTTATGGCTCGCAGGGAACCCCGTGTTTGACCCCCAATCGTAAAAGATCGGGGAGAAATTTCTTTACAACCCAAGAAATGTTTCTTTGCTAGCTTGTATTTTAAAAGTTTCCAAAAGTCCCAACGCATAAGTAAAATATGTTACAATTCCCTTTTGGTTTCATATTAATTTCAAACTGTAACAAGTTGGGGCGTGTCAGGGCAATCTGCTATTTTATATAGTTAGACAAATTATCTTTTTTAAGTATATTCTCTTTCGCTTCATTTTTTTTCTTATTCAAAGCTTTCAGTTTTTTGAAACATGATTATTTTATTATAAGATACCGAAAAAATTAATAAAACATCAAACTCTTTAAAATCTGGAACCTTTTCAATTTTCCAACCACTAAAAATGAATAAATTAAAACTTCATCAAATAATTTGAAACATTTTCTTACACTTTGATAAAAATAATAACGAAAAAAAACTAATTAAGATTTGTTAGTTTTTTTTTTTAGATTTCAAAGCCTAAGTGTTCAGGGAAGTTTAAGTACAGTGTTTGTGTGTGTACCTGGTTATATATTGTTAAAATACACCGAATTATATTTGAATTTTAAGTGCTTGAACTTCAGTTTACATCAAAGACAACATGAATGAAAATTTTCACACATTTTTTTTATAACTTGAATGTTTGAATAAATGGTAATCAAAAATATACGGAAACATTTACAGTAGACATTTATGCATATAAATATACATAAAAATCAATTTTAAATTCGAGCTATTGAAAAACATTCGAATTATATATTGTTCAAAATTATCTATTTATACAAAATACCTAAACATTTATCTTTTTAAAGGCTAACTGAATAAGTAATTAAAATCTGGATATGTTTTGAAATCTCGACCTTATAAAGCTAGAAATTTTATGTTAGAAATTCCATTTGAAATTTCGTCGAAAAAAATGCATCGCACAGTTAAAAATTATTTACCATAAATTTTAGCAATTGTTTGAGTATAATAAAAATTTCAAATTTTATTATATAGCTTCTTTGGTATCTTTTAATATATTTCGGCCGCGGTAGCCGAGTGGTATAGGTATCGGAACGTAGCTTGAATTGTCACGAGTTCGAGTCCAGTACCACTAAAGACCCGCCGTGTAGGGCAGCGATGCACGTTAAATCTGTCGAGAGCTGAAACGTCCTCCCGTTGGTGTGGTGGGGTAGTTAGGTGAGAGGGGGTGCCAGCTCAGGTGTCGTCCACGTCACTTGACCATGGTTGAAATTACGTGGTCCGTCGCCAAAAGCCCTCGTGTAGCTGAACAGTGCGACGTTAATATTCAATCATTCATTTAATATATTTCGAAGATTTCATACAATTCGGTTGAAAACCGCATGCTAAGAGCAAAAAATATACTAAAAACTTGATGAATATACAATTACAATAAATTCTTACATAGAGAAGCAAAACTGAGAAGCTAAAGCGTAGGAATAAAAATTTTGAGTATATCTGAAGTAGTTTTCGAAATATTTATTTTAAAGTTTAGAAAATTTGTGTGCGTTATGTTATACTTGATATCAATTAAATGGTTAAAATAATGTGTGTGTGTTGTTAATATTAGTCATGTAATCGTTTGATGACACATTCATATACTAATAAAAATTATCATGGTCATTGATGCGAATGTCAAGAATTTTATGTAATTTTAAATACAGACATTAAGATATTGATGTAGAAAATATAAAACGACCATCTAAAATACATGAAAAATGCAGTCTGCTATAAAATGATCTTGACAAACAAAATCCGGCATTTTCACTTACTATGGCAGAGCCGGCTTAGTCAGGGGCGATCTGGAAAAACAGAGAGAGAACCGCGGTTTTGATGGATGCCGCTCTAGCTTTTAAAGCTCCCAGGAAAAATTATATATATATATATAAATTACAAATGCAAAAATAATCTTGTAATTTTCCATACATTTTTATAACAACAATTGTGGAATTGGCTTCCAATACATTGTTGTGTTTGACAATATCTAAGGTAACCAACCCTACTTTAGATAGATTTGTACTACTTTTTTTCGTAACCGTATTCCTTTTAAAATTAATTCGTGCAGCCGAAATACACCTTTTTTTACCCCTTAAAAATTTATGTTAACTATAACGGTTAATTTTAATTTATGCAACTTGTGAAATGTTCATAATTAACCATTTCCGTCTAAACAGTTTACATGAAAAAAAAAGCTTGGACTCCCCTCATTCATTAGGGATTTATATAAGATTCCAACATTAAATTTTATTTTTCACCGAATAGGATTGAGTGGAAGTGTATAGTGCTTCCACACCACAGGTATGGGGTTCTATTAACGGGCTGCGCAAGGTCGACTCTGCCTTTCATCCCCGCTACATTGGGTCGATAAATGAGTGCCAAGCTTGCTTCGGGTCTTAAACACTGAAGGTCTCTCTTCAGACAAATCACCAAATCGGGACATCTGTTCATGCACCTCAGCGTCAATGGTCACGTGTATTATGATGGGCACAGTAGTTCCTGGCCATCATGGATTGTTGTGCTTCTGAGTTTGAGTCTTAAGTTTGAGGATTACCTCACTTTGGGGATACCCCTTAGATAAACATGTATTTCCACTCATTTGCAATTAAACATTTTTCTTTCAATTACGTTTATTTCAGAAGGAAGTTTGATTTTTCAAATGTATTTGCTTAATAACATGTATATTTGTGTGTGTGTGTGTGTGTGTGTATTATATTAAAAATTTGATCAGTCCAAAATTACATGTTTTTAGCTCCTCTAAAAGCTTTTTTTAGGATTTTACAACTGATCTTACAATCCATATACGTTTTATAGTAGTATATTTAAAAATGATAAGGACATTTTTACGACTGTGTGAGCTGTTATGCCTCGTTTATAAATATAAAAAATTGCATTCAGCTACAGTTTTTAAAATGTACAGAAATAAGTGGAGCAACAAGATACTTACATATTATGAATATTTTTGACTGCAGTAAGATATACTTATATTTCAGTTTCTTTACAATTTGAATAGAAGTTGTAAGCCATTTTGCGAATAGTTTGATATTGAGTATAAACCCGTAGGCTGTTTAATATTGTAAAGTGTTTTTACTTTGATACCAGCACACTTTAAAATAAAGCTCATTTGCAGTTATATGATCAGCTTCAGTGATATTTAAATTTTCAAAAATAGTCTACACGTACGAAAACATTCTTTCACAACCGCACACCACATCGCATACTATATCTTCCCTACAGCAGGAAATATTTGTGTATACTGAAAAATTTAATACAGGATACATTTCAAGTGTTAAATTTGTTTTTAAAATTTGGTATGAATACATTGTGGAACTGTCGGTTAACTTCCCTGAACAAAATTGTTTTAAGTGTACTGTTTTGAAAGACAAGATTAATTAGGGGAGAATTTTTCTCACAATAGAATTTGTAATGACTGAATTGTGTGTAAAAATGTAGTTATCGATGTGTGACATTTTTCCTTGTAATAAAAGAAACAGAAATATAAGAAATTTAACTTGAGTAGAAAATGGTTAGAAGTACTGTCATGCGCATTTGAAGAAGTATATCCCCCATTAAAATTAAAAATTATTGACTGAATGTGTGTTATGTCCATCACAAATGCCCATGTAGAAAAGATATTTTTATTTAATACAAGAAGTTCGAAAAAAGAGAACACTAGGAAGGAAAATTTAAATTTTTTCCGAAAAATATTCAGTTAACTTAAAAATATCTTTTATATGATTTTAATTAAAATAAATTAAAAGTATTGAAATCCTTTTTATGCTATTTTAAATTAAAAATATAACTGAATAGAGAAAGATCGGTTTTATTTCATAAATATAATCATTGTATGTAATATTTATTGTGTTATTGTTTAAAAATGAGATAGGGCCTTTGCTCTTTTTACGTCATTACTTTTTTTTTAAAAAACAGGAAAGTGAGCGCGTTTTCTTACTCTCATATTCAAAAATGAATACAGGATGCTTTTTTCTGGTTCAAATCGCAATACCAAATATATATATATATTTAATTTTTAAAAAATGACAGAAAAATAAATTTTCTTTGAAGAAAATATAATTATTTTTCAACTTCTAACATACTATTTATTTCATTTTTTCCTCTTTTTTTTTACCTTTCATTTCGTTTTTAATTTTACTGTGACTGAACATATAGGAGAAAGAAACACCCTATCTTTCAAAGAGGATTGATCAAGAGAGGATATCTACGCTTTCAAAGAAGATTGCCCAAGGCAACTTAACAGCTAGCTGTAAACGATTGATCTCTTGGTTCTTACTTTTCAAAAGGGACCGAACTGGGTCGTAAAATTTTCCCCGTTCTACCCTGCCAAGTTCTAAAAGGGGAAAGGAAAAAAGTCTGTTGCATTTTGAAGGGAATCGCAAAATAAGTGTTAAACGCTTTCGGAATAACTTTTCAGAAGGAAGGTATCCAGTTAGAGGGTTAAGGGGCCCCCAAAAGGTTCTGGAAGAAATTTTGATACGTGGCCCACTCAGAACTAGCTACGCCAACGCTATGGGTGATCATTTTTTAGCATTTTAAGGTATCCCACTTCGTTCGGAACCGTGATTTTGCAAAAGCGCATAAATGGATAATTTTCATGATATTTAGTGTCCCTTAGATTAGAATATATGCATAAAATTGTTTTAAGGACATTTTGACGAAATTTTTTTTTTTATTTAAATGCAATATTTTGGCAAAAAATTAACTTAGAATAATCTTTTTTCCAAATGTTTTCCTTTTGTGAAAAATGGTTCTATTATAATAATATTTTGCCTGTATATAGCTCAGACCTCTCTACAGAGGCCCAACTAGAATTTATACGCCAATAATTATTTCAATTGGTGATAACTCTGAAAATAATGTGAATTTTTCAAAAATTATAGTTGAGTCTCTGTAGAGAGGTCTGAGCTATATACAGGCAAAATATTATTATAATAGAACCATTTTTCACAAAAGGAGAACATTAGGAAAAAAGATTATTCTAAGTTAATTTTTTGCCAAAAAAAATATCATTTTCAAATAAATTTTTTTTTCCAAAATGTCCTTAAAACAATTTTATGCATGTATTCTAATCTGAGTGACACTAAATATCAATGTAAGTATAATAGTCATTTTTTAAGAATAATAATATATTTCGAACCGCAGGGACACAATACTCTTTCAAATTTTTATGTACCTCAGTTTTTAACTTTTATGTTTTAAAATACATATAGTGCTAAAGGCTCCTATAATTTGAATTAAATGCTTACCGACGGGTCAAAATAGCAGTCTTAGCGCAGGGATACTGAAAAAGTATTATACAATACTTGATTAGCATACATAACTGAATTTAAATACATTTCATATCAAATTCTGAAATGTTACTTTTGCTACAGATTATCAATTTAGAATATAAGCATTTTATATATCTTATTGCAAATGTAAATGTTGATTAAGTGTATTTTATATTTATCGAAGCTATAAAATTTACTTACCCCTTTTTGTTTCTGATAAAAACCCTGAAATAAAAAAGAGCAACTCTGTTAACAAACATATTAACTTAAAAAAAATAAAATAAAGTCATGTGGAAAATAGAAAATATAATAATAATGAAGTAATGTTGCAAAATAATACTAATCGAGATATATTTGAAATCATTCATATTTTTAATATATTTCGAAATCCTGATTTTCCTAATCTTTTAAAATAGATTTTGAAAATTGAAGCTTCTTCGATTGGATGCATCCTAATTCAATAAATAACACGAAGATTTTCCCACACGTTTTGAAAAACCAATCATTAAAATCATATCAAAACGTTTCTTGTGATCTCAGGAAAAGGCCAATTACAGGCAATGACTGAGTGTAATTTTTTTTATTTAAAGTACAATCGGTTAATTACAGATTTAAGGTAATTGTGTTGCAATCACAAAATATAAAAGACCCAGCTTAATCCAGACAACAGCCAAAGATCAGTTTACGCTGGAGAATCAGCAGAAGGGAGAATTATTGAGCTTTCTCTCTCATCAAACTGAATTTTAGAATTATCCAAAGAAATTCCAGATAAAAAAATCAAAAAAATTGTGGATTTTTACTTTTGTTTTTTCAGAAACAGATCCTTTCCATTTCTCACATAAATTTCAAAATATCAGCTTATGAAATCATGGAAATAAAAATATCATCTTCAATAAAACCCTAAAAAAGCTAAGTCATTGGAGATGACCAAAACATTTTGAAGTCAACTTGATTGTCCGACGTACTACAAATATGATTTGTTGAAATTCAAAAGGAAGAAGAAATGCATACTCTGTACTCTAATACAATAAAAAATAGTGAAGATGCTACTAAAACTTTCTTCTTGAGTAAAAAATTTTTCAATTTTTTTAATCTCATTTAACATCAAGTGTGAATTTTTATTTATATTATATAAATGTTTTTATGAGTTGGTTTTTGGAATATGTGTAAAAATAATTGTAATTTTTATATCAGTTAATTTTTATATCCCATTCCACATGACGTTGTGTTATTAAAGAATTATACATGTAACATTCTATAATTAAATTCATTGGTTAACGACGTATTGCTTGAAAATGTAAATGTGAATAAAAAATAGTTCAACTTACCTCGCCAAGATTTGTGTGTGTTTCGGAATTTTCCTATAAAAATAATCCTTCTTTTATTATTTCATCGTGTTTCTTATGAATCACTATAGTATACTTCCACAAAAAATCTATCTTTTTCATGGGATGAATGAAATAAATTTGATATAAGATCACTTTTTCCCCTTTTCATCAAGCGAAGAAAATCGAGGAAAAATTTAGGTGGGAACAAAACATAAAAATCTTTTTGTTACAAAAATACTCAAAAAACTAATTTTGCGACATTTAACATTGATAAACAATCTAAGCCAAATTAAATATTACATTTTAGAAACAAAATGTTCAGTTGAGTCTAAAAGAAAAACTGATTATGAACAAGTAATATAATTTTTAGGTCAACAAAGAAAAAATTTATTTTTGTTACTTTTTATGAAATAAATACAATTAATATAAATATGTATACACATATGACAGGATTACAATATTAAGAGTGACAAAACACCATTTAAATTAAAATTAAAACTTTTTAACTACATTAAATTTGTAATAACACTATTTTAGAAAAAAATGAATGTAATAGGTAAGAATTTATCTTAAAACCAGTGTACAAGGAATGTTGACGTCTAACGAGCATATGATTATTTAGGTTAAGTTAAATCTTCTCCACAAATTTAACAAAAGCTGTTTTATCCAATAGTGCTGTCATCTAGAGGAATAATACTGACTGAAATATGTATCTTCAACATTAATTAATTAATTAATATTTGAAAAAAACTGTTATAACACCTAGTGTCATCCACTAAAAGTTAAAAAAATGTATCTGAACTTGAGTGGATGGATAAAAAGTATTTTATTAACGACTGAAAATTTGAACAAGATAAATAAATAAATAAATATATATATATAGGGAGAGTGTGAACTAATAGTAGGAATTGAAAAAAAATTCTGCTGAATTTCCTACACACAGTTCAGAATTTCATTTAAACTCAAATTTTGGGTAAGCGAGCTCGTTTTATCAATAAAAAAAGAGCTAGTATTTAAAGTGAACATATTACCATGTTAACTTACAGCTATTCACATGCATGATTAAAGTAAAGGAAACAAGGATTTAAAAATTTGTTTTAAAAATTTAAATTATTCTATTAAAACACTGAGATACATCAGCGAAATTAAATCCATTCTAGGAAGGAAGACTGGTGATTGGAGTTCTTCGTATTGTGAAGAAATTGTATTGTGAAAGTAAAATATCACTATTACGAGTATAAAGTATTGAAGTGGAATAAATAATAATATTTCCCCCTTTTTTCAGTGCAAAACGCATTCAAATAAAATACGCTTAAAGTAATTCTACTTTATGAAGCCCAAATTCGATGGAATATGTAATACGTTTATGTGTGTTATATTTCATCCAATCTAAACACAGAAACACACATGGTTGTGTTATAACTCACAACATTTTTTTCCTCGCACGCGAGAGAGTTTCCGTTTAATTATTGTGGTATAAATCTATTTCTGCATTTTGTGTCAATCTTTGTTAAATTGAATAAAATGTTTTTTAACTGAGTGGTATCATTAGCTTAGAAAAATAGAATAATTTCCCGATTTTCTTCAAAAACACTTTACAATGAGTTATATTTAATAAACATATGAAAAATTCCTTCCGAAACTTTGCATATATTAGGTATTTTCCCAATCTTTTCAAAATTACGCTGGTAGCAACCAACTTGAGGTAGTTGGTGTTTGAGGGGTCGAGTAAAGATCAGCCATAACCAGTTTTAAATTCAAATTTATTATTACAGTGGGTGATCGGTTAACGAACATAATCCGTTCCAAGACTATGTTCGCTATCCGAATTGTTCGTTAACCGATCATCGATTCACTATAGACTTCTAGGTGAAATCGATTAATTCGTCTTGAGACCCTAAAAATTAAATTTTAAAAAATGCATAATTTCTTAGTAAGTTTTTAAAAAAATAATACATACATATAGCCTTGCATATTAATCAGTCCTTTTCATTTTTTTGCCTATGGGGGCGTTGAAGGACATGTCCAATGTCGATTGCTTTTCTCTCTTTTTCAGGATTTTCCAGAAGTAATTAATAGCATTGTTGTCGTAAAGATCCCTAACCCTACTAACATCAGCTTGGTTTGGGTGCCTTTTTAAGACCATTGCTCTGACATCCGCCCACTTTTTCAAAAGATCTTTAATGGTAGATGTCGGCATTGGTCCTCTTTCGTCTTCCACTTGTTCAGAAGGAGACACATTTCGCTGTGTTTCTTGGTGTTCTTCATTCAAAATTTCTTGTTCTTCTGTCGTCAGTTCATCTTCATGTCCCGTTATGAACTCTTTTATGTCATCCTCGTTCACCTCCAATTCCAGATCTCTAGCAGTTGTCAAAATTTCATCCATAATTTCAGGAGTGTATTCCTGATCACCTCCGAGTATGTGTGTTCATTGTCTAAACACAAAAAATCTTTCTTGAAAGTGTTCGTTATCCGAATATGTGTTCGTTATCTGAACACAAAAATCTTTCGTGAAAGTGTTCGTTAACCGATAACCCACTGTACTTAAATCAAACAAATAAAGGTAGGAAGTATACAACGCCACTAATTAGAAGAGTAATCACACGGCTAAAGAATACTTAATGTATAAGTATAATCCACTTCACTTACTCTTGGAACACTTTGGACTTCTACGGTATAATTCATCGTAATTCTCTTGTTTGTTGTACGACCTTCGGTCGTAATCATTAAACTCAATCTTATAACTTATTCGCCGATTAGCAATAATTGAACACCCAGAGACAGCTCGTCGACTAATATTCGAATAGCTCTCGTCTGTGTGACTTCATGTACCTAAACGCCCACGCTTAAGTATAACAACTCATTTGTATAACTCAAGCCTTCTTCTTGGAGAGAAAGCTTAAATAGGGCTTACAGCTAAAAGGAAATACATTTACCCCAAGAGTATTAGTTGAAGACTCGTTACACACTGATCATGGAAATTAACTTTGACACAGCCGTATAGGTTGGACCATTTTGGACACCTTCGGTGACATTTGATTTCTCAGACCTGCTTGGACAAGACAACAACCCATTATTTTTTTTTACCAGTGATGATCAAATGATATACTGATATTAATAACGTTATCTAGATAATTTCAGAATAGACAATTTATTGTAATTTGAATATAGTAAAATTTTCATTCTTCTATTAATGTTAATCATCCTTGAAGCATAAAATGTACTGCAACGTGTGCCACATTCAATCTTTTTCTATTGATATTTATACTGTATCTCTGTAATCAGAGAGTAGAGAGAAAAACTCGTACAAGTAAAATTTATAAGTATATAAACAAGAAAAGAAGAAAGAATCCATCTTCTCTAGTGATTATACTTCTTCCTTTCTCATTGGCTTGACAGCCTAGGGCGGGCCTTGGCCTTCTCAAGAAGCCTTTTCCAGGCCAGTCTTCTTCCTGCTAGTGTTTTCCAATTCTTAGATTTCAAAACTGGGAGATATTTTTCTGGGACATTAATCCATCTAAGATTTGGCTTGCACTTTCTTCGTGGGCCAATTGGTTGGGCATTGAAGGCATTTTAACTGTCCGGTCTTCGTCCATTCTGACAACGTAACCTGCCCATTTAATTCGTTGTAATTTGATGAGGTTCATAATGTCAGATTTTTTATGTGATTGATAGAGCTCAAAATTTTATCTTTTTCGCCACGTTCCATTGTCCTAAATTCCTCCAAAAATAAATCTTAAAATTTTCCTTTCGTTGATTCTTATCATGCTCTCATCTGTTCGAGACATTGACCAAGTTTCACATGCATAAGTTAATACTGATCTTAAAAGACTTTTATACAATAGATCCTTTTTTTCTGTTTTTCTTTTGATTAAAGTGATTGTATTATAATGTATATTTTTGAGTTCGGTACATATGAAACATAATTTAATAAATCCTTGCTAACTCATAAAAACACCCGAGAGTTTATATTGCTTTTCTTATCCCAGTGGTCCTCTTGCTTATAATATCCGCCTCATTTTTATAAAAATAACGGTCTAATGCATTTATTAAAATGGAAATAAAATTTAAATATTATTAAATTCCACAAAAAATGAAAGCGTAAAATATTGTATCAAAACAATGACAAATTATTTGTTGTTGCTAATGCCACCTGTAACACTGTCAGATCGATGCCCATGAAATTCATCGCGACTAAGGGCTAGATGCATGCCTGTCGGTAGTTGTAGTTTTGAACACCACATAGGTAACATTAAGATTTGTCTTCGTTCAGCCCCAATTTTGAGGCTGACCACTCCTCAAGGACCTCAGGGGCTTCCAACCTCTCTTCCTCTTCCACCAATCTAACGACAGGACCTACGGCACGATGGCTATTTAGAGCAACCTCATGCTGCAAAAGCCCTATCCGTTTACAAACATCCATGCATTCTCCGGGTTTTGATCCCAAGCCCTACAGCACAGCAGTCAGTATCACTAACCACTATACCAGATGGGTGGCTCAAATTATTTAATTAGCTTCTAAAAAGTTGAATCAAATCATTAACAATTTTCTTTAATTTTGTTAATGCAAATTATCTATATATAATGTGTTGTTCTCTTCATAAAAAATTGTACTTACCTCGTTTTTTCTAATCAACTTGTATTTTTCTTTCGTTTTAAGTTGATAGCTGATGTAACTGCAAGGAAACAAGCGTATTATGGAAACAAATGTATAAGTAGGGGAGTCCACTTTTTAATATCATCTCCACACACAAAAATAAATAATGCATAGAAAATGAATTTTATAAATGATTAGCATTCATCAAAGACAACAAATTCGGGTAGAAGATTCTTTATTTAATTTAAAATATGAGATGTTGAAATTATGATTTTACTTGGCCTATTTTTAAATACCCATAATAAAAATTTTAAAAATTGCTTCTTAAGTTCTTATTTTTTTGCATTTTTATTTTATTTCTAATTTACGTCACATTGTATACTTTTTTTACTAAACTCTTTGTATTTTAATATTTTTACACCGTAGTTAGAATTTTATGATTTGCCCAAAATGTTTTATTTACGTGTAAACAAATTATTTTTAGCGTAAATTTTCAAAATATGGAATAGAAATTCCATTTAAATATTTCGTGAAATTTAAAAAAATGACTGAGTAAAGTAATAAATGTTTTATTCAAAGTTATTCTCATTGATTATAGCATATTTAATATGCTGTTTGAAGTTCTGTTCTTAATTACAATGCTCAAAAATGAGAAATTTTTTTCGTTCTTTTGATGATGGCAAGAAATGTAAAAATCAAAAATGCCTCAGAATGCATAAGTTAAAAATAAAATTTTAATACCGTATTTTTATATTAAATTATATTTATCATAATTTTCAAAAATTTTTTTAATAAAAAATATACTTAATTCTATGTCTGTTTCTTACTCGCAAGGTTGATTGTATTTTTCTAGCAGTTTCTCACAGCGACTTTCAACATAAGTCATATCTAATGAAATAAAATAATCTGAATAAGAAAATTTGAAAACTGACGTATAATAGTATAAATATAATGTACTTTTTATATGACGTATTTTTTTTCAGAAAATTAAATGTAAGGAAAAAAAATTAAGAAATATTTCAATATTTCTTTCAGAAACAAATTATCGGAGAATTTTTAACTAATTCAAGATTGAGGAAAGCATTTAGAATACACACAAAATCATTTAATAAAATATGAAATACTAATTCACAATACACCGCTGGAGAAAACCCTCGATGTGATTATGTTAAGTTATTTTCCAGTGCTTAGCAAGTGAACATCTTCACATGGATAACACAAATCGTCTATCATAAATAACACACACATATATTTGTATTACATATGTTAATTCCAAAAGTGATTTATCCCTCTTAAATTTGAAAAATCTTATAAAATATATTATAAATACGTATTATGGCCAATGGAATATTTCCTAACATGAAAAATTGCTAATTGCAACATTCAAACAAATAGTAATGTTTCATAATTTAAGGAGAAATCCTTTTTACTTACTAAAGCAGGCTTCACACATTTTGCAGATAGAATCATTGTGAGGATAGTCAACTGTGTAAGGAATGCATCCGAATTCTTCCAAACTTAGATTATATTTACACTCTTCCATTGCCATCTACAGTAAAAGAATTACTTAAGCTGTTATCAGAAGGAAATATTTTAGATTAATAAAAAAATATACTTTATTATTTAAACTTTACAAAACGTGTCTTTATATATTGAATAAAACATCAAATTCATTGATTGATATAACAAGATTTACGAATATTCCAAACTTTGAATTTTAATCTTTGAATTTTCCACAAATTAAAATTTTTAATAACGTATGATTCATTTTTACATTTGTAAGACTTTTTTTCCTTTTTGAACTTGATTTATCATGCATTTCAATTCTTTTGTGAGTATTGATTTATTGTCAAAATATTTTTTCTTAAAAAAACATAAATTTTCTGTAGGTAAACATGCGGGTTTATTATAATCGATACAGTCGGTCGTTATTCCAATAATTAGATCTTTCATTTCTGGTTTTAATAGTAACTAAATTATTACTTCAAATAAGATAATATAAATTTAAGCAGCAACTATATAATTCCACGATTAATTCTCTTGTATTATTGTTTTTATTTAATAATGCGTTATTTCTTTGAAATTTTTTTGTCTCTCAGTTTTAATGTGGAGATACTTTCTAAGTATGCGTTTTGCATACCTAATGAACAATATTCAAAGCAATTAAAAGAAAAAAATTTCCTTTTTAATTCTCAAAATTATCTAAATGTAGAGAAAAAAAACGGTTCACTCACTCGTCACGATATCTATCAAACTATATATATGAAATGATATATATGACTATATATACGACCTACATATATGTGGGAGTCCGAATAAAATCTTCGAATAAAAATCAGACTCTTCAGAAGTCGGGATTTTAAATTGGCGAGGTGGTTGTCTAGGGGTAAGTATTAAAGGGTTAGTGATGAATTAATTGAATCAAAGTCATTTAAACACAGATACTTCATTTAAGTAAAAAAGAATTTATTTAAAGTTAAAGGCGAAAATTTACAAGGGGAATATTTACAAAGGGAAAGAGACATGCAGAAATTAGATTAATTGAAAGTTGAGTTATACCTTTAGAAGACGGGGAAATTAATAACCTTTCTCATGCTTGGACGCTTGGACTGAGATGGCGCTGGGCGCGAAATGCGCGAAAAAACGTGACGTGTTGAATCGGCGGTGGTTTGAAGGCCTCTGCCGAAAAATTATTCAAGCCAGCGCTTCGAAAGCTCACCAGACGGCGCTGCTTCGGAATGCGATAAAAACAAAATTGACATTAATAGTCCTCTGAAAAGGATATGACTCAATCTTTTAACAAAATGTTTCAAACGGAAAATCCTACATATATGAAATTTTCTTAGCATGTTTCTTTTGATGAGTAGAGATCTGATAAGATTGAGATTTTTTACAGACTTGAAACTCATTAAACACGTTCCTTTTGTTAAAAAGAAATCCATTATGAACGAGCCTTGCAAAAATGGACCCTCAAGGGAGTTAAGGAGGCGACACAGATAAAAGAATTTCCGTTTTTCAGCTATTACATCTACGGACTTGAAATTTGCTAAGTAACTTTCTTTTGTTGAGCAGAGATCCACTAAGGACGGGTTTTGCTAAAATCGACTCCCAAGAGGGTTAAGGAAGTATTATAAATAAAAAAAATCCCCATTTTCAACCTTTAGACTTACAGACTGGAAATTTAGTAAGCATGTTTTTTTTTTATTGAATAGAGATCCTATAAGAATGGGCTTTTTAGAAATCGACTCCCAAGAGGGGTTACACAGTAAAGTAGAACAGGAAGTGTCTAGTATTTATATATATTTTAAAAAACCATTTTTCGCGTTATAAACGCAAGCCTAAACATTATAAAAATTTTATTATTCTTTCACATTTTCACTTTATAAATAATGTTAAGCAATGTAAAAGCTCATTAATTTTTATAATATATCTCAGTATTTAGAATTTATAAAAGGTATTAAGTAATAAGGTAATGAAAATGCATTTAAGTATTTACAAGAATTATTTTACACTATTAGTAAGCCATTTACTAATTAGTGTAAAATAATTCTTATTGATTATTTGCTAAAAGACTTATATCGTACTTTTACTATGAGGGGCATTCCGAAAATAAGTTTCATCACGTTTTTTTAAAGAGAAGATGGTGCACCTTGTGAAAAAAATAATCTCCATAAGAAACCACTTGTGTTGCTGTTTTTTCGATGAGAAGATCGTCAACCAAAGAGGAATGACGCATGCGCAGAGTGCCGAAGAACGTAGAATAGCATCAGACAGGCATGCCCAAGGTTATTCGAGTATCAATCACGATGGCAAACAGACATGTGCTGACGATGTGGTCGCCAATCAAAATACCTCCTTTAGTCCTGCGTGAATGAACATTTTGAACTAATGTGTCCGTCACTATGAACACCTACAGATCTTGTATAGTGAAGAGATCATACCTCTTCAAATGGTTTGTCATTGGTGTTGTATGTTTTATGAAAGAAGGCAGTGCGTGCAGGATGAAGGTAAAAGCGGGCGTCCCTGCACAACTAGGAATGAAAGCAACATTGCAAGTTGTGCGACAATCCCATGTATTGGAGGGCACGGAGTTTTATCTGAGCGGCTTCTTCAAATTGATTGTATGCTACAACAAATGTCTCAATGTTGCAAGTAATTATATCGAAAAATAGTGCGCTAGTGTATGAAATTTTTATTAGAAATAAAAGTTTCCGTCTGAAACAAAATGACTAGACTTAATTTCGGAACAGTTATCTATCAGAAAAAAATGAACGCTATCTATCATATCAATATTTATTTCATATTAATTTTATTTATACGCTTGACCCTGAATGAATAAATCTATAATGATTGAATAATCCAAGAGAGATATAAATTACAATTCTATCACTTTATATAAGATATTCCTGAACCAAAGAGAGTGCGTTGTAAGTCTCTGCAACATTACACTCCCCGTCAATAACAATCTCTTATTATTGTAACAATAATAAAATACCTAGTTAACACTTTTCTAAAACATTTCTTTTTTAAAATCTCTTATACCCTACAGATATATGCATGCGTATAACACTTTTTTGAAAAAAATGTTTGTACTTTTGACTATAAATGCATTTGTGCAATTGCACATGCATTTTATATCTAAATATACTGCGTTTTTAGATTAGTTGTACTTTCTGTGTAAAAATACGGTGTAATCATATTCAAATGAAAAATGAAATAACAATGTGAGAAATTACAGATGGGTTCAAGGGTCCAAAGCCTCCTCTGTTTTTCCACATCGTCACGTAATCGGTGCAATTGGTCCGATAAGGAGCAGGAAGTAGGTGTTTTTCTTTCTGTAAAAGTTATTTATAATTACTATTTAAGTAAAACTATAAGATCAATTAGCATTTCCAATTAATGGAACAAATTTTGGAAATACATTCTTTTACAGAACTTTGATAGCATAGAATTTATAGTGAGTAATTTAAAATACAAAAATATTTTCAAGAAAACAAGTTTCCTTACAAAGTTTTCATGTCTCAATCTATTTTATTCTATTTAAGTATAAGCATATTATAACTTTAATAACATACTTGATATTCAAGTCATATCTTGAGTGATTTTAGCTTACTACTTTTCTATTACAATTACTTTGAGGGATTTTAGGTTACCTTTACAAAATTAAGCATGAACTTAATGTTCAACATTTTAATATCGGTATTGATTACAATTAAAATTTTTTTTTAACTAAAACATCATTTTTAAATATTTGGTTTATTAAAATGAGCACATTAAAAAAAGCCTGAAATTGTTTTAATGAAATTCTCAGGTAGTTTTCTATTAATTGAATTATTACTCCCACACAATATTCGATATTTTAACTTTTGCTTGCGTAAAATTATAACATTTACGTAAAAGTCTTTTTATAGCTTTTTCCAAATTGATATCTCTTTTTGTCATGCCATGTGAAAAATCTTCTGCCTACTTTCTCAGATAATTTTTCTTTCTTTTTTTAAATATGAACACCTACTAAATCATCCTTTTCATTTAATAATATCACTATTTAATATAATAATATCAATATCAATATTTACTGTTTATATTATTACTCAAATGGATATTTACTTGTTTAAGCGTTATTTCGTACTGTTTACCACCCAGAAGCTCGATCCCATTTTTGTAGGGACTCAACGATGCATAGTTATTATGCAGACCTAACTGAATCACCACAAATGAAGGATAGTTGAATTTGGGTCTGACGACTGTGTCCATGGATACATTCATATGGCGATCATCCAAATCCACATAAAATTCTATTTCTATTTCTGAAAATAAAAAAAGTATGTAATGTGAAAATTCATTAAAGGGAAATTATTTTAAAAGAAATGTTTCTTTAATTCTTTATTTTCTACATGGTATTTTAAAAGATTTGTTAAATTCTTTTTGTCGGCAATGATATCTTGGGGCATGTTTTAGCAATTTGTGGGAACACTACTCCCTAAAGACCTGGTTATAGTAATCTTCAATTGTAAACTTGTTCTATGTACGAAATTAAATTCTCTACACATACACAATCTATCAATAAACATTTGGACACTTATCTAAATGCCAATATTTGTGGTTCTGAAGAGCGCCACACTTTCCACCTTTAAATATGTTATCCTAATTAACATTGGTATCAGCTGCATGCAAGATACTATGAAGTTCAGAATGATCTGATTTTGAAAAAAGCTGTAATCATCGGGTACCACATAAATGGCCTATCCTTAAGGGACATATTTAGGGAGCTGAATTTCCAAAATCAATTGTGGCCTACATGATTCAGAAGTGAAAGTTGAGTAGTGATTGTTCGAATTTACTGAGATTCGTTAGACCCATGAAACTGGGAGATAGTAACCGACAGGTGCTGTTCAGATTAATTCTTCTAAATTACTCTGGACAGCACCTGTCCAACGGCCCCTTCTAATAGAATTAGCATTTTCTAATGGCACACATAGGCCAAGAGTTTCAACAGACATCTGGGTGTGTTGTTTTAATGAATATCAGCCATAAGCTTATCAGCTTTGTTTTTATAGTAATGCTGTCTCCCATAAGAATTTGAACATCAAGTCAACCGCGTAACTCGGTTAAGGGAGTGTAAAGCACGTTTGACAGTGGACTGTCCAATTCCACTAGAGTGGTTAAACCTATGAGTGACGTATCAGGTTTTCTGGAGAAAAGAATCAAAGTACACACTGTATACTGTTTGGATAGCAGGGCCTGGGTTTTGCGTCTGCCTGTGGAAGGCTAGATTGCATTGTGTCCACTGTTAAATTCGTTGGAGGTAGAATTACGGTCTGATAACGTTTTTCCTAGTTTGTTCTGGGAGCCTGGGCCCCTATTCATGGTAACTTCAACAACGGTATCTACTGCATTATTTTGGATGATAGTATGCTTCCTGCGTTGTGACAATTTAACGGATTGAACCCATGTTATTTCCAGGATGACAGCATCAGCTGTTATGTTGCGAGATCCACCACGTGTTGGTATAGTGAAAAAGATGTTAATCCAATGGACTGGCCTGACTAGAGCTCCGATCTGAATCCAATCAAAATTCTTAGGGACGAGTTAAGGGGTGCGACAACCATCAAAAATCAGCGAAGGAAAATTTTCCTTTCTTCTTCAAGTCGAATGGAAATATTATCACTGTCATATAATAGCTCATAGAAAATATGCCAAAAAGCGGTGTGGCTGTAATTGCTTTTCATAGATGTTGTTCTAACTATTGGATGTGATTAAATGTTTTCTTTTCGATCACAGCTGGCTGAATACTTATTGGTCTGAAGTGTATTATTAAACATGGTTTTCCATTTATCAATAAAATGAAAATTTTCTTCTCCAAATCCTCCTAATCAATTACTAATCGGGAAATTTGAAAGCAATGCTTGAAACCAGGCAAAAATATCATTTAGTTCGATGTCTTAGGTAAATGTTGCAAAATTAAAGAGAAAGTTATTGTTTTTCTGTGTAATTATGCTTAAATTAGCTTAGATACAGTTATATAAAGCTATATTGTTTACATCTAATTCCGGTTTCATATACACAAATATCATAAGAATGACAAAGTAGCACTTTGTATAATAATATCACATTCTTTTCCCTTTTTTTAGCATTTTATTTCTGATTTACATTTTCTTTTTTGTACCGATTCAAAATTTTCTACAGATCATTCACTGTCCAATTATTTTTAAAAGGTTGTAATCCTAAAATTCTCAAACATTGTACTTAATTTAGAATTATGTTTCAAAAAAGATTATATATATTTTAAAAAAATATATATGTATAAAATTTAAAAACAAAATTCTCTTTCTTTTTTTTCTTTCTTATATTATACTTAAATCCTACTATCAAAATACTCTTTGCTGAATTTTAACTCGAATGAAAAATCGTTACATAACACATATTGTAAAATCCCAATCCATCTGTTAAATAAGCCCCTCTCTCCTTTTTTAATTTCTTCTCTTCCACAAAGCATATTCTATTCAATAGTTTTCTCACAATTTCGAACTATAGTTATAATAGCATTGTTTTATATTCATGCAATTTTCAAAGCATGTTATCATACTTTTAAATATTATTGATTCTTATTGTGTTAAGTTTCGTTTCCTGATCTAATTCCCCTGTACGAAGAATTAAGCTTTTCAGGGTTCATTTGCTTCGAATATCTATTTCAAATTTCCTTTTAAAAATTATAGTTCTCTTCACTGCATAGACAGGCAACGTATTTCGCAGAATTTATGTGAAAACAGTAACTAAAATTGTCTTTCTTTTAAACCTAAATTATAAATCCTTTTCCATACTCATAAGAGGTAATGCATTCGTTGAAAAAAATGCTTTATCAAGACTTAATGAATACATAAATGCGACTTTACTTACTGTCTGATCTTCTAATTTTTTCTGTTGCTCTATTTGGCTGTCTCCATTTGCTGTTGATTGTATAACAAATGCCAAAAAAATCCGAATCACTGTAATAAGACCCAACAATGGCATCCCCAATACTGTAAAAAATATAACACTCGTATTATTTTGAATAAAGTTTTTATGATTATTATTCTCTGATTAAGAACATCTGACATTTTTTTATCTCTTATACAGAGTGTTGTTTTTTTTCCAGGTATAGAAGTTTAAGTTGGCATTACTCTCCAAGATGGCGATCGATTTAACAGCTGTCAAGTGATTTATTCTCAGTTTGGTTTGGCAATTCATCATGAATAGACTCACGCCTGAACAACGCTTTCAAATTGTGCAATTTTATTTCGAAAATAATGGTCGATTTTCATAAGCGAATTTTGTTTAGCGATGAAGCGCACTTCTTGTTGAATGGCTACGTCAACAAACAAAACTGCCGCATTTGGAGTGAAGCTAATCCACAAGTGTATGTCGAAACACCGTTACATCCAGAAAAACTGACTGTTTGGTGCGCTTTATGGGCTGGTGGAATCCTTCTTCAAAAACGATGAAGGCCACAACGTTACAGTCAATGGTGATCGGTATAGAGCCATGATTACTAACCTTTTCATTCCTGAATTGAACAATCATGATGTCCAGGAGCTGTGGTTCCAACAAGACGGCGCAACATGTCACACAGCTCGTGCCACAATCGATTTATTGAAAGACACGTTTGGTGACCGCCTAATTTCACGTTTTGGACCTGTGAATTGGCCTCCAAGATGTTGTGATTTAACACCGCTAGACTATTTTCTGTGAGGCTATGTAAAGTTATTGGTCTATACGGATAAGCCACAAACGCTTGACCGTTTGGAAGACAACATTCGCCGTGTTATTGCTGATATACGGCCACAAATGTTGAAAAAAGTCATCGAAAATTGGACGTCCAGACTGGACTACATCTGAGCCAGCCGTGGCAGTCCTATGCCAGAAATCATATTTAAAATGTAATGCCACAAGATTATCTTTCGAATAAAAAAAATTCATGTCAATCGAATAATACATCGTTGTTTTATTGCAATTTAAAGTTCTATACCTCTCAAAAAACACCCTTTACTAATTGATTATATTTTACGGAAGTAAAGGTAGTACATAATCGCATATACATCTATCTAGGGCTAAATGTCATGAAAAAGTAAAGAAGTTAAATTAACTAATTAAAAACTTCTTTGCCCTTCAATCTGTGTTAATTTTTCAGTTCACCCGTGCGAAGAACGGGTATACCAGCTAGTATAATCATATATTATTTACTTGAAGACTTAATATTTTTCTTAATTACCAGCAAAATTTAATCTAATACGTCACAAAATTCCTAAATTACATTATAGGTAAATAGATTTATAAAGTAATAACAATAGTTCTAAATTAAAGTAATTATTTCTCATGAATGGGGGTCATGAATTGTAATGCTTTTAAATGACCACAGTTTCCAAGAAGTAAATTGACTTATAATTTATCTTGATAATTATAGTTTAATTAAAAAAATTCCATGGTTCAGAAAAACTGAGTTAAATGTAATACATTTAAACAAAATTTAAAAAAAAAGGATAATCAAAATGAAGAAAACAGAAGCACAGAAAAACGACAAAAAATGGTCTAGCTGATATGCATGTGGAGTCGTTTTTTTAATTTCATGAATCTAATCCACAGATGAGATATCTAATTTTAACTTATCTGTGGCAACACTCGTAACATCACAAGGAGAAGTGACTGACTGGCAGTAAAAAGTGAAACGAGGAGCTGAAGTGTTGATATGTAAGAGACAGAGGAAACATCAAAATAATTTAACATAAAATATTTGAATGAAGTAATGTCTTAGTTTTGAAATATCTTTCTTCATCAAATCTATTTTTTATCAGTAACAACATTTTTTATTCTGACAATGATTAATTTGAAGGAAATTTAAAGCAAAATAGTCACAAAATTGTTTAAATATTCAGAAATAATTTTGATTTTCATTTAATTACTGTTGAGGAGTAACAAATTCAAACCAATAAAACCCACTCAATTTGAAAATATCATAATAAACACGTGAAACTTACGTGCAATTACGTTTACCAGTTGAAGAAATTATTTTGCATCGGAAGAATTCCTCAATAGGTTTTTTCAAACTATCCATTAGTAATGGAGAAAAAGTGTTACGTTTCAAAACAGCTTTATAGAGTACCATCTGTAAGAAAGAAAACACAATTTCCACTTTCCACTTTTCTTCATTTTTAAAAATAAATTTGAATTATAAAATTATCACTTTATTCTAAGAAATTCAATTTTCCATCATTAAATATGCCTTTTCCAAAATGCGCTATGCCTTTAAGGTATCCGACTACGTTCGGAATCGTGATTTTAAAAAGCGCATAAATGGATAATTTTCAAGATATTTAGTGTCACTCTTAGATTAGAATACATCTATAAAATTGTTTTAAGGACATTTTGACAAAAAATTATTTAAATACAATATTTCGGGAAAAAATTAATTTAGAATAACCTTTTTTCAAAATGTTCTCGTTTTGTAAAAAATGCTTCTATTAGAATAATATTTTGCCTGTATGTAGCTCAGACCTCTGTACAGAGGCTCAACTATGATTTTTGAAAAATTCACATATTTTCAGAGTTACAACCAAATTAAAATAATTAACGGCATTTTTTTCTTAAAATTTCTCCCTTCCGTTGTCGTAAAACACATGGATAAACCCACTTCTACGTTATATATTTCAAAAGTTCTAGTTCAGCCTCTGTGCAGAGGTCTGAGCTATATACAGGCAAATTTTTATTATAATAGAAGCATTTTTCACAAAAGGAGAATATTTTGAAAATTGGTCATTCTATGTTCATTTTTTCTTAAAATATTGTACTTAAATAACTTTTTATTGTAATAATATTCTTAAAACAAGTTTATGTACATTTTCTAATCTAAGTGACACTAAATATGATAAATATTATCCATTTATACGCTTTTGCAAAATCACAGTTCCGAACGTAGTCGGATACCTTAACATTTCAATAATCATTGATTCTATTTGATACAGTAGAAGTCATCCCAGAAACGACAAAAATTTAGCGATAGATCATGATAACAAAGCAACAAAAATGTTATTTTAGTTCAACTAGGTATATTAACGATATTTATAGATAAAACTATTACTATGAAATATAATGATATAACTAAAAACAATGTAATTAAAAGTTCTATATATATAAATAGACATAGGAAAAGCAATGTGAAAATCTTTTCACAATCTTTTCGTTGTAATGTTATAACTACAAACCTTTCTTAAACTTCAAAAATAAAGGACATGTCTACGGTCATAACATGAATTGCTTAGCACACTTAAAGATTAATGGTACATTAAGTTCCAAATAATACTTCTCATGAGTACACTGAAGATCCAAAAAAACTGGTTACATCTGCATAATATCGTGTAGGGCCCCCACGAGCACGCAGAAATCCGCGATACGACGTGGCATGGTTTCGATTAATGTCTGAATTAGAGTTGTAGGTAATTGACACCATGAATCCTGCAGAACTGTCCATAAATCAGTAAAAATAAGAGGGGGTGGAGATCTCATCTGAACAGCATGTTGCAAGGCATCCCATATATATTCAATAATGTTCATGTCTTGAGATTTTGGAGACCGTTTGAAGTGTCTAAATTCAGAAGAGAGCTCCTGGAGCCATTTTGTAGCAATTCTTGACGTGTGGGGTGTTGCATTGTCCTGCTGAAATTCCCCAAATTTGTCGGAATACACAATGAATGGGCGTAGGTAATCAGACAGGATGCTTAAGTACCTGTCATCTGTCAGAGACGTATCTAGACGTATCAGGGGTCCCACATCACTCCAAGTGCACACTCCCCATACCATCACAGAGCCTCCACCAGCTTAAACAGTCCTCTGTTGAAATGTGGGGTCCATGGATTCATGAGGCTGTCTCCATACCCGTACACGTCCATCAGCTCGATTCCATTGGAAACGAGACTCGTCGGACCACGCAACGTGTTTCAAGTCATCAATAGTTCAATATCGGTGTTTTCGGGGACAGGCGAGCCGTAAATCTTTGTGTCGAGCAATCAACAAGGACACATGAATTGGCCTTCGGTTCCGAAAGCCTATATCGATGATGTTTCGTTGAATGGTTTGCACGGTGACACTTGTTGATGGCCCAACATTGAAATATGCAGCAATTTGTGGAAGGGTTGCTCTTCTGTCATGCTTATTGATTCTCGTCAGTCGTCGTTAGTCCCGTTCTTGCATGATCTTTTTCCTTCCGCAGCGATGTCGTAGATTTGATGTTTTACCGGATTCCCGACATTCACGGTACACTCGTGAAATGGTCGAATGTGAAAATTCAAATTTCATCGCTACCTCGGAGATGCTATGTCCTATCTTTCGTGTGCCGACTGTAATACTACGTTCAAACTTACTTAAATCTTGATAACCTGCCATTGTAGCAGCAGTAGCCTATGTAGCAATTGTACCAGACATTCATTGTTTTATATAGGCTTTGCCAACCGCAGCGTACTACTCTGATTGGTTCCATATCTCTTTATTTGCGTACAAATGCCTATACAAGTTTTTTTTGGCTCTTCAGTGTATAACTAATATAATGCAATATGTTAAATTAGTACATTAATTTTAGATTGGGAATAAATCATAAACTTTTTTCCTGACATCTGTTATCAAAAATGCGACCCAAAATTCCTTATAGTTGGCTTTTATCAAAAATTTTGTTTTACAAGCTTTTAAGAATATTTTAAAATCTCGTTACACGACCAAATTAGTACGATTTATGGGCAGTTTATTCGAGGAACTTTGTCTAAAATACAGCTTACAAAAATTACACTCAAACGGTATTACAGCAGAAAGCAGTTCGTACATTGGAAAAAAAGAGGAATATTTGACAAAATGGAAATCACCTTATTGGTTGTATTCAGCTGCTATTTGAAATAAAAGTTAGACATTTTATTCAGATATTGTGAAAATTTCTTCACCTTCGCTTTAAAATATAGAATTGTCAAGAAAAAAACAACAACAGCAATACACAAACTTTATAAATTTAGATGTTCGTGGATTTTGCCTTCGACCCCGCAAATTACCATAGAATTCACCAAGTATTTATTAATAAGTTGTTAGTACTGATGATTTCGATTACCACGAAATAGTCATTACTTTAAAATTTATTTACCATAAACATACGATTGCTTCATGAAATTAGAATTTGAGAAACAATATTTTTCATTTTTTTTGTTTCCACTTACTTTTAGATCTTTTGGAAAACGGTGACCAAACTTTTCGCACATTGATGAATAGTGTTTACAGCTGAGAAAAGGTTGGACAAGACCAAAAGAGAGACATAACTCGCCTAGACGACAAAACTTCACCGCAATGATGCTAAAAGAACAACATAATAAATATGCGTAATAATTTACTTAAATTTTCTTTTGAGATATTTTATTTCATAACGGACTTCAGCCCTCCAAGACTTCGTGTGATACTTAATTTTTAGTATACCAGCCTGACGGGATATATATATATATAACCACAACTTTATTTTCCAAATAACCAACACATTAACGTTTATAAAACAGGGGGATGTGACATTGCATCATCCGCGTATTCGGATCAATCAGAAAAGTCTTTATCAGAAATCATATAATTCTAACAACTTCCGGGTAACCAAAACTAACAAGTAAAATAAAAAAAATTTTTTTAAGTCAAATCCTACTTTGAATGGATGAACAAAAAGTATTTTATTAAAAATTGAATATATATATCATGTAAAGTATTGGCCGAGTGGTATATTTTTGTCTAGTGTTAGTCGAGAGTTTCAGTAAAACATCTTCAGTGAACAGACATCTTCTTTATTGTGGCGCGACAACTTGCGACGATTATAAAGCATAGTGGACAGGAGACAAGCAGAAGTAACATCTTGACGGACACAACACAAAGACACTGAGAGCAGCTATTTACATTTTTACATGACGCGGACAAAACGAAGAGAGAAGAGAGCGCGATTACACAAGGTGTTAGGTTTTATACCAACAGTGCAAGCGCATGATGATTACGTAATCGTAGTTCTGATTGGATAGAATGGGCGGGACAGGGATTTCTGATGCAATAATATTCATCGATTACGATAAGATCAGGGTGTTAGTTTTGAACCAAATAGTTAAAAGACTATTTCAATATTATTAAAAAGAGTTAATTAAAAGAATGCTAGAGGGGGAATTATTACATATATATATATGTGTGTGTGTATATATATATAAATATTAATAAATCCATATATATATATATATATATATATATATATATATATATATATATATATATATATATATATATATATATGCAAAAAGATAGTGAACTAATAGTAGGGATTGAAAAAAAAGTAATTTGTCTGCCAGTTTGGCTGAAAAACCGGTTTTCGACACCAACTTCTGTCATTGTTTTAACAATTACATTGTTACAAGATTGGTGATGAATCTAAGATTGCATCAAAAATCGGTAATTAATTTAATTAAGTTTTATTAATGAATAAATATTTGAAAAAAAAACTGCATTAATATCAAGTGTCAACAACTACAAGTTTAAAAAATTTATTTGAACTTGGTTAGATCAATAGAAAGTACTTTATGAACAATTGAAAATTTAAGCAACATTATATATATATATGGGAATCCAACCGAAAACTTCCAAATTAGTTAGATTCTCCAGATAGCGGGGATTTTATTGGCGTGGTGTCTAGGGGTCTTTTACGATGTATTGATTAACTTTGAAAAGATGGATGACACAACTGAAAGAAAGAAACTTGTTGCAAACTAAATAATTTATTACGAATTTTAGGGGAGCAATTACAGGGGTAATATTTACAGAATGGAAATTAGATAAGCATATTTTAAATAGGAAGATTAGATCAATCCCTCGAGGAGGATGGTTGAGATTAAATAAAACTCATTATGCGGTGCTATTGTCATCTACCACCTGGCGCGGGTGAACGGGCGCTGATGCACAAAAAAAACCTGTGCTTCGCTATCGGGTGTTAGTGGGCCTCTGCCGAAAAAGGTTGATGCCGGCGTTTTAGTAAGCACGCTAGATGGCGTTGCTGAGGAATACTGTTTCGATTAAATTGCCGTCCTCTGCAAAAGGATATGATCTAACCTTTTACACATGGGATATCCTACGAAATCACCCTCTCCTGACAGAGCAGGTCTCTCAGCTCTTACAGAATGTTGAGAGCTAAAGTACTTTAAACACAAACTATTTTTAGTTACAACTATAAAATTTGATGATTATTGGAATGTGGATGCAATAAAGACAAATAATACGGTTCGTAAAGATAATAAAATAAAATATTACAGATGAAAAGATGTATACCTAATATTCACAATTCCGGACCTAAAATAAAGCATATAAAAACAAAATATTCTATATTGTGATCTACAATTAACTAAATACCAAATCACAAAAAATCCTTTGAATAGGTCGAAAGGTAAAGAATGATACGAAAATATAATAATTGTTACAAACGAATATAAGATAATTATTGGAAACGAGTGTTACCATAGAACATCTATTAATTTCTCAAGAGGGATATAGTATGAGAAAAATTAAAAATAATAACTAATAAAAAAAATTCAATTAAGCATAAAAATGTTTCGTGGTTGAGTTCGGTCCTTCGTGCTGACCAACCTTTTCCACTTCATACCTATCCTTAGAATTCACTTTCGTTACTTTGTAAGGGCCTAAGAACATTGGTCTTAGTTTCAGTTCAGCTCCAAATTGGGTCCTTTGGATGGCTACTAAATCACCTTCTTTGTATAACGAAGCTTTCTTTCTTCTTCTGTTATACGTGTTTCTATTCTCAGAATGTAGGGTTTCGATGTTCTTTTTTGCATCGTTTCTTAAAAATTCTCGTTGTTCTAGCAATTCTTTCGCCATTTCTTCTAGAAGTAGGTCTTTCATTAGGATGTCTTCCTTGTTACGCATTTTGGTTCCCACTAACAGTTCGAATGGTGTCCATTTTGTACTGCGACATATAGTGCTGTTTAGTATTCTCTGTAATCTGTCTACGTATTTGTACCATTTCGTTGAGTCGTCTAATGATAGCTTGGTGAGAACAGGAATCAAAGTTCGATGAATTCGTTCAACTTGTCCGTTTCCTCGAGGAACACCTGTTGCTATTTGTAGATGTTGAATGTTCTCTTCATCACAATAGTCGTTGAATAATTTTAAAGTGAACGCTGAACCTCTATCAGAGATAATTCTGATGGGATTACCAAAGGTCTTCTGCTGTTGTTTTAGTTTTTCCAGGGCACTTTCAGCAGACACAGTTTTGACGGGATATAGCCAAGTAAAATTGGCAAAGGCGTCTACTACGGTGAAAATGTGTTGATAATTTTTGTTTGTGGAGGGTAAAGGACCAATGAAGTCAACATGGTACGTACTTAGAGGAATGCGTTCATTAGAAATACGATTCAAAAACCCTTCCTTTTCGCCAGATTTCTTATTAGCTAAGATACATGGAGAACCAATGAACTATTACTTTTTTAACGACGTTGGTTAAATTTGGGATAAAAAATTCCTGTTTCACAATTTCTTCTGTTTTTCCTACTGAGAAATGACCATTTCCGTGAATCAATTTAGTTAGTTCAGCTTCCATTGCTTTAGGGGTTACGATTAATTCTCGACCATTTAATTATTTGTAGAGTATACCGTTTCGCTCAAAAAATTCTTCTGATTCTTGCTTCTCTAGAAGCGATTTCAATGTTTGGATGTTGTCATCTTCCTCTTGTGCTTTTTTAAGCTTTGAAGTTAATGTATCATTGCATACTATCATTACGGCATACCGGCTAAGAGCATCAACATGCTTCATACGACTTCCAGCTCTGTGCTCTATTTCATAATCGAATTCTTCTAATTGAAGCGCCCATCTGGCTATGCGAGTAATTAGATCCTTTTTTACATAGTCTTCTGAAATGCTGAACAGTCAGTTACTATTTTAAAGTGTTGTCCTAAAAGATAAACACGAAACTTCTTTAATGCGTTGATAATTCCTAGTACCTCTAGTTCGTAGCTGTCATACTTTTCTTCTGCTGTATTTGTCTTCTTCGACATGTAGTAAACGGGGTGTAACTTTCCATCTTCGGCTTCTTGTAACAAAATTGCGCCGTACCCTTGTTTACAAGCGTCTGTATGCAGTTCTGTTTTTCTTCCATACTTGTAAATGTGCAAGATTGGGCCTTCGGACATGATTTTCTTCAATTTTTCAAATGCTTCTTTTTGTTGAGCCCCCCAAAAAAAACAAAGAGATTTTCTTTTCTTGTTAAATCGCTAAGTGATTTAGCTATCTTTGAATAATCTTTGATGTACTTGTGGAAATACCCAATTAAGCCAAGAAAACTTTGTACTTGTTTTATTGTTGTTGGTTCTGGAAATTTTCGGACAGCTAATGTCTTTGTGGGAGATGGTTTAATAGTTCCGCTTTCTATAATGTGACCTAGAAATTCAATTTTCTTTTTTTAAGAATTAGCACTTCTTGAACTTAATTTCTATAATCCATATTTCTTTGCGACTTCGAAAATAATTTTAAGTTTTTCTAGACCTTCCTGTTCGTTTTTCGCTGGAATGACGATATCATTTAAATAACTGATTACAATTCCTTTCCGAGTAAGATCTAAAAATATACTTGATACGTAGCTTTGGAAAAGTCCTGGAATTGTGCTTAGTCCAAAAGGAACTTTGTTGAATTCAAATTGTCCGTCTGGGACGATAAAGGATGTATACTTTCTGCAATCTTTGTCAACATCGACGTGAAAGAAACCATTGCACAAATCTAATGTAGAATATACCTTTGCTTCTTGCAAAGTGTCCAAAACATCTTCGATAAGAGGAAACGGAAATTTATCTTTCACAAGCTTCTGATTCAATTTTCTGTAGTCAATGCACATTCTCGAAGATCCATCTTTCTTTTTTACCATTACGATTGGACTTGCATATTCCGAAGAACTCGGACGTATAATGCCTTCGTTGAGCCATTCTTCTATCTGTTTGTTTACTTCTTGTCTTTCTGTGAAAGCTAGTCGACGAGGGGGTTGACAGACTGGTTCTTCGTCTTTTAGAATAATTCTCATTGTGACGTCGGTAGATGCTGTTTCTTCTACCTTGTAGTCTTGAATTAACTTTTCAAGTTCCTTCTTGATTTGACGATTTTCAACATGACGCAGGTCTAGTTCTTCTTGAAGATTTTCAGCAGATATTTGCATAAGCTGTGCATGATTCTCATATTTCTTGAATTTAACTCCTTCTTTAGTGAAACTTATCGATGCTTGTTCCAAAAGATCTGATCCAATAACTGCTTCGAAATTTAATTTATCAGCAGGTACAAAATGCCAAGTAAACGAGTAATTTTCATTATCTATTTCGAACTCATGTTCAAAGGAACGGATAGTTGTCACTTGTGCTTCACCAATACCTGCGAGAAGCATCTTGTTCTTCGATAATTTTGTTGGATCCATTATTCTTCTGTTCGTGTTTTCTCGTAGCAAACTTACGGTACTACCACTGTCTATGAGCACCGTGATTTTCACCTTTCCAAAAAATATCTCTTTAGTACGTAAACCTTCCTTAATGATGAGTGTGCAAGTTTCTTTTGGAGGTTCTTTGAATTTGTGTGATTTTGAGTAGTTCGTCTGAACATGCTTGGAAGCATTGTGATTTGAGTGTTTCTCGTAATTTTTGTTGTAATACCCTTTCTGCGCGCTGTCTTGATATCTTTGAACATATTCTTACTTGGTGACAGGAGCTTCGTATTGTTTTTTGTAATTTGTTGACGCTGGAAACTTCTTATCTTTCCTGTTATACTCGAATTTTCCCGGTGCTTCATATCTGCGATTCTTTTCTGTGGATTTGAATTCTTGTTTCTTCACAAATGGACTGCTAGATGTTTGTTTCAGAGTCCTCTTAAAGTCTTCGAATTCTTCTAGTTTTTCTGCTAATTGAACAGGGGGGAGTTTATATTTGCCCATTCATCAAGATAATATTCCTTAAATTCAAAACGCGTTTTTCGTTTTAGTTGATCTGTTATGATTAGATCTGATAATTTGTCGAAAGTATCTATCTGCAATCCATCTATCCATCCGTTGAAGTAAGTGTTTAACTCATGGTAAAAATCAATCCATGCTCTTTCAGGTGCTTTTTGATGAGTGACAAATAGTTGTCGAAACTTCTCTGGAGTTAGTTTAAAGCGTTTCAGCAGTAAATCTTTAACGTGTTCGTAAGAGTTAGCTTTATCGTCAGGCTCTCTCACTATGATGTGAGATACTTCCGTCGGTAATAAGCCTAACGGATGAGAAACTCAGTATTCTTGATTAATATTTAATCTCTGCGCTTGACGTTCAAATGATTTTAGATAAAGATTGATGTCTTCTATCAAATCGAAATGATGTATAAACTTTGAAACTTCTTTGACGAGAAATTTAGTATCACTTTCTTTGGATGTATCAGCGCCTAACTGTGATTGTGTTTGGATCCTTAACTTTTCCAACTCAAACTCATCTTCGCGTTTTTGCTCATCTAACCTCAATTGTTCGATGCGTAGTTTTTCTTCTCGTTCTTTAATGCGTAATTTTTCTTCTCGTTCTTCAATACGTAATTTTTCTTCTCGTTCTTCGATGCGTAATTTTTCTTTTTTCTCTTCTTTCTTTTTCTCCCTGGCTTTGTGATCCTCAACAATCATTGAATGTATGTTTTTGGTCAGTTCTTCGTCATTGTTGAAATTGCGCGCACGCACGCACGCACACACACACACACATGATGAATCTCCAGCCCTTCAAGTGTCATTGTGTCATCAGTTTGGGTAAACCTCCAACCAGAACACCTCCCGCATAAGGACTTTGAATTCGACTCCGGAGAACTTATGAAGACCACGTGAACGAACGACGCAGTGGATTCCGATCGACGCAGAAATAGAACTCGTTTTCTCATGGCTTGGAGTGCAGACTACTTTGCTGAATATTGAAATCAAATATAATATGATAAACGGCAGCATTTCTCATGTCCATCGAAGAATTACTCCAATACATGGTATATATATATATGTATATATATAGCAGTAAATAAATTAAAAATAAGACTAATAAATCTTAAAACATTTTTTAAGAACAAACCGAATGAACCAAGAACATGGAACCATTACAAACCAAAAAAGAGAAATTTAGCTAGAGTGAAAAAATATTATGATTTCCCGAGCTGTCACTGGCTTAGGACAGTGAAACAGGGTTAACCAGTGTTTTCTGAGATCTCAGCCTTACCCTACAGCGGAAATTTTCGACATAATAGCATAGGAGATAAACGAAGGCAAAGGTCCAAAACCCCACGTGGGTGAATATAACATCAATAGAATAGAATTGGAATATTAAATTACTATAGGAATCCGGACGAAATAGACAAATATTATACTACTATTAGCTCTCTCTCTGTATATATATATACAGAGAGAGAGAGAGCTAATAGTAGGAATTGAAAAAAGTTTGAGATCTGGGGAGGGAACAATGCTTTTGCGAACATCTTTAAAATAATGCGTGCTGTGCTTTTTGAGGATATGGGTTTTTAAGTTACAAGATGTGTCTCTCACTATTGTTCTGTAACTGCAACAACCAGAAAAAAATAATCTGAATACAAAAGCTGCCTCAAGCTAAGTCCAAAATATTTCATATATTTCTATACATGGTAATTTTAATATTAATTTTTAATTTGCTGAATAGTGCATAGTTATACTAAAACTGATATTTATTCCAATAATTTATGTTTTATCCCTTTTTTTTAAAGAATTGCTAATTAATCCAAACATTTAAATGAATCATTTTATATTTAATTGAAAATGTAACTTATCACTAGATCCTGAAATTTTAAAATTGCATCGGTTTAATGCACGCACGCACAATAATAATAATTTAAATAACAATATCCGTGTCTGTTATACAAGATTAGAAACTCTTTATGGACAGAGGTGGAGTGTTCCTGCCCCTGATAAGCCTCTCATGGATTCATAATGTTCGCATTGTAGGTGAAAACGTAAGGGATACTAAAGAAGCAGTGTCGAAATTTCCACAAGCACTAAAGAAAATTATTGAAGAAGGTTAACTGAGGCTTCTTTGCATTTTGAAAATTAGACTTTAAAATTACCTTTTCCCATCAAAACTACTTGTCTGTCATTTCAGTTAAATGCATTGTTTATATTCCTTTAATGTTTAACATACAACACAAATTATTATTATAGTAACAACTATATCCCAATCGTATCATTCACAGTAATCAGTTGTAATTATGAAACGAATTTCCCTAGAAGACGGAATTTTTTCCAAATGAATGCACAACAAATAAAATTAAAATTGTAGCTTGTGTGATGTTTCACACATTACAAAATACTTTAAGAATTTGGTAAATTTTCGTTCATATATTTATATTTTACTGAAAGAATTCATTTTCGATACACTTTTTCAGACTTCGGTTAAATTTTATGTCATACAATAATTTGTCCATATTCTATTGTACAGAAACAATGACCTTGTTTTAATATGTTAGACCTTCGATCTAAATTTTGAAAGAGATGCTTGATCAATAACGTTTTAATAATTAAGACTCACCTGAAGCAATTTCTAAAGGGGATTTTTCTCCCTAACCGAAGTTATTAATTGTTAACATGAACACTAGAAGCATCTTTGAGTCATTTTGACTATTTTTCTTTTTTCCCATGCTTTATTTCCACTTAAGAGTGAGCATAGCGGCTCGTATATTTTGAATTTTTCTAATATGCTTTTATGCGTTCTGTGGCAATTTTTTTCATATATTTCCACTTTAATTACGAAAATAAATAATAATAAATACCTAAAATACAGCCAAAAAGGATCTGATTCTTACAACAAAACTGATCACTTTTCACACACACACAAGTAAAAGTTTTTTTATTTTCCGAATATCTCATTTTTGTTTTTTTTTGTGCATGAGGAAAGAAGTAAATCCTATCGTAAATATAGTGATCGTAAGATCGTGATGCATAGTGATGAGGAAGACTCATCTTCCCTCCACTACATGACCCTTCAGTTAGCATTGTCCCTCAAAGTATTCTAATTCTTTTCCCAAATAAAGCGTTTGTGTACCACATAACTTTTTGAGGGAAAATAGTCTTGTTGGAGCTTCAGTCAAAAACTGAACACGATGGAGATATTCGTGTTGACAACGTGAGCTCACAGAGAGAGTAAACTTCTGAAAGAGATTGCAACGTTCTGCCAATTTATTTCCCCTGTTATTTGCAAATCAAGACACGGAAAACACGAACGTACTCAAAGATGAGGCAATAACATACCAAATCTTTCTACTAACAATAAGTACAAGTTATTCACACATTTAGTTGCAATTTTTATAACAGTGGGATAAATCCTGCTTCGACTTAGTGTTTAACAGCAGCGTTTCTCAAACTGTGAGGCGCACTCCTAGGGGTCGTGATAACTCTACAAGGGTGGTGCGAGGATATTAAAATTCGAAAACAAAGGATTATTTAAAAAAAATTATTATTTTCTCAAAGTAAACAAACAAAATATATTCTGGCATAATAAAAAATAAAATACACATTTATACTAATACTAGCCGTTACCCACCCGCTTCACTGGGTATTTCACGATGTTGTATATATGTATACTGTTTACATATATATTAATTATTGATATCTAGCATAAAGAATTCGATTGTATTGAAAAATATATTTATAGCTGTTACACTCTCGCCCCTTGACATAAAAAAGAACATAAATTATAATATCTAATTTCTATTTATATCTAAAATAGAAGTAGAAAGATTTTTTTTTCGCTCACTTAACCTAATAATCAAGTGAATTTCCACCAAAGCAACATTCAGTGGATCTCTACTCCATAAAATAAACATGTGTGCTAAATTTCAAGTCTAAATCTAACAGAGCAAAAACGGAATTTTTATCATCAATACCTCGTTCAGAGCACTCTTAGCGGATTCCCATTCAACAAAAAAGAAGCATGCAAACCAAATTTTATTATTGTAGTCTTAGCAGTTCGAAAACGGGAATTTTGTCTACCAATACGCCCAATAACTCTCCCCGCTTCCCTCTGGAGTTGATTTCCGTAAAATCCATTTTTAATGGATCTCTATTCAACTAAAGAAAAGTGCTCAACAAATTTCAAGTAAATGAGTTAAATTCAAAAACAGGAATTTTTCTATAACACGCCTTAATCCCTCGCAACCCCACTCCTTTGGGGGTCCGTTTTCGCAAAAAATCTTTGTAAAAGAAACTTTATTCCATGAACGCGCGGAACATACTATCTAATTTTCAAGCAGGTGTTTCTATTAGTTGAAAAGCGGAAATATTTATCCATTACGCCCCTTAATCCCCCTCAGTGACACTTGGGGATCAATTTTCCCCCAAACTATTTTGTAGCGGATCTCTACACCATGAAAGGAATTCGCTTATACGAAATTTTAAGACTGTACGGCTAATAGCTTAAAAATGGAAATAATTATCTATAACGCCCCTTAAGCACCCGCAACGTCACTTAGGAAACGATATTCACAAAACCAATCTTACGGCATATCTCTACTCAGTGATGAAATCTGCTTACTCAATTTCAAGATTTCACGTCGAATAGTTTAAAAAAGGAGTTAATTACCTATAACGTCCCTTAATTCTCCACAACGCCACTTGGGGTCGATTTTCACAAAACAAATTTTGTAGCGGATCTGTACTCTATGTAAGGAATCCGCTTAACAAATTTCAAGACTGTACGTCTAATAGTTTAAAAATGGAAATAATTATGTATAACGCCACTTAGGAAACGATTTTCACAAAACCCATCTTATAGCGGATCTCTAATTAATGAATGGAATCAGCTTACTAAATTTCGAGATTTTACGTCTAATAGTTTAAAAAAGGAGTCAATTGCCTATAACGCCACTTAATACTCTGCAACGCCACTTGGGAGTCTATTTTGATAAAACCCATTTTGCAGCGGATCTGTACTCTATGAAAGGAATGCGATTGCTAAATTTCAAGACTGTAGGTCTAATAGTTTAAAAATGGAAATAATTTTCTGTAACGCCCCTTAAACCCCCGCAACGCCACTTAGGAAACGATTTTCACAAAACCCATCTTATAGCGGATCTCTACTCAGTCTCAGTGAATGGAATCTGCTGACTCAATTTCAAGATTTTACGTCTAATAGTTTAAAAAGGAGTTAATTGCCTATAACGCCACTTAATTCTCTACAATGCCGCTTGGGAGTGGATTTTCACAAAACCCATTCTGTAGGGGATCTGTACTCTATGAAAGGAATCCGCTTACCAAATTTCAAGACTGTATGTCGAATAGGTTAAAAATGGAAATAATTATTTATAACGCCCCTTAAGCAACCTCAGCGCCCCTTGGAGGTCGATTTTCGTAAAAATCATTATGTAGGGAATCTCTACTTTATGAAAGAAAAAACTGTGTACCAAGTTTAATGACTGTACATCTAATAGTTTAGTAATGGAAATAATTATCTATAACGCCCCTTAAACCCCCGTAACGCCCCTTGGGGTTTGAACTTTGCAAAATCCGTTCTTAGCTGACGTCTACTCAATGAAGGGAACCTATCTACCAAATTTCAAGTCTGTAGGTTTAATAGTTCCGGAGATATCGTGATTAGTCAGTGAGTCAGTGAGTGAGTGAGTGAGTGAGTCACTTTTCTCCTTTATATATATAGATAATGCACTTATAAATGTATCAGTACTTCACAATGTATTTTACAAGTAATTGAACAATATTAAGTTAAGAGCAAGTTTAATAATTATCAGTGACTCCATGGACTTGTCATATATACAATTATATACAAAAATTAACACTTATCTTGATAATTTGTACGGTTTATAATTAATCCCTTAACTGCTGAGATTAAAAAGTTATACGGTTCCCTCCCGAATGCCAATGTTTTTTCATGTAGGTGCGTGTATGAGATGTATTGCAGGGGGTAAAAGAGGACTAAAGAAGCAAATCCTCTGAAATACGTAAATCCTTCGCAAACACTGCAAATTTAATTTTATTGCATTACAAAGCTTGCGGAATAATTAGATGGATATAAGTTCACAGAAAAGATCGTACCTCGGAGAGACGTATATATACGCTCGGACCAATTAATACATTAGCTGACCAAGACGTTTATATACGTCGGTGGGACTTAAGAGGTTAAAGTCGTATAGCAGCTTTAGCATCAAAGCACAGTATTACTGAATTCAATATATTGTTATTGTATGAAGAAAGAGGGGTGCGATGGGAATTATGACTGAAAATTGGGTGACAAGAATGGAAAGTTTGAGAAGCACTGGTTTAACAGTGAATGAAGCAAAACAGTTTCAAACAAGTACTGTTGCTGAAGCACGACCTCATTTTGGAGATGACAACAATTAAAATGTTACCTTTTTCACCCTATCACATTCCTGTGGAGTACTAAGTCATTCAAAACTTTATGCAATGATTTGTGGCACCAAAATTGGTGCGATCTGTATTCAAAGATACAATGACCCACAGTATTTTCTATGAAAGTATACGATATATTGCACTTGATGTACGAAGAAGTTGAGTGGAGCAGCTGGCTACAAAAACATTTGCCCTAGTTTCTGAAACTTGGAACAAGCTGATTAAAATTAGTTATTTATGCTATTATTCTCAAAAAGAGAGTTACCATTGCTTTTTTAACCAATGTTGCCGTGTAAATCAAGATGCAGATTTATACAATACATAGTAAATAAACCGGACAAATTCGAAATCAAGTTTTGTCTAGCAACTGATGTACAATCTAAATGATTATGATTTAATGAAAATTAAATGCTTTTTTTCTTATTTGGGTAAGGATGAGAAGTAGCCTAGTTGATTGACACCTTGGATAATTGTAATAACTTGTTCATCTTTTCAATTCGTCTTTGATATTTCTGCACTGAATTCGTGTATAATTTTCAAGCAACTCTTAGAAAAATCAATTTGAGGTCTTGAGTTTATTCTTGCGATCGTAAGAAAGCTACAAATTGGTGCTTTGCATAACAGATCCCCCAAGTAGTCAATCGAGTACAGACCCTAAAATGAAACAAATGTAACTTTAAATATTGCAAAGAATGAAATAAAACTTCTGAAAATTGTGGGAGATTTCAAATCAAATTTTTGGTAAATGTACTGTCACTGTCAAGCATGCATGTTGTTATATTTCCACTAATGTCTAACCCAAAGGCAGTTTTGTTAAGTCCAAAATCCAGCTGTTCTAGTGTTAAGGCAATCATTTTGATCACACTTTTATCGACTTAAATTTTTAAAAATTTTATTTAAATGGTAGTGGTGAACTGTTTTATTCTTAGCAAAGACTCTTATTGAAAGTTGCATGTTTTTCACTTTCATTAATAAATCATAGAAATATTTCCTCTTATGTGATGAACAATTTAAAAACTTGAACCTTCCATCTCTGTTCAGAGCTGCTCTCTTGGCTATTGTTTCTGATAACAATCCCATAATACAGGACGTATTGTTTTGTCGCTATGATCATAAAAACTTATCATCACTTAGAAAACTACAGTCTTTCATTGGCTTCCTGCCCACTGTGGAATTCCAGGTAACGAGAAAGCTGACTTCATAGCTAAAAAAAAGGTGTTCTTGTCATGCAGAAAGTTTCAAGTCAGTTATCCTTCTGTTCCATTAAAAATATGATTAAAATATCAGTCAAAGCCCGGGCTCAGGATCACCTGTACAACCATGTTTCCCACAAGTCTTGGTGGAATGCATTTGCGCAATGGCCCAAGGCCTGAATTCCACCTAGCCACCGGATATGACTGCCTGCTAAACCATTTGTAAGGAATTAAAGTTGTTCCTTTCCCGATATGCATTCTGTGCAGTTCTGGAGACATCATGAACCCCGCGCATCTTGTACACTGTCCTGCTCTGCACAAGACGTTTCTAACCGAGCGTTACTGGGAGACTAGAAATATGCTAGATTAATGAACTGTGTTTCAGCTTTTTCTTCTTCTTTATACTTGCTGTAACTGTTCATAATCTGTCATTAAAAATTAAAAAAAAAACTTTCATCTCCATGCGATCAATGAAGAGCCAAATAAATATTAAGTCAGTCGAATGATATAAAAAATAACAAAAATAGAATATTTTCATGTAAAATCAGATTTTGCCATATCATTTTTAGCGTTTTTAATATCCTTTGTTTGGATAAAATTAATACTTGAACATTTTTTTTAAAAAATTGCCTTTAAAAACATTGTAACAAGCTTTTACAATATCTTGAATTTCTTAAATATAGTGTACAATAAAAAAAATAAAATAAAAAGAATTAATTATGTTACATTTGGCTCAAGAGGTTTTGTAAACTTGTGACGGGCTCACACGGTTTTTCATTAACATGTCCTTTGGTTTCATTGGAGCCAGAATTAATGGCAACTCTTTTACAACCAAACCCAAGAAGTGAAACGTGAAGGAAAGATGCAAATTAGGAAGCTTTTAAATATCAGAAGTTAGAGTAAGTGCGTTCGCAATTTGGGGAATGTTCTGATAGTCTGTGATTCAAGCGTGAAGAGGTTTTGAAAGTTCAAGTGACAACCAACAGAAGTTATCTGTGACAGAGAGCCCTTAGATCAAGGTGGATACCATTGCCCTCCAGTGAACCGCAACTTCAACTAGGATTCGATTGATTGCTACTTCATTCAACATTAAGGTAGGAGTGACTATTTAATATTCGGATCTGTGATAGTATTGGAATTGAGTTTAGGCGAGTTAGTTATTGATAGTGGTCCGGGTTACGTTATTTCGGTATTATATATATTGTGTGTCTATCCGACGTAGCTTCTCTCCCATATATTATTATTATCTAATCTGTTAGAGGTTTAAGTTTAAGATATTAATAAAGTCATATTAAGATCATGGCACCTTCTAGTTCTTCATTTATTCCTACACCTCTTGCTCACGCTGATAATCATGAGAAGGGCACCCGAGGGGGGCACCCTTACAAACTTACCCATTGCTGTTACAGAAGGAAATAGCCGGCATAGGAAATTCCTCCGGTGCAGTTGTTTGGATGTCTATTACAACTGCATAGGTCCAATAAAGAAACAAAAATGAAACAGTCTGATACAAAAATCCTACGAGACAACATATTATAAGAATAAACTTCCATCGGTTCATGGTATAAACTGATCGATTTGTTTTCCTATTTCTTACTGCTTGTCTTATATTTTTAGATTTAGCTGAATAACACATTGACGAAGGGCATACTAAATTATCGTAACCGTTGATCAGAACGCAACAATTTTAAAAGTATGTCAGTACAATATTAAATAACGATAAAAATGCAGTTTCAAGAGCTGTCGTTGTATAATGTATCCACCGCACTTTAAACTCTTTCAAAATAAATTCTAAAAGCACGCATATTCATTAAATTGTGGCGAGAAAAATTATTTTATTGAAGAAAAGTTAACTCCCTTTTTCTGTTACATATAATGCAGTGATAAATCATGTGGGACGTTGTCTTTCACATTTCGTAAATAAATTCAGTTTTCTTTTGTTGACCTATATATATAAAATTGAAATTATAAATAATTTATTTTAAATTTCTGAATTGACTTGTAATTGAAGTAAATTTAACGTATTGATGCAGTTTCTTCTTTTCTAAAATGTGAAATAAAAGTCAATGAAACGAGCACCTCTTTTTGAAACTACCCCTTGTTTTGTTTTCGAATCAGCTTGGCCATGTTCTTCGAAATAGATAATTTTGTATTTTTTTTATCGTTTCCTAGGAAACTAAAATGGTATAAGAGATATCTACTACGTATAATATGCATTACTGAGTTTAAAGTATGATATTATTTTACTGTGAATAGATATAGCGTGAATTATACTTTCTCAATTTCGATTGCTTTTTATTTTTATAATTTTTCATTCACTTCAAATGATACCTTTCTTTAGTATGTATCGACATATCTTTTCAGTTCATATTTAAAAATTAATAAATTTTTTACCAATGGTAAACACATGTTTGTGAAAACTCCGTTCTTCCATAAACATAAATAATAAATATTCTTAATGTATCACTTACTCGGTACTTAAAAAGAACTTAGATTTCAGGAAAGCAAAAAATATATATGCAATTTTCAAAAAGTGTAGAATAGTTCCCAAACATGATCTTATCTTAAAATATTTGGCATAAAAAAAGTGTTTACTGAACCACTTACTTTTGAATACCCGAAAATGGCAATTTTTTTTTCAAACTGCACTAAATCATGTTCACAAAAAATATATAGAGGCCATGCGTTAAAATTGAGATTAATCGTTTTAAAACTGTATCTGAATGTTATCGGGCATCACGTAAATCCTGTGACGTTACAAGAATGCGTTACCGCATAAGACGGTTGCGCGATTGGAAAAAGTACACTGGTGTAAGAAATTAAGAGAAGTTGCAGACTTGATCAATTATTTCTAGAACTGCTGGACCAATTTAAATGAAATTAGGTATGTACTTACATTCATATATACAATGCAAAACAAATAACCATTCAACAATTGCAATGCCCAAGCATGATCGTGCATAACACTCGTTGAAGTTGGAAGGTATGAAACAGTGGTTGCAGAATAAACAAAATAAATGGGTTAATAGGCGGTATGGCCTCTTCTTACAACTATACAGGCTTTGCAGCGTGATGTCATACTTGAAATAAGGCAATTTATCAGTTCATGTGGAAATTGGTCTTACTCGTTCAGCAACGCTTTTTTCATTTGCGTTGCAATTGCCTTCCCCAGAGTGTCCCAGACATGCTCTATCGGGGTGAAGTCTGGAGGCCTGGATGGCCGATCCATACGGCTAATATCCTCGCTCTCTTAAAATTCGTCGACCTGAAGAGCTCTATATATGGCCTCACGTTATCGTCCTATAAAATGAACTCAGGGTCACATGCACCCGGGAAAAGGCAAACATAGGGCTTTTTTCATATATTTCCATTTTAATTACGAAAATAAATAATAATAAATACCTAAAATACAGCCAAAAAGGATCTGATTCTTACAACAAAACTGATCACTTTTCACACACACAAGTAAAAGATTTTTATTTTCCGAATATCTCATTTTTTTTTTTTTTTTTTTTTGGGAATGAGGAAAGAAGTAAATCCTATCGTAAATATAGTGATCGTAAGATCGTGATGCATAGTGATGAGGAAGACTCATCTTCCCTCCACTACATGACCCTTCAGTTAGCATTGTCCCTCAAAGTATTCTAATTCTTTTCCCAAATAAAGCGTTTGTGTACCACATAACTTTTTGAGGGAAAATAGTCTTGTTGGAGCTTCAGTCAAAAACTGAACACGATGGAGATATTCGTGTTGACAACGTGAGCTCACAGAGAGAGTAAACTTCTGAAAGAGATTGCAACGTTCTGCCAATTTATTTCCCCTGTTATTTGCAAATCAAGACACGGAAAACACGAACGTACTCAAAGATGAGGCAATAACATACCAAATCTTTCTACTAACAATAAGTACAAGTTATTCACACATTTAGTTGCAATTTTTATAACAGTGGGATAAATCCTGCTTCGACTTAGTGTTTAACAGCAGCGTTTCTCAAACTGTGAGGCGCACTCCCTAGGGGTCGTGATAACTCTACAAGGGTGGTGCGAGGATATTAAAATTCGAAAACAAAGGATTATTTAAAAAAATTATTATTTTTCTCAAAGTAAACAAACAAAATATATTCTGGCATAATAAAAAATAAAATACACATTTATACTAATAATAGCCGTTACCCACCCGCTTCACTGGGTATTTCACGATGTTGTATATATGTATACTGTTTACATATATATTAATTATTGATATCTAGCATAAAGAATTCGATTGTATTGAAAAATATATTTATAGCTGTTACACTCTCGCCCCCTTGACATAAAAAGAACATAAATTATAATATCTAATTTCTATTTATATCTAAAATAGAAGTAGAAAGATTTTTTTTCGCTCACTTAACCTAATAATCAAGTGAATTTCCACCAAAGCAACATTCAGTGGATCTCTACTCCATAAAATAAACATGTGTGCTAAATTTCAAGTCTAAATCTAACAGAGCAAAAACGGAATTTTTATCATCAATACCTCGTTCAGAGCACTCTTAGCGGATTCCCATTCAACAAAAAAGAAGCATGCAAACCAAATTTTATTATTGTAGTCTTAGCAGTTCGAAAACGGGAATTTTGTCTACCAATACGCCCAATAACTCTCCCCGCTTCCCTCTGAGTTGATTTCCGTAAAATCCATTTTTAGTGGAACTCTATTCAACTAAAGAAAAGTGCTCAACAAATTTCAAGTAAATGAGTTAAATTCAAAAACAGGAATTTTTCTATAACACGCCTTAATCCCTCGCAACCCCACTCCTTTGGGGGTCCGTTTTCGCAAAAATCTTTGTAAAAGAAACTTTATTCCATGAACGCGCGGAACATACTATCTAATTTTCAAGCAGGTGTTTCTATTAGTTGAAAAGCGGAAATATTTATCCATTACGCTCCTTAATCCCCCTTAGTGACACTTGGGGATCAATTTCCCAAACTATTTTGTAGCGGATCTCTACACCATGAAAGGAATTCGCTTATATACGAAATTTTAAGACTGTACGGCTAATAGCTTAAAAATGGAAATAATTATCTATAACGCCCCTTAAGCACCCGCAACGTCACTTAGAAACGATATTCACAAAACCGATCTTACGGCATACTCTACTCAGTGAATGGAATCTGCTTACTCAATTTAAAGATTTCACGTCGAATAGTTTAAAAAAGGAGTTAATTACTTATAACGTCCCTTAATTCTCCACAACGCCACTTGGGGTCGATTTTCACAAAACAAATTTTGTAGCGGATCTGTACTCTATGTAAGGAATCCGCTTAACAAATTTCAAGACTGTACGTCTAATAGTTTAAAAATGGAAATAATTATGTATAACGCCACTTAGGAAACGATTTTCACAAAACCCATCTTATAGCGGATCTCTAATTAATGAATGGAATCAGCTTACTAACTTTCGAGATTTTACGTCTAATAGTTTAAAAAAGGAGTCAATTGCCTATAACGCCACTTAATACTCTGCAACGCCACTTGGGAGTCGATTTTGATAAAACCCATTTTGCAGCGGATCTGTACTCTATGAAAGGAATCCGATTGCTAAATTTCAAGACTGTAGGTCTAATAGTTTAAAAATGGAAATAATTTTCTGTAACGCCCCTTAAACCCTCGCAACGCCACTTAGGACACGATTTTCACAAAACCCATCTTATAGCGGATCTCTACTCAGTCTCAGTGAATGGAATCTGCTGACTCAATTTCAAGATTTTACGTCTAATAGTTTAAAAAAGGAGTTAATTGCCTATAACGCCACTTAATTCTCTACAACGCCGCTTGGGAGTCGATTTTCACAAAACCCATTCTGTAGGGGATCTGTACTCTATGAAAGGAATCCGCCTAACAAATTTTTCAAGACTGTACGTCGAATAGGTTAAAAATGGAAATAATTATTTATAACGCCCCTTAAGCAACCTCAGCGCCCCTTGGAGGTCGATTTTCGTAAAAATCATTATGTAGGGAATCTCTACTTTATGAAAGAAAAACCTGTGTACCAAGTTTAATGACTGTACATCTAATAGTTTAGTAATGGAAATAATTATCTATAACGCCCTTTAAACCCCCGTAACGCCCCTTGGGGTTTGAACTTTGCAAAATCCGTTCTTAGCTGACGTCTACTCAATGAAGGGAACCTATCTACCAAATTTCAAGTCTGTAGGTTTAATAGTTCCGGAGTTATCGTGATTAGTCAGTGAGTCAGTCAGTCAGTGAATGAGTGAGTCGCTTTTCTCCTTTATATATATAGATAATGCACTTCAGTACTTCACAATGTATTTTACAAGTAATTGAACAATATTAAGTTAAGAGCAAGTTTAATAATTATCAGTGACTCCATGGACTTGTCATATATACAATTATATACAAAATTAACACTTATCTTGATAATTTGTACGGTTTATAATTAATCCCTTAACTGCTGAGATTAAAAAGTTATACGGTTCACTCCCCAATGCCAATGTTTTTTCATGTAGGTGCGTGTATGAGATGTATTGCAGGGGGTAAAAGAGGACTAAAGAAGCAAATCCTCTGAAATACGTAAATCCTTCTCGGAAACACTGCAAATTTAATTTTATTGCATTACAAAGCTTGCGGAATAATTAGATGGATATAAGTTCACAGAAAAGATCGTACCTCGGAGAGACGTATATACGCTCGGACCAATTAATACATTAGCTGACCAAGACGTTTATATACGTCGGTGGGACTTAAGAGGTTAAAGTCGTATAGCAGCTTTAGCATCAAAGCACAGTATTACTGAATTCAATATATTGTTATTGTATGAAGAAAGAGGGGTGCGATGGGAATTATGACTGAAAATTGGGTGACAAGAATGGAAAGTTTGAGAAGCACTGGTTTAACAGTGAATGAAGCAAAACAGTTTCAAACAAGTACTGTTGCTGAAGCACGACCTCATTTTGGAGATGACAACAATTAAAATGTTACCTTTTTCACCCTATCACATTCCTGTGGAGTACTAAGTCATTCAAAACTTTATGCAATGATTTGTGGCACCAAAATTGGTGCGATCTGTATTCAAAGATACAATGACCCACAGTATTTTCTATGAAAGTATACGATATATTGCACTTGATGTACGAAGAAGTTGAGTGGAGCAGCTGGCTACAAAAACATTTGCCCTAGTTTCTGAAACTTGGAACAAGCTGATTAAAATTAGTTATTTATGCTATTATTCTCAAAAGAGTTACCATTGCTTAACCAATGTTGCCGTGTAAATCAAGATGCAGATTTATACAATACATAGTAAATAAACCGGACAAATTCGAAATCAAGTTTTGTCTAGCAACTGATGTACAATCTAAATGATTATGATTTAATGAAAATTAAATGCTTTTTTTTTTCTTATTTGGGTAAGGATGAGAAGTAGCCTAGTTGATTGACACCTTGGATAATTGTAATAACTTGTTCATCTTTTCAATTCGTCTCTTTGATATTTCTGCACTGAATTCGTGTATAATTTTTCAAGCAACTCTTAGAAAAATCAATTTGAGGTCTAGAGTTTATTCTTGCGATCGTAAGAAAGCTACAAATTGGTGCTTTGCATAACAGATCCCCCAAGTAGTCAATCGAGTACAGACCTAAAATGAAACAAATGTAACTTTAAATATTGCAAAGAATGAAATAAAAAAACTTCTGAAAATTGTGGGAGATTTCAAATCAAATTTTTGGTAAATGTACTGTCACTGTCAAGCATGCATGTTGTTATATTTCCACTAATGTCTAACCCAAAGGCAGTTTTGTTAAGTCCAAAATCCAGCTGTTCTAGTGTTAAGGCAATCATTTTGATCACACTTTTATCGACTTAAATTTTTAAAAATTTTATTTAAATGGTAGTGGTGAACTGTTTTATTCTTAGCAAAGACTCTTATTGAAAGTTGCATGTTTTTCACTTTCATTAATAAATCATAGAAATATTTCCTCTTATGTGATGAACAATTTAAAAACTTGAACCTTCCATCTCTGTTCAGAGCTGCTCTCTTGGCTATTGTTTCTGATAACAATCCCATAATACAGGACGTATTGTTTTGTCGCTATGATCATAAAAACTTATCATCACTTAGGAAAACTACAGTCTTTCATTGGCTTCCTGCCCACTGTGGAATTCCAGGTAACGAGAAAGCTGACTTCATAGCTAAAAAAGGTGTTCTTGTCATGCAGAAAGTTTCAAGTCAGTTATCCTTCTGTTCCATTAAAAATCTGATTAAAATATCAGTCAAAGCCCGGGCTCAGGATCACCTGTACAACCATGTTTCCCACAAGTCTTGGTGGAATGCATTTGCGCAATGGCCCAAGGCCTGAATTCCACCTAGCCACCGGATATGACTGCCTGCTAAACCATTTGTAAGGAATTAAAGTTGTTCCTTTCCCGATATGCATTCTGTGCAGTTCTGGAGACATCATGAACCCCGCGCATCTTGTACACTGTCCTGCTCTGCACAAGACGTTTCTAACCGAGCGTTACTGGGAGACTAGAAATATGCTAGATTAATGAACTGTGTTTCAGCTTTTTCTTCTTCTTTATACTTGCTGTAACTGTTCATAATCTGTCATTAAAAATTAAAAAAAAAAAAAAAAAAAACTTTCATCTCCATGCGATCAATGAAGAGCCAAATAAATATTAAGTCAGTCGAATGATATAAAAAATAACAAAATAGAATATTTTCATGTAAAATCAGATTTTGCCATATCATTTTTAGCGTTTTTAATATCCTTTGTTTGGATAAAATTAATACTTGAACATTTTTTTTAAAAAAATTGCCTTTTAAAAACATTGTAACAAGCTTTTTACAATATCTTGAATTTCTTAAATATAGTGTACAATAAAAAAAATAAAATAAAAAGAATTAATTATGTTACATTTGGCTCAAGAGGTTTTGTAAACTTGTGACGGGCTCACACACGGTTTTTCATTAACATGTCCTTTGGTTTCATTGGGGCCAGAATTAATGGCAACTCTTTTACAACCAAACCCAAGAAGTGAAGCGTGAAGGAAAGATGCAAATTAGGAAGCTTTTAAATATCAGAAGTTAGAGTAAGCGCGTTCGCAATTTGGGGAATGTTCTGATAGTCTGTGATTCAAGCGTGAAGAGGTTTTGAAAGTTCAAGTGACAAACAACAGAAGTTATCTGTGACAGAGAGCCCTTAGATCAAGGTGGATACCATTGCCCTCCAGTGAACCGCAACTTCAACTAGGATTCGATTGATTGCTACTTCATTCAACATTAAGGTAGGAGTGACTATTTAATATTCGGATCTGTGATAGTATTGGAATTGAGTTTAGGCGAGTTAGTTATTGATAGTGGTCCGGGTTACGTTATTTCGGTATTATATATATTGTGTGTCTATCAGACGTAGCTTCTCTCCCATATATTATTATTATCTAATCTGTTAGAGGTTTAAGTTTAAAATATTAATAAAGTCATATTAAGATCATGGCACCTTCTAGTTCTTCATTTATTCCTACACCTCTTGCTCACGCTGATAATCAAGGAGAAGGGCACCCGAGGGGGGCACCCTTACAAACTTACCCATTGCTGTTACAGAAGGAAATAGCCGGCATAGGAAATTCCTCCGGTGCAGTTGTTTGGATGTCTATTACAACTGCATAGGTCCAATAAAGAAACAAAAATGAAACAGTCTGATACAAAAATCCTACGAGACAACATATTATAAGAATAAACTTCCATCGGTTCATGGTATAAACTGATCGATTTGTTTTCCTATTTCTTACTGCTTGTCTTATATTTTTAGATTTAGCTGAATAACACATTGACGAAGGGCATACTAAATTATCGTAACCGTTGATCAGAACGCAACAATTTTAAAAGTATGTCAGTACAATATTAAATAACGATAAAAATGCAGTTTCAAGAGCTGTCGTTGTATAATGTATCCACCGCACTTTAAACTCTTCAAAATAAATTCTAAAAGCACGCATATTCATTAAATTGTGGCGAGAAAAATTATTTTATTGAAGAAAAGTTAACTCCCTTTTTCTGTTACATATAATGCAGTGATAAATCATGTGGGACGTTGTCTTTCACATTTCGTAAATAAATTCAGTTTTCTTTTGTTGACCTATATATATAAAATTGAAATTATAAATAATTTATTTTAAATTTCTGAATTGACTTGTAATTGAAGTAAATTTAACGTATTGATGCAGTTTCTTCTTTTCTAAAATGTGAAATAAAAGTCAATGAAACGAGCACCTCTTTTGAAACTACCCTTGTTTTGTTTTCGAATCAGCTTGGCCATGTTCTTCGAAATAGATAATTTTGTATTTTTTTAACGTTTCCTAGAAACTAAAAATGGTATAAGAGATATCTACTACGTATAATATGCATTACTGAGTTTAAAGTATGATATTATTTTACTGTGAATAGATATAGCGTGAATTATACTTTCTCAATTTCGATTGCTTTTTATTTTTATAATTTTTCATTCACTTCAAATGATACCTTTCTTTAGTATGTATCGACATATCTTTTCAGTTCATATTTAAAAATTAATAAATTTTTTACCAATGGTAAACACATGTTTGTGAAAACTCCGTTCTTCCATAAACATAAATAATAAATATTCTTAATGTATCACTTACTCGGTACTTAAAAAAGAACTTAGATTTCAGGAAAGCAAAAAATATATATGCAATTTTCAAAAAGTGTAGAATAGTTCCCAAACATGATCTTATCTTAAGATATTTGGCATAAAAAAGTGTTTACTGAACCACTTACTTTTGAATACCCGAAAATGGCAATTTTTTTTTTTCAAACTGCACTAAATCATGTTCACAAAAATATATAGAGGCCATGCGTTAAAATTGAGATTAATCGTTTTAAAACTGTATCTGAATGTTATCGGGCATCACGTAAATCCTGTGACGTTACAAGAATGCGTTACCGCATAAGACGGTTGCGCGATTGGAAAAAGTACACTGGTGTAAGAAATTAAGAGAAGTTGCAGACTTGATCAATTATTTCTAGAACTGCTGGACCAATTTAAATGAAATTAGGTATGTACTTATACATTCATATATACAATGCAAAACAAATAACCATTCAACAATTGCAATGCCCAAGCATGATCGTGCATAACACTCGTTGAAGTTGGAAGGTATGAAACAGTGGTTGCAGAATAAACAAAATAAATGGGTTAATAGGCGGTATGGCCTCTTCTTACAACTATACAGGCTTTGCAGCGTGATGTCATACTTGAAATAAGGCAATTTATCAGTTCATGTGGAAATTGGTCTTACTCGTTCAGCAACGCTTTTTTCATTTGCGTTGCAATTGCCTTCCCAGAGTGTCCCAGACATGCTCTATCGGGGTGAAGTCTGGAGGCCTGGATGGCCGATCCATACGGCTAATATCCTCGCTCTCTTAAAATTCGTCGACCTGAAGAGCTCTATATGGCCTCACGTTATCGTCCTATAAAATGAACTCAGGGTCACATGCACCCGGGAAAAAGGCAAACATAGGGCTTTTTCATATATTTCCATTTTAATTACGAAAATAAATAATAATAAATACCTAAAATACAGCCAAAAAGGATCTGATTCTTACAACAAAACTGATCACTTTTCACACACACAAGTAAAAGATTTTTATTTTCCGAATATCTCATTTTTTTTTTTTTGGGGAATGAGGAAAGAAGTAAATCCTATCGTAAATATAGTGATCGTAAGATCGTGATGTATAGTGATGAGGAAGACTCATCTTCCCTCCACTACATGACCCTTCAGTTAGCATTGTCCCTCAAAGTATTCTAATTCTTTTCCCAAATAAAGCGTTTGTGTACCACATAACTTTTGAGGAAAATAGTCTTGTTGGAGCTTCAGTCAAAAAACTGAACACGATGGAGATATTCGTGTTGGCAACGTGAGCTCACAGAGAGTAAACTTCTGAAAGAGATTGCAACGTTCTGCCAATCTATTTCCCCCTGTTATTTGCAAATCAAGACACGGAAAACACGAACGTACTCAAAGATGAGGCAATAACATACCAAATCTTTCTACTAACAATAAGTACAAGTTATTCACACATTTAGTTGCAATTTTTATAACAGTGGGATAAATCCTGCTTCGACTTAGTGTTTAACAGCAGCGTTTCTCAAACTGTGAGGCGCACTCCCTAGGGGTCGTGATAACTCTACAAGGGTGGTGCGAGGATATTAAAATTCGAAAACAAAGGATTATTTAAAAAAATTATTATTTTTCTCAAAGTAAACAAACAAAATATATTCTGGCATAATAAAAAATAAAATACACATTTATACTAATAATAGCCGTTACTCACCCGCTTCACTGGGTATTTCACGATGTTGTATATATGTATACTGTTTACATATATATTAATTATTGATATCTAGCATAAAGAATTCGATTGTATTGAAAAATATATTTATAGCTGTTACACTCTCGCCCCTTGACATAAAAAGAACATAAATTATAATATCTAATTTCTATTTATATCTAAAATAGAAGTAGAAAGATTTTTTTCGCTCACTTAACTTAATAATCAAGTGGATTTCTCCCAAAGCAACATTCAGTGGATCTCTACTCCATAAAATAAACATGTGTGCTAAATTTCAAGTCTAAATCTAACAGAGCAAAAACGGAATTTTTATCATCAATACCTCGTTGAGAGCATTCTTAGCGGATTCCCATTCAACAAAAGAAGCATGCAAACCAAATTTTATTATTGTAGTCTTAGCAGTTCGAAAACGGGAATTTTGTCTACCAATACGCCCAATAACTCTCCCCGCCCTCTGGGTTGATTTCCGTAAAATCCATTTTTAGTGGAACTCTATTCAACTATAAAGAAAAGTGCTCAACAAATTTCAAGTAAATGAGTTAAATTCAAAAACAGGAATTTTTCTATAACACGCCTTAATCCCTCGCAACCCCACTCCTTTGGGGGTCCGTTTTCGCAAAAAATCTTTGTAAAAGAAACTTTATTCCATGAACGCGCGGAACATACTATCTAATTTTCAAGCAGGTGTTTCTATTAGTTGAAAAGCGGAAATATTTATCCATTACGCTCCTTAATCCCCCTTAGTGACACTTGGGGATCAATTTCCCCCCAAACTATTTTTGTAGCGGATCTCTACACCATGAAAGGAATTCGCTTATATACGAAATTTTAAGACTGTACGGCTAATAGCTTAAAAATGGAAATAATTATCTATAACGCCCCTTAAGCACCCGCAACGTCACTTAGGAAACGATATTCACAAAACCGATCTTACGGCATACTCTACTCAGTGAATGGAATCTGCTTACTCAATTTAAAGATTTCACGTCGAATAGTTTAAAAAAGGAGTTAATTACTTATAACGTCCCTTAATTCTCCACAACGCCACTTGGGGTCGATTTTCACAAAACAAATTTTGTAGCGGATCTGTACTCTATGTAAGGAATCCACTTAACAAATTTCAAGACTGTACGTCTAATAGTTTAAAAATGGAAATAATTATGTATAACGCCACTTAGGAAACGATTTTCACAAAACCCATCTTATAGCGGATCTCTAATTAATGAATGGAATCAGCTTACTAAATTTCGAGATTTTACGTCTAATAGTTTAAAAAAGGAGTCAATTGCCTATAACGCCACTTAATACTCTGCAACGCCACTTGGGAGTCTATTTTGATAAAACCCATTTTGCAGCGGATCTGTACTCTATGAAAGGGAATCCGATTGCTAAATTTCAAGACTGTAGGTCTAATAGTTTAAAAATGGAAATAATTTTCTGTAACGCCCCTTAAACCCCCGCAACGCCACTTAGGAAACGATTTTCACAAAACCCATCTTATAGCGGATCTCTACTCAGTCTCAGTGAATGGAATCTGCTGACTCAATTTCAAGATTTTACGTCTAATAGTTTTTTAAAAGGAGTTAATTGCCTATAACGCCACTTAATTCTCTACAACGCCGCTTGAGGTCGATTTTCACAAAACCCATTCTGTAGGGGATCTGTACTCTATGAAAGGAATCCGCTTACCAAATTTCAAGACTGTACGTCGAATAAGTTAAAAATGGAAATAATTATTTATAACGCCCCTTAAGCAACCTCAGCGCCCCTTGGAGGTCGATTTTCGTAAAAATCATTATGTAGGGAATCTCTACTTTATGAAAGAAAAAAAAATCTGTGTACCAAGTTTAATGACTGTACATCTAATAGTTTAGTAATGGAAATAATTATCTATAACGCCCCTTAAACCCCCGTAACGCCCTTGGGGTTTGAACTTTAAAATCCGTTCTTAGCTGACGTCTACTCCATGAAGGGAACCTATCTACAAATTTCAAGTCTGTAGGTTTAATAGTTCCGGAGTTATCGTGATTAGTCAGTGAGTCAGTCAGTCAGTGAATGAGTGAGTCGCTTTTCTCCTTTATATATAGATAATGCACTTCAGTACTTCACAATGTATTTTTACAAGTAATTGAACAATATTAAGTTAAGAGCAAGTTTAATAATTATCAGTGACTCCATGGACTTGTCATATATACAATTATATACAAAAATTAACACTTATCTTGATAATTTGTACGGTTTATAATTAATCCCTAACTGCTGAGATTAAAAAGTTATACGGTTCACTCCCCAATGCCAATGTTTTTTCATGTAGGTGCGTGTATGAGATGTATTGCAGGGGGGTAAAAGAGGACTAAAGAAGCAAATCCTCTGAAATACGTAAATCCTTCGGAAACACTGCAAATTTAATTTTATTGCATTACAAAGCTTGCGGAATAATTAGATGGATATAAGTTCACAGAAAGATCGTACCTCGGAGAGACGTATATACGCTCGGACCAATTAATACATTAGCTGACCAAGACGTTTATATACGTCGGTGGGACTTAAGAGGTTAAAGTCGTATAGCGGCTTTTAGCATCAAAGCACAGTATTACTGAATTCAATATATTGTTATTGTATGAAGAAAGGGGGTGCGATGGGAATTATGATGAAAAATTGGGTGACAAGAATGGAAAGTTTGAGAAGCACTGGTTTAACAGTGAATGAAGCAAAACAGTTTCAAACAAGTACTGTTGCTGAAGCACGACCTCATTTTGGAGATGACAACAATTAAAATGTTACCTTTTTCACCCTATCACATTCCTGTGGAGTACTAAGTCATTCAAAACTTTATGCAATGATTTGTGGCACCAAAATTGGGGCGATCTGTATTCAAAGATACAATGACCCACAGTATTTTCTATGAAAGTATACGATATATTGCACTTGATGTACGAAGAAGTTGAGTGGAGCAGCTGGCTACAAAAACATTTGCCCTAGTTTCTGAAACTTGGAACAAGCTGATTAAAATTAGTTATTTATGCTATTATTCTCAAAAGAGTTACCATTGCTTAACCAATGTTGCCGTGTAAATCAAGATGCAGATTTATACAATACATAGTAAATAAACCGGACAAATTCGAAATCAAGTTTTGTCTAGCAACTGATGTACAATCTAAATGATTATGATTTAATGAAAATTAAATGCTTTTTTTCTTATTTGGGTAAGGATGAGAAGTAGCCTAGTTGATTGACACCTTGGATAATTGTAATAACTTGTTCATCTTTTCAATTCGTCTTTGATATTTCTGCACTGAATTCGTGTATAATTTTCAAGCAACTCTTAGAAAAATCAATTTGAGGTCTAGAGTTTATTCTTGCGATCGTAAGAAAGCTACAAATTGGTGCTTTGCATAACAGATCCCCCAAGTAGTCAATCGAGTACAGACCCTAAAATGAAACAAATGTAACTTTAAATATTGCAAAGAATGAAATAAAACTTCTGAAAATTGTGGGAGATTTCAAATCAAATTTTTGGTAAATGTACTGTCACTGTCAAGCATGCATGTTGTTATATTTCCACTAATGTCTAACCCAAAGGCAGTTTTGTTAAGTCCAAAATCCAGCTGTTCTAGTGTTAAGGCAATCATTTTGATCACACTTTTATCGACTTAAATTTTTAAAAATTTTATTTAAATGGTAGTGGTGAACTGTTTTATTCTTAGCAAAGACTCTTATTGAAAGTTGCATGTTTTTCACTTTCATTAATAAATCATAGAAATATTTCCTCTTATGTGATGAACAATTTAAAAACTTGAACCTTCCATCTCTGTTCAGAGCTGCTCTCTTGGCTATTGTTTCTGATAACAATCCCATAATACAGGACGTATTGTTTTGTCGCTATGATCATAAAAACTTATCATCACTTAGGAAAACTACAGTCTTTCATTGGCTTCCTGCCCACTGTGGAATTCAGGTAACGAGAAAGCTGACTTCATAGCTAAAAAAGGTGTTCTTGTCATGCAGAAAGTTTCAAGTCAGTTATCCTTCTGTTCCATTAAAAATATGATTAAAATATCAGTCAAAGCCCGGGCTCAGGATCACCTGTACAACCATGTTTCCCACAAGTCTTGGTGGAATGCATTTGCGCAATGGCCCAAGGCCTGAATTCCACCTAGCCACCGGATATGACTGCCTGCTAAACCATTTGTAAGGAATTAAAGTTGTTCCTTTCCCGATATGCATTCGGTGCAGTTCTGGAGACATCATGAACCCCGCGCATCTTGTACACTGTCCTGCTCTGCACAAGACGTTTCTCACCGAGCGTTACTGGGAGACTAGAAATATGCTAGATTAATGAACTGTGTTTCAGCTTTTCTTCTTCTTCTTTATACTTGCTGTAACTGTTCATAATCTGTCATTAAAAATTAAAAAAAAAACTTTCATCTCCATGCGATCAATGAAGAGCCAAATAAATATTAAGTCAGTCGAATGATATAAAAAATAACAAAATAGAATATTTTCATGTAAAATCAGATTTTGCCATATCATTTTTAGCGTTTTTAATATCCTTTGTTTGGATAAAATTAATACTTGAACATTTTTTTAAAAAAAATTGCCTTTAAAAACATTGTAACAAGCTTTTACAATATCTTGAATTTCTTAAATATAGTGTACAATAAAAAATAAAATAAAAAGAATTAATTATGTTACATTTGGCTCAAGAGGTTTTGTAAACTTGTGACGGGCTCACACGGTTTTCATTAACATGTCCTTTGGTTTCATTGGAGCCAGAATTAATGGCAACTCTTTTACAACCAAACCCAAGAAGTGAAACGTGAAGGAAAGATGCAAATTAGGAAGCTTTTAAATATCAGAAGTTAGAGTAAGCGCGTTCGCAATTTGGGGAATGTTCTGATAGTCTGTGATTCAAGCGTGAAGAGGTTTTGAAAGTTCAAGTGACAAACAACAGAAGTTATCTGTGACAGAGAGCCCTTAGATCAAGGTGGATACCATTGCCCTCCAGTGAACCGCAACTTCAACTAGGGATTCGATTGATTGCTACTTCATTCAACATTAAGGTAGGAGGGACTATTTAATATTCGGATCTGTGATAGTATTGGAATTGAGTTTAGGTGAGATTGAGTTTAGGCGAGTTAGTTATTGATAGTGGTCCGGGTTACGTTATTTCGGTATTATATATATTGTGTGTCTATCCGACGTAGCTTCTCTCCCATATATTATTATTATCTAATCTGTTAGAGGTTTAAGTTTAAAATATTAATAAAGTCATATTAAGATCATGGCACCTTCTAGTTCTTCATTTATTCCTACACCTCTAGCTCACGCTGATAATCAAGGAGAAGGGCACCCGAGGGGGGCACCCTTACAAACTTACCCATTGCTGTTACAGAAGGAAATAGCCGGCATAGGGAAATTCCTCCGGTGCAGTTGTTTGATGTCTATTACAACTGCATAGGTCCAATAAAGAAACAAAAATGAAACAGTCTGATACAAAATCCTACGAGACAACATATTATAAGAATAAACTTCCATCGGTTCATGGTATAAACTGATCGATTTGTTTTCCTATTTCTTACTGCTTGTCTTATATTTTTTAGATTTAGCTGAATAACACATTGACGAAGGGCATACTAAATTATCGTAACCGTTGATCAGAACGCAACAATTTTAAAAGTATGTCAGTACAATATTAAATAACGATAAAATGCAGTTTCAAGAGCTGTCGTTGTATAATGTATCCGCCGCACTTTAAACTCTTTCAAAATAAATTCTAAAAAGCACGCATATTCATTAAATTGTGGCGAGAAAATTATTTTATTGAAGAAAAAGTTAACTCCCTTTTTTCTGTTACATATAATGCAGTGATAAATCATGTGGGACGTTGTCTTTCACATTTCGTAAATAAATTCAGTTTTCTTTTGTTGACCTATATATATAAAATTGAAATTATAAATAATTTATTTTAAATTTCTGAATTGACTTGTAATTGAAGTAAATTTAACGTATTGATCCAGTTTCTTCTTTTCTAAAATGTGAAATAAAAGTCAATGAAACGAGCACCTCTTTTTGAAACTACCCCTTGTTTTGTTTTCGAATCAGCTTGGCCATGTTCTTCGAAATAGATAATTTTTGTATTTTTTTTTTTATCGTTTCCTAGAAACTAAAATGGTATAAGAGATATCTACTACGTATAATATGCATTACTGAGTTTAAAGTATGATATTATTTTACTGTGAATAGATATAGTATACTCTTTTAGTATGTATCGACATATCTTTTCAGTTCATATTTAAAAATTAATAAATTTTTTACCAATGGTAAACACATGTTTGTGAAAACTCCGTTCTTCCATAAACATAAATAATAAATATTCTTAATGTATCACTTACTCGGTACTTAAAAGAACTTAGATTTCAGGAAAGCAAAAAAATATATATGCAATTTTCAAAAGTGTAGAATAGTTCCCAAACATGATCTTATCTTAAGATATTTGGCATAAAAAAGTGTTTACTGAACCACTTACTTTTGAATACCCGAAAATGGCAATTTTTTTTTCAAACTGCACTAAATCATGTTCACAAAAAATATATAGAGGCCATGCGTTAAAATTGAGATTAATCGTTTTAAAACTGTATCTGAATGTTATCGGGCATCACGTAAATCCTGTGACGTTACAAGAATGCGTTACCGCATAAGACGGTTGCGCGATTGGAAAAAGTACACTGGTGTAAGAAATTAAGAGAAGTTGCAGACTTGATCAATTATTTCTAGAACTGCTGGACCAATTTAAATGAAATTAGGTATGTACTTATACATTCATATATACAATGCAAAACAAATAACCATTCAACAATTGCAATGCCCAAGCATGATCGTGCATAACACTCGTTGAAGTTGGAAGGTATGAAACAGTGGTTGCAGAATAAACAAAATAAATGGGTTAATAGGCGGTATGGCCTCTTCTTACAACTATACAGGCTTTGCAGCGTGATGTCATACTTGAAATAAGGCAATTTATCAGTTCATGTGGAAATTGGTCTTACTCGTTCAGCAACGCTTTTTTCATTTGCGTTGCAATTGCCTTCCCCAGAGAGTCCCAGACATGCTCTATCGGGGTGAAGTCTGGAGACCTGGATGGACGATCCATACGGCGAATATCATCGCTCTCTTGAAATTCGTCGACCTGAAGAGCTCTATATGGCCTCACGTTATCGTCCTATAAAATGAACTCAGGGTCACATGCACCCGGGAAAAGGCAAACATAGGGCTTCAAGACCTCCTCCCTATACCTCACACCAGCTACAGAGCCTCTTTCAAAGACATGGAGAGGTGAACGGTCATCCAACATTATGCCTGCCCACACCATTAAACCTCTTCCACCATAATTGTTGATTTCGTGGACATTGGAGGATAGGTAGAGGGACCCTGGTTCTCTCCATATGAACGTACGGTGGGAATCGGTGTTTAAGCTGAAACGAGACTCTTAGGTGAACAGAACGGTCACCCATTGATCCATACTCCAATCTCTATGCTATATGCCCCATGCTAAGCGGACTCTACTGTTCGTAAACATGAACGGGAAGCAAATAGAAGGCCTTCTGGCAAAGAACCCTCTCTCATGAAGTCTTTTTTGAGACAGTCACCCTTGATACACCGGTTCCTGTTGCTATATACAAGTAACGAGAGAGTTGAGAAGCCGTAGACCGTCTGTTACGCCTCGCTATAATCGATAAATGGCTATCTTCTCTGGCCATCGTGGCTCCTGGATGATCTTGCCCAGGTTTTTTCTCGATAGATCCAGTGTTCTGGAACTGTTTACATAAGTTACACACGATTCTGGGCGTTAAATTGAAATCTCTACAAATCTGGACTTGACATTAGCCTGCGTCTGGCTTCCCCGCAATTCGCCCCCTCATTCCATTACCTAAACGTTGGTGGTTGCTCATTTTTACTGTTACAATTTGAATCAAACGGATTGCTTCAAAATAACACCAAGAAATTCACTGATGTGTACTGGTGAATGAAATACGTCTTCATTTACATGGGCTTATAAAGCGTGTTTTTCTGCTGTTTCTGCCTACACACGCGTGTACGCTTACGTTTTTGCCATTCAAGAATTTCATTTTCATCTAGAATAAGTGGTTTTTCATTCAGCTCAGTTCTTTTCAAGCAATTTGATAAAATATGCAAATTTTCTTAATTTATTTCATCAGTGTATTTTATGCAAATTGGAATGAGGCTGCGGATTAGCAAGTATTCAGTCCACTCCTCAACTTTAAATTGATGCAATGGGTGGTCACCTTTCAATAGACCTTAGATAGACTTAACGATAATCATGCGTAAATGTTGTGGTCCAGGTTATCAAACAGTGCGGCACACATCGGAAAAATGTCTTGACTCGAGGAAAATTCCGTCCCGCTGAATACTACATTGACTCGTCAAAGTATACAATGATACCAGCGTGCACTGGCTGATGTCCCATCAACATATCCCACAATTACATATACGCAACTCCGTTGCATATAGTTTCCAATTAAAGATATAGATACAAACCTGAATTAAAGGGCCAATCGAATGAATGACGTCGCTTAGTCTTGTTACGTCCACAAAAAGTTCAAAATGATCTCGTTCAGGTAAAGTTTATGCTGATTGTGGTATTCAACTGCAAGGGTGTCGTTCTTACGTATGTTTTGCATCAAGGAGAAACAGCCACCGAAGATTAATATTGTCAATTTCTGCTGCACCATTTGCGTTAGCACAAACGTCCACGTTTATTGTGAGAGAATCTCCTTATAGCGTTCTATGATAATATACTGAAATGGTGATATTTAGAGGACTCGGAATTACATTGTACCCCCTAACATAACCTTGTTACTTCGACTGTTTTCTGAGTTAAAAGGACCACTTCGAGGCATCTCATTTCTTGGCGTAGCATCTGTGCTCTGAATGACACTCCGTTCCTGTCATCAAGATCCAAAACCTTGCCATAGGTATCCTACGCTTCTAAGTATTTCGCAAATGTAATAAAGTTTGCTGGTAATTATATTGAAGAAATGTAATGCAAAATTTTACTTGTAAGTTCGTTAAAAATATTTTCTACCAATGCTGACACTATTTTATTTACAACCTTTGTGTTATAAATAAAGTACTATTTTATCTACATTCTAAGTGTGTACACAGACACACAAACGCACAGCCAGCATACAACTTATTGACACAGATGAAAAAATGCATTATTTAAACGTTAAAAATCTTTAGAATGTAAATTTTTTAGATATATTTACTATATGGAGATTGATCTTTTTTTGTTTTAGTAAACAAGCGTCAAGTTTATGTAATCAAATTCATTTTATGCCAATAACCAAATTTATGTTTTGTGTGTAATTTTACGCAAAAGCAAATCTGATGACGAATAAAAGAAAAGGTACACATAATTTCAAAGGAATGTAAAAATGTCGGACATCTAAAATAAATTGAGATTGACAATTAATTTATGTGAGAGATTGTTTCTTCTTGTAAACGCTAATTGTGTGTGTTTTATTCTAGCGAAAAATCAAATATGCGAAAAAAACACAAAACAAATGACAGTGAAGAAACAAAAATCGACATGTCAATGACCAAAATATTTTTGTTGGGAAAATTATTCGTAGAATCAACCGTAGTTACCATGTACTTAGTAACTACATTGAACATCTTGCAGTGTGCAATGGCAAGAATATTTCTGGATTCCTGCTAGTCTATTCTATAATTGAATCTGAAATCTAACTGAAAGAGTAACATCTAATTTAAAATCGACATCAAGCCAGATTCTTGGGAAGTTACGTGAAGACCAAACTAATTCGTAAAAAAATTGAAACAAAATTCTTTTTAAAATACTTCCTCCAAGAAACATGTTCACACCAAAATTATTTCCCTTAGATGGAAGAGTGGATACACATACTATTTAATGGTAAAAGAAAGTTCTGTTTGGATGTCCCTGATAGGGTCCCTGACGTAACGTAAACCCCCGCAACCACCGCATCTCGAGGGGGCGCAGGGCTCTAGGGGGTCTAAAGCCTGACTGACGCCAAGTACGAATTTGGGCTTGAGGCTCAAAAACCTGATTTTGTGGGGGGAATGTACTGCGTTAATCCACCGTGTGCCCCTTTGGTCGTCATTAGAGGCACACTTACAGCACAACGGTACGTCGACGACATTCTGAGAACTGTTTTGCTACCGTTTCTTTTGCAGTACCTTGGCCTTATTTTTCAGAAGATAAGCCCAGACCACATGCGGCACGTGTTGGTATGAACTGTCTTACAGCTTATCAAACATTTATTTGGCCAGCCAGATCTCTCACCAATCAAGTATGTCTGGAATATGATGGGAAGACGACTGCGTCTACCAGGAAATGTTGATGGCTTGTCCCAATAATTGGAGCACATTTGGCAAGAAATACCGCAGGAGACCATCAGAGGGCTTTATTACTCTATGCCATGTCATGTGTGGCAGCTTGCATCCAGACTATAGGTGGGGAAACACCTGATTCAGTTCGTTACTTTGTAGCTATGTCACTCTGAAATAAATAATTACATTTTTCTGAAACTTTAATCATTTTCTATTCTGTACATTATCTTTCTACTCGCCAATTTTTGTATCTATTGGACAACTCGTTCTTGGTGCATCGTTGCACATGAAATCTTTTCAGGTTCAGAGTCTTCATATTGGCGATATAGAAGCTCGGTGAGTAGGTTATTGAAGCTTTAAATAATAATAAAAATACTTTTAATTTCCGCTTTCATAGCGAACTTTTCATTTTGGATATAAATTGCAACGGATTTTCCTCTTTTCAAACTTGCAGTTGTTCTTAATATCTTTCAATAAGAATTCATGTTTATGTAGCTTTTACTTTTGCATATATATATATATATATATATATCTGCATGTCTTAAAAATTTGGTTATTTATAATTTTTTTCGTTTCTTGTATTTGCACTCCTAGTCAAAATTAGAAAACACCTCAATACTATTATTTAGACCGTTACTATTTATCTTGCTCTGAGACGGAATTAAAATTGGATTCCACAAAATTCACTTTTTTTCAAAATTTTCGCAACCTGTTATGTAAATATGTCTTGTTGTTGTTACTTATGCCACCTGATCGACGGTAACATCAGATCAAGGTCCACGAAATTCATCGCGGTGAAGGGCTCGTTTTTATGCCTGTCATTAATCTTAGCTTTGGCCCCGCTTATACGAGCAAAAATTGCCGACAAAATACCGGATCGTATCCGCTTTGGACCCATTTATACGACGACCCGGCAGTTAGCCGGCTCGAAATGCAGGTCTGTTTTTGTACCCGCTTCCGACCAGGTACTTTGGAGGTAAAATGCGGTGCGTTGAAATTATTTGTTTTATAGTTGGTCTAATTATCAGAATGCGTAACTCCCCAAAATAGCCACCACGCGCTACAATAAGTGCTGTTATATGAGTCAAACAGATTTTGAATGTTTTCTTGTGGAAGAGAATTCCATATTGCTTGTATGTGCAACGAAATTCGTCTTTTGAAGCTAAAGGACGCGGATCACGAGCGAGACGTCGACCAACCAAATGTCACACGTACTCAATAGAAGAATCCGGCGAATAAGTAGGCCAAGGAAGAAGTTGAATGTGTTGGGATGAACAGAAGTCTCGAAAAGTTTTTGCAACATGTAGATGTGTATTATCCTGTTGAAAGATAGCCCCAGGAATGCCTTAAAGGAAGGGAACGACTTCGGGCAGTAGCACTTCACAGACGTACCTATTGCTATTGAAATTACTCTCAATTCGTAGCAAATTGGATCGTCCATGATACGAAATCGCACCCCAAACCATAATTTCGAATGTTAGGCCACTATGTCTTTAGGTAACGCATTCTGGAAAACAGCGTTTACCGGCATAGCGTCTAACACGAATGCAGCCATCATGATACCAGAAATCGAAGCGTGATTCATCTGAAAAGACAACTTGGTGCCAATCAGTTTGCCATCTCATGAGCCCATTCCAGACGCAGTCGTCGATGGTTTGCCGTGAGGGGGATCATGTATGAAGACACCTTTGCACGCAATTCACGGTGCAGCAAACGTCGACGAATTGACGAAGTCAACATTATTTCACCTGTTGCAGTAGACCAACGTGCTTTCAACTTCCTGGAGGAAGATGCACGGTTATTCGACGCCATGCGGAGTAGGTGTCGATCGTCGCGTGCTGACGTCAACTTCCGGTCTCACTAAACGTTCGCCACTAACAAATAATCACTAACTATTTTCAATGGGTTCCGCTACGCCTTCTATTTATACGCTTTCAGTATCAGTTCAGAGGGCGCTGCGCATGCCACGCATGCGTGGTGGCTATGAAACTTTATTATTTTACGTAACATCCTATAATTGATATTTGCAGGAAAGTTCATTTAATTCTAATGATTCATTCATGGTGTTGTATTTTTTTACAAACAGCAGTATATTTTATTATATCAGTGTATAATGATATATATATATATATATATATATATATATATATATATATATATTTATATATATATATTGTTATTAAAAACATTGGGTATTACTTTAATTCATCGTAACTCTGAAACTATTGGAATTTATTAAAGAAATACTAGTTCAGCTTTGGTGTGGAAGTCATATCTATATATAGGTAAAATATTGTAGAAACATTTTTCATGAAAGGAGAATGTTTTGAAAAATGTCATTATATCTTTATTTTTTGCACAAAATTGCATTTAAATTAGCGATATTCAACCTGCGGGGCGCGAGTGGCCCACCAGACCTTTTTAAATGGCCCGGTCGTGGCCCATTACTCTGAGAAATTCGTTTATGCATAAAATTTTAGTGGGAAATTCATTGTTAAGAAATCAAATATATCATTTTGCTTTTTGCTGTCGATGACGTATGGGTGCGAATTGATATTTTTTTCTTATTAGTGATAATATACAACAGTGGATTAGCGACCATTTTATGAGTGGAACTAATTTTTAACTATCTTTCATATCTTGTAAGCGAAGAATATTCGAAGAAAATATGTTGTTTCAAGACGTTTGGGAAGTTAATTATTTTGTGTGGATCAGTAATTGTTTGATTTGTCACGAAAGCGTTATATTTAAAAAATACCAATAAACAGGAATCGTTCAACACTTTTCCTTGAAGATCTCTTTCAAGGAGTGATAAATATTCTCTTGAATAATCTTTACAACAGCAAAAGTGTTTTGTCAGTGGCAATGTCACAGCGGTAACAAAGTCACCCTGTGAAATTTGTTACATTATTGGTTATCATATGAAACCGTTTACTGATGCAGAATTTAAGAAGGTGTGTTTCTTAAATGCTTCTAACTAAAAGAAAAATTCGTGATAAAAATAAAAAATAATAATTAAAAAAAAGCAAAATAAGAGTTTTAATATTTTGATCAATTTTCAATACTTTAAATCTTCTATGTTATCCTTATCTTTAAGCATTTCTCCGCACCTCTTCAATTAATCCTCATGTTGCGGATTACGTGAAACAGCCATTTTGTGTATGCAGCCCGCGTGAAATAGCTAACAAATGTATGCGACCCGGCAGAAAAAAAAGGTTGAGTATCCCTAATTTAAATGGTTTATTCTTATAATAATATATTCTTAAAACAGTTTTAAATGTGTGTATGGTGCTTCAATTGGTGCTAAATATCTCCCCCAAAAAAAAACGTCGTCAGTGTGGAAAGGATTTTTAGAAAAATAATTTAAATATAATTCTCCTTTGCTCATTATTTTTAATCATACGAGGGCTGTTTTTTAAGTAAGGGCCATTGGCGCGTCTAGTTCGCGCGTACGCTGCAACGAGTCTGCATCACTGACCAGAGCATCCTTTGCGAACACATTCGCGCCTTTTCCAGTTCTGTAACAGTCGCGGGAGCTTCGGTTAAGGTTTCGGTGTGCGTCTTTAAAATGGTTAAGGTGATCGAATCACCCGCCAAGTGTGAGACACGGTCTGTTATCCATTTTTTTAGTCCTAGAAGCATGTCGGCTGCAGACATTATCGCCAGATAACAGAAGCTATGGTGCTGAAGCAATGAGTGATAGCAAAACTCGAAAATGGGTCAGAAAGTTTAAAGATGAGCGAACAAACGTCCATGACGAATAAAGCTCAGGGCAGCCCTCTGTAATCACTGATGATTTGATGCAAGCAGTTGAAACAAAAATTCGTGAGTACGGGAGATTCAGGATAACCCTCTTTCATTTTAATTTCCCTACGTTTCTATGCCGGTGGTGTACAAAAAACTGTGAGGGAAGACTTCAATTTTAAGAAATTGTGTTCTCGTGGGTAACCAGACTCCTCACAGTGGAACACAAAGATAAGAGGTTTGTCAATTCATTGGACTTTTTAATTCGTTTCGAGGAAGAAGAGGATGGCATCTAGAGTCGAATCGTTACTGGAGATGAAACATGGGAGTCCCATATCATCCCGGAATCAAAGCAAAATTCAATGGAATGGCGACATACATCCTCTCCCGTCAAGGTCAAAGCCAAGCAAACGTTGTCAATACGCAATATTTTGGCAACAGTGTACTGGGACCGGTACGGATTTTACTGGTGGACTTAATGCCACAAGGAACAACGATCAACTCAGCTGCCTACTGCACAACTCTACAGAAGCTCCGAAGAGCATTGCGAAACAAACGGCGTGGCATGCTGTCATAAGGTGCTATGCTCCTCCACGATAATGCAAGGCCTCACACTTCTCAAACGACTCTGGACTTAATCGAATCTTTTGGCTGATAGGTTTTGGACCATACACCATACAGCCCCGACCTTGCTCCCAGGGATTTTCACCTTTTCTGGTACCTCAAACACAGTCTTAGCGGGAAGCGCTTCAATGACAACGAAGAAGTGAAACTGGCCGTGAGCTATTGGCTGTCTAACCAGGCGGCAGACGTCTTTGAAGAGGGTTTTCAAAACTTAGTTCTAAGGTATGACAAGTGCTTTAATAAACTTGGCAACTACGTTGAAAAATAGGCAAAAGTACGTACAATCTTAAAATAAAGGTTTTTTTGAAACAAAATATTGTCGTTATTTTTTTAAACGAAGACCTTAATTAAAAAATAGCCCTCGCCTATTATACTACTTATTTTTATTACTCAGTAATATTATTGTATTTATTACACTCCCTCATATAATCATAATGAAATAAACAGATACGCGATTATTTAAAAAAAAGCAGATAAAATTTTTAATTAGGCTAGGAATTCATACATATTGTTATCAGAAGAATATTAACTGGTTTATCGAATAAAAAGAGGTTTAATTGATTTTGTTTCATATATTGAATTCGAAGACTTGGGTTCTTCTGCGGAGTCTATGAGAAATTGAAATGCGGCTCCGTCTTCTGCCAGAGCTCAATCTTCTGTTTTTCATCGTGATCTTTTCTTCCTCTCTCTTCCTGCGCTTCTTCAAAAATCTAGCAAATAAGGACAGAGGTATTTCAAACAACCAGGACGTTGAAGCCATAGAAATTCCAAGATACATCCCCATGTAACTACCAATAATGCTCAATAGCTCCAGACTCTATGAAAGAAAAATTAATGAATCTACTATTGTTTACTTTAGTGAAATGATGTTAAATTTTGACCATTTTGGATAAATTTGCTTTTACGATTTAAATTCTTATTAATCAAATGAAAATATTTGCTCTCATTGTCATGACATCATATATTATGATTAAATAATAATTACTTAAAAGAATGGAAAACCCGATACAAATATGTCCATGATTTTTCACACGTATTATTTAAAAAAAATAATAAAATTTTTTTAAAGTCAATTCCTACTTAGATCAATGAAAATATATTTTATAAAATAGTTACAATTAATATAAATATGCATATCCCTTTAAGTCCCAACCCACACGATCGTGTGGGTTAGACATTCTTATACGTTTTTGCTTCTGCAATAGTCGTACGTAAAAAAATCCCGAATCCAACGAAACTAAACTACTAAAATTAGATGATCGCGGGCGCCTATTCCCAGAAGGATGGGAGAAAAAGATAGACCATGATATGAAAATTTAATCAAATATCGAAATCTTCCACAAAAACGGGGAGGGATGACGTACCCCAAAGCACGAGCGTTCTAACGAAGCAGAGCGCCGGCGGGGGGAGGGAAAGAAAGCAGGAAGGCTGCGAATCAAGTCGGTGAAAAATTCACCTCAGAACCCAGAGTGAAAGATGCAGTGCAATGCAGCTAAATCATGTTGTTAAGAGTGTGAAAAGAGTGTTTTTTGTTGTGTTATGGGGGGTGGAGCGGGTTTCTCCACTTCGTTGAAGAGTATGCATATTTAATTTTAGGATGAGGATACGTAAACAGTGTTTGTGCTTTGATAATTGAATTGTCATGAGATTCAATAGATTTAAAGACATTTCTAGAGAGTTTAGTTTTGTAATTAGAAATCGGCTCCATATGTAGATCGTTGTGTATCACGTCATTTCGGACGTACCAAGGTGCGTTCGTCATGACGCGGAGTATTTTGTTTTGAATTACTTGAATCTTTTTCATGTGGGTGGTGGCTGCAGCTCCCCATATGGGCGATCCATAAGTTATAACTGGGCACAGAATCTGCTTGTATAAAATTACTTTATTTTCCAGGGATAGAGGAGACCTCCTCCCAATGAGGGAGATGGCTAAATGAATTCTATCCCAGAATTTCTCTGCTAGATAGTCAATGTGTTTTTTGAAAGTTAAACACATTGACTATCTAGCAGAGAAATTCTGGGGTAGAATTCATTTAGCCATCTCCCTCATTAGGAGGAGGTCTCCTCTATCCCTGGAAAATAAAGTAATTTTACCCAACGATTGAGCGGGTTTGCAGAAGGTGTAAAGTATCATTTTTTATCAACAGACGGTGGTTGTAGTTCATTTTTTACTTTCAACTGGCAAATCTAACTTTGTTTTCAAATACAACGAAAACTCATCTTTTTATCTGTTGTAAACAATTATAATTAATATATATTAATTGCTTTGATATAAATTTTTGTATTAATTTTTAGATAATTATAAGATGGAAAAAAATATTAATTATACTGTATTAATGTGGCTTCTAGGGCTAGGGATTTCGTTACCCGCACGATCGTGAGGGTTGGGCGTTACTTGAGTCACTGTAGCTGTAAAGGTAATTATTTACCATGCAAATTTTCTTTTCTGTTTCAATAATTTTGATGAAAGCCTACATAAAAATGAAATACATAGTTATATAATTAATATCAAATTTTCTTGTGGGTCGCCATGGATGAGTCCCTTTTCTTCACCCTCTCTTTTTTGCAGTTAATTTTCTTTTCCATACATTTGTTGAGGAGTAGGGCATTTTTATATTCTCCACAGGTATCTGAATCCATATTTCTTCCCCCCCGAAAAAAATCTGGGTTTTCTGGTGACAGTTAGTATGAAATGGTTTATATATATATATATATATATATATATAATAAATTTTTCTGATACATTTTACTATTTTTCATGGAATACTGTGTTAACTTTTAACCAAAAACTATTTAAGGTGTTTAAAAGGAGAAGAATTCTCACAGAAGAGAGAGAGAGAAATTTTTCAATTGATGGATAAATCAGGTTGAACTTAGATCAGAACTTAGTGATCTCTGGGATGATGACAATGCCGTGAACAAAACATATGAATCGTGTATACTGGAAGGAGAATCAAGTTCAGATGAGAGCGATGAAGGAACAAATGGGAATATTTGAAATGAAAAGACAATTTTGGATCATTCTTTACCATAAAAGTCTCTTGAACACATTCAATACATTGATTTAGCTGTTGCAAATTCTTGGTTTCTGTGTAAACAAGATGCGATATCAAATAAAATTCCTCTAAAAATCAAAATGGGTCCCTTGAAATTTAAGTTAGAGATAGTTGAAACGTTATCAGCCTCTCCACTTATTAACAAAATTTTTTTTAACTGATGATGAAGATAACAGTGTTGTAATTCCACTCGCAAAAAGATAGAAGCGTTATAATCCACCTGTTATACATGTCATGTCACCTGTTATACATACACTTTTATCCTGGCCGTTCCAGGATAAAAGGCTTGACATGTATAGACGTTTTTGATGTGCTAATGACATTTCAAGGCCTCGCAAGTGCATATTTGAAAACTACGAAAGCAGTTCGAAAACACGTTGTGAAAAATCCAATGGTTATTTGTACTTGTCAAAAACAAAACAAAAGATTTGGCAGTAAATAAATAATGAATTAATAAAAGAGTTAATTTTCATCAATAAATTCCTTATTTGTATTAATTTTAGTTGAAATAAGATTGTTTCATCTACCAACTTAGAGCTAAAAATGTATGACTCGTAAAATTTCATGGGTGACCTGTTTCACAGATAACGCCAAACCCGCATGATCATGCGGGTGCCGTTTACATTCCAGGAGGGGGGGGGAGAATTTTTTTATTATTTTTCCTAATGTCATTGGGTTCATTATAGTATTAATAACCAGAAGAATTTAATGTTTGAAGATAAAAGTAATTCGGGTCTTAAAGGGCAGGGCTATACATATGACAGAATCACAACGTTAAGTGGTAATTAATTTTTTTTAATTATCATTAAAGTATCGTATTCTCATCCAAAACAATCGTGTATAAAAATTTCAGTTCAACTGAATGCTTTAAAACGTGAGAATTTTTTTTTTAAAGTTTTGACCCAAGTCGCTAAAAATGAAACCAACGTGTCTGTATCTGTAATTCTTAAAATAATTAGCTTAATCAATTAATTTTTATTAACTATAGTTAAAAATTATTGTGTGTGTGTGAATTGTCATCCAAAATAATCATGTATATAAAATTTGATCTTAATTGAGCGCTTTAAAATTATTTTATTAATGATTGAAATTTCTACCAAGATAAATAAATATAGAGAGTGTGTGTGAGTTATAATAGTAGGAATTGAATAATAAACTATGTTTTAAAACTGCAAGAAGTTTCAATATTTCTTTAAAAATTATTCTTGAATTCTATTTAAAAAATTTCATTTTTTTAAACTTTATTTCTTGTTTTTTCTGTTGATAAATTTTTTAAACTAAATAAGCTAAAATAAGACGAAGAAAAATAACTTGAAATTAATACAAAGTGTTCAATATATCTTGTCATACCTAGAATAATGGAGACAAAAATGAATTGTGCATTTGTTTTAGTATTAATTTTCAGCTCCAATTCTCATTTTAAAAACGAATGCTTCCTTAGATGGTGATTCCTTCAAATGATTTCTTTTCAATCTTTTGATAAAATATTTTAATGTAAAGCTTAGATGAATTACTTTATAGTGTTTACACACACATAATAATACAAAAATAAAACATAAGAAACCTATAGTATAAATAAGTTTTATCGTTTCTTAAAAATTTTTGCAATTAAAACAAAATTTTACAAAAGATAAAGCAACATGTATGTGATATTTAGCCATTTATTTCTGTTCTAAACATAGTATACATGAATAAAGAATGATTTTTTAAATAAGAATACGTCTTGGATTTGTTCCAAAAAAAGAACAAGAATTTTTTTTTAATTTACATTTAGAAAAAATTACAAGGATCTTTAAGAAAAAATTATTTACTTGAAGAGTATATTAAAAATATACTTACTTCCATTTTCGGCTTATAAGAAGTTGTAGTAATCTCAAAGTCGTTGAACAGAATGTCTACATGAATTGTTTGGCAACTAAAATAAAGTAAGTAATTTCAAAAATGAAATCTTTCTCTCTCATAGAAATAAAAACGATACGAAGACATGTTATTTAAAAGGAAATAGACAAGCTGTTGGAATGTAGGTGATATGTAACTTAACTCAGTGGTGCAACAGCCCATTAGGTCCTAGGCCTACCGCGCCCAAACCAGTATACGGGACCTTGGACCCCGAGGTGCATGAGCAGATGTTCTGATCAGGTGGTCAGTCTGACGCGAAACCCCCAGTGATAAGTTCCCAAGAAAGTTTGGTACTCATTTATCAATCCACTGAAGATATGAAAGGCTGAATCAATCTTGCCCAGCCAGAGATTTGAACCTCGGACCTGTGGTGGGGAAGCACGATGCATTAACCACTCAGCCACTGGGCTTCCATGTGATATGTAAAGATCATAATTTAGTGCTATTTGGAAAAAAAACAGATGAAAAAGAGCTCTATTTAATGTTTTATGAATCTATACAGATATGCGTGTGTGTAAGGATAATTAAATTAGATCAAAAATTAATTTCCCTATATAACACTTAACTTTTATTTTCCGTTACATCTTCATGTCTTTATTTAAACATCCAATTATTTCTCGGAACAGATAGTCCAAACAGAACATTACTAATACCAGATTATCATTTTTCATAGCCCAATATGTCACCCTTAACTTTCAAGTATAACACAAACTAAGAAAGGTACTTAAAACATCTAGTCGTAAGTAGTTACCCAATTAAATTCGCACTTGGCCTCCGTTTTCTCTCAGCGTAACATCTCTTGATGGCTAGCTGAATAAAACAGTTTTTAAAAAAGCTTGGTGTTGATCATAGAAAGAGAGAAGAAAAGCGACGCGCACGCTCACTCATCACGGGATTTCTGCTAAATTTCAAGACTCTAGATCTAGAGCTTTGAAATTTGGCAGACATGTTTTTTTAGCAGAGATCCACTAAGAATGGAATTTTTCCGTTTTTTAATTATTAGATTTAAATGAATGTGATTTAAAAAATATAATTCCTTTGTTGAGTATAGATCCGTTAAGTACAAGTTTTGCGGAAATCTACTCCCAATTGGTATTACAAGGACGTTATATCTAAGGAAATTTCAGTTTTTAAGCTGTTAGCTCAACGGAATTCATATTTTGTAAGCATGTTTCTCTTGTTGAGTAGAGATAAACTAAGAACTGATTTGTGAAAATTGACACCCAAGGGGTGTCAATTGAAGGATATTGATACCAATTGAAGGGTAGAGCGGGTGTTTTGGATAAAAAACAATTCCATTTTTGAAATGTTAGATCTACAGACTTGAAATATGGCAAACATACTTTTTCTGTTGAGTAGAGATCCACCAAGAACGGGGTTTCTGGAAATAAACTTCTAAGGAGGTTACGTGAATGAGTTTTAATTAAAAAAAGTCAAGTTTCTGAACTACAAGAGTTACAAATTTGAATTAAGCAGATTTCTGTTTTTGAGTAGAGATCCGATAAAAATGAATTTTGCTTAGTCGACTTTTAAAGGTGGGCGTTATGGTGGATAAAAAGGTAATATCTCCATTTTGAAGATTCAACTCTTGTCTTTTTTTAATCAACAGGTGAAAATGTTTTTCAATATAATTGAAAGATTATATTATTTCTGGGACTAAAATAGCAATAACTGAAAAATAGTATATAGTCATATATTGTCATGAAATACCCAGTGAAGCCAGGTTAATGCTTGTAATAATATATATGCAATTAGACATTGTAACGTCGGAAAGTGACTCCAATAAGACAGACATCATTAACTTACTGCTGAACCATTAAAATTTGCCTAAAACTAAAAAGGCCTGTCTACTACCGCAGTAAATAGTATGAGATATTATATTTGAGTAATGACTATATGCTTTTAAAAATACATAAGCTACACACAAGTCAATAGGGCCTGCAAAACCCGAGATAATCATGACTTAAATAAATTTAAACACCCCCGCACAGGGACAATAGGATCCATAACATGAGGGGTTTTCGGCAGACTGTATCTGGAGATGAGGTGAACCGAATGTGACACCCGAGACCTCATATTGAATGTCTTCGCCGGAAGAATCGTTCCAGGGAAAATTAAGACATCCGCCTGAAGAGACTCCGGGTTATGGTTATTTTAAAATAATTAAAACATTTAAAACAATTAAATAAAATAGAAGCAGGGCACCCAGCAACTTGAAACTCGGCCTGGTTATGGGGAAAAACAATAGAAATCCATTCGAACCGGTCCGGAGTGTGTAGTTGCGAATGGAGCGGCGCTAGTTCGGGAAAGGAAAATGAAACTAACTCCCGGGGAGGGGAACAACTGTGATGTAAATGGTCACGTACATACCAACGATACACAGAGTAGAAGGTGATCCCAAAGTTTCATCCTTCTATTTCTGTAATATCGAGACATCATCAAAAGATCAAACCCCATAGGAATAACATGGTGATTCTAATTTTAGTGATAACGCCCCCCTAAGACCACTATCTACACACCAATTACAACAGATGAAAAAGTTCAACGAGGAGAACCTATGGTCCGAGTTTCATTAGCGAAGCTCAAAAACCTTTGTAGCTATGCGGGATTTAAAAAAATCATAACTTTAAAATAATTTGAAAATGTTAAATATAGGTGAAGAAATGGGGCTATGGTCCTGAAAAAATATATATAGGATGCTCATAGGGAGAACATTTGAATCCAGCCAGTGTGGTCGACCAAGGTGGCATAGGATTCGAGTTATTACTGTGGAAGCCCTGTAGGAGGGGCCGTAAAGCTCGTGCTAATACAAAAATATGGTGGACCTCTAAAAATCGTCCCAAGCTGAATTTCTTAGAGGGGGGATTTTTTCCAGTCCCCATAGAATTAACATAGGGGCATGATATTTTAGTGCTGAAGCCCTCCCCATGCCTACACAATGGGAATGAAGTAGATGACTGGATGGGTCTCGATGAGTGGAACAGTTGTTTCAAATCTCAAGTCCGAGACTCGAATAGGAGCCAAGATATTGTGAATTTAAACAAGTTTAAAGTTTAAAAACGTTTAAAACAAAAAATATGGAAAAAATAGCCCTACGAGAATGATATTATAACTGGAAGAGCAGATAAAGAGGGATTCGAATGAGCCAGGTCCGAATGGACTGTCAGGCTCGGGTGCCGAGATATTGGTCAAAAATCTGTAGAGGGGGGAATGCACCGGGGGAGGGATGCGTCCTAACAGATATGGTTTACAACAATAGTTATTACGATGCCCCTAGCCCCAATAAAGTGGCATGTTAAAATATTAGACAACGGTGTGCGCGACACCAGTGCCGTGACGGTATGCGCGCGCATCGTAAAAATTTACCCTCATCCATTTTTACCAAACGCGCAATAAGAAGTATAACTTCAATATTGGTATATCTGTCAAATTGAGCAGAAATGAGTAACAAGTGTATTAATGAGCAAAAGCGTTCAAATCTTGTTCAGATCTTACTACTGCAAGCGTTCACCCTACAGATCAACAGTAGAGAATTTAATTGAAATGAATTTTTATTAAAGTCGTGCATGTGGAAGCGACACGATGGAGTCTTAATGAAGGATTTGTAACTTTGAAGTTCGGTCAAATGACTAAGATAATATCTAGAAAAATCAAAAATAGTATCTGATTGCCAAATGTTTTTAACAATAATCCGTGGTATTCAGTGAGGCATTAAATGAATACTACAATTCTGGATGTCCTTCGCTTTGTTGAATAGATTTGGAGATTTAAGAAAAACACATTTCACCATTTCAATACGTTTATTCTTCACGATGGCAGAAAATAAATTTCCCAATATTCTTATCCTTCTGCTTTATGAACCAATGGCACTTTAATACGATCCTTTTAACAAGGGCTAACATAGACTAACGTCGCATTAACACATTTAAGAAGTTTTTTTATAAAATGTATCATTAACACACCCACTTTTTGTTTAAAAAAAGTTCTGTAAAATCCAGCACATAATTAAGCAAGTACTTCGATGCATGTAAAAATTAAATTTTTTTTATACAAATCTGTTTTGTTATTTTTAAAGCTATCGTTTTTATACCCGGAGTATAACGCGCACCCAAAGAAGTTTCGATATTATATTTTGTGTTAAAAGTGTCCGTTTTACGCTGGATTTTACGATATATTTATTTCTTTTTTCGGCACAGATACACTACAGGTTGCAAATTTTGTCTCTTTCTTTGTACCTCATTTTTTTTTGTTTTGAAATATGTTTAGTAATACAGGTTCTCATCATTTGAATTCAATACTTACCGCCGAGTGAAAATAGCAGTCTTAACGCAGGTATACTGAAAAATGATAACACTTGATTAGTTTACACATAAGAACTTAAACATTTCAAATCAAAGACTAAATTGTTACTTTTGTTACAGATAACATAGGCCTGCGATGAAAAAAATGTAACTGAAGTAATGTCTAAAATCTATGTATTTTTGGTGATGATTTCAAAAAAACAATCATGAGAAATTTCTATCACATAACGTTTTATTTTAAAAAAATTCAATTTTAATTGGATTTTTAAGTTTATTTACCAAAATTTATTTTTAACTTTCAATTTCTTCCCTCCGTGTTTGATCTTCATTCTATCGTGGTGAAACATTCAGAATACCACTCTGGTATTTTATATGTTCCAGACGTACAGAATACCAAAATACTTCTGTATAGAAACTTCACGTGTCGCAATCTCTCTCTACCAATAGTTTCACCTCAAGTTCAATGCTCCGATACCGAATATTAGCCCTTTGGAGCTGATTTATCTCAGCCTTCTCTCAAGTTAAACTTAATGATCTGATTAGAGATCTGGGAATTCGAAAAGAGAGCTGAATTTTTGGGCTTCAAATTGAAAGAAAAAAAACTATGTGTGTCGGTTCCATCGCACGACTGGAGTTTACTTCTTAAGTACGGTTATCTTTTATTATATAGTAGACAAACAGGGTAAATAAATGGATCTCATATAAAGAGTGTTTTTTTCAGGTATAGAAGTTTAAGTTGGCATTACTTTCCAAGATGTGGCGACCGATTTAACAGCTGTCAAGTGATTTATTCTGAGTTTGGTTTGGCAATTCATCAAAACGATCATCAAGCAAGGAGTAGATTCGTCGAATGGGCCCAAAACGAGATTGCCGTTGTTCCCGATTTTCATAAGCGAATTTTGTTTAGTGATGAAGCGCACTTCTGGTTGAATGGCTACGTAAACAAACAAAACTGCCGCATTTGGAGTGAAGCTAATCCACAAGTGTATGTCGAAACACCGTTACATCCAGAAAAACTGACTGTTTGGTGAGCTTTATGGGCTGGTGGAATCCTTCTTCAAAAACGATGAAGGCCACAACGTTACAGTCAATGGTGATCGGTATAGAGCCATGATTACTAACTTTTTCATTCCTGAATTGAACAATCATGATGTCCAGGAGCTGTGGTTCCAACAAGACGGCGCAACATGTCACACAGCTCGTTCCCCAATCGATTTATTGAAAGACACGTTTGGTGACCGCCTAATTTCACGTTTTGGACCTGTGAATTGGCCTCCAAGATCTTGTGATTTAACACCGCTAGACTATTTTCTGTGGGGCTATGTAAAGTCATTGGTCTATGCGGATAAGCCACAAACGCTTGACCATTTGGAAGACAGCATTCACCGTGTTATTGCCGATATACGGCCACAAATGTTGGAAAAAGTCATCGAAAATTGGACGTCCAGATTGGACTACACCCGAGACAGCCGTGGCAGTCCTATGCCAGAAATCATATTTAAAATGTAATGCCACAAGATTATCTTTCGAATAAAAAAAATTCATGTCAATCGAATAATACATCGTTGTTTTATTGCAATTTAAAGTTCTATACCTCTAAAAAACACCCTTTAGTACTGAGAGCATTATATGATAATATTATAAGAGAAAGAATATATGAAAGTATTATATATTCTTTATTGTATTTACATTTATCATATTGATTCGTTACGGTATGTGACTACCTTCGGAACCCTTTTTTTGAAATATAAAAATTTTCAAGTAAATAAATACTTTTTTACTTGAAATGGGGCATAAAACTAGGAATTCTAGTACAATTTTAACATAATTAAGAATAATTTGGATACATTGAGAATTTTGAGTAAAGTTTTAGTGAAATATTGAAGTTACGGTAAACCTTATACTGAAAATTCTAATTAAAATATTCGAATAGTTTTTTACAGTACATAAACAGCATCATAATCTGTGCTTAGAGTTATAAAATTTGTAATATTTTTGAAAGTTGTGGAAGTATATCATTTTTTATGCAAGAGGTCAATTTTTACAAAAAACTAATGTTAATTTTTCACAAAAAAGAGCAATAAAATACATAAATATATACACAGAGATTGAATTTTATTCTTTACTATACTGGCGATAGAACTAAGTAAAACATTTACTGAAAATTTCAATTCCATACCTTAAAAGAAAATCCTGTGGTCAACTTTACCGTGAAGCAAAAAATTGAGAAACGTAGTTTTTCAGAAAATGCTTTTAACGGTTTTAATAAAGTATAAAAAATTTCTTCTAAGTGTTCATTTTTTTTAAATCACTATATTTGTAGGTCAAGATCTCTTTAGTTTCATGTTTTTTTTTAACTTTTTGCTGTTTTCTGGAGAGTTCTACAGACTATAACAATTGCCGTTTTTAGTGAAATTTTGATGAAAAAAATTGCAGTTACACAAAGTACTACTAAATGAATTCAAATAAAATTCACAGTACATGAATAATAACTTTATATGGGTAAGGAATTAAAAGATTTGTAATACTTTTGAAAGATTTTTAATATGCCAAATTTTATGAAAAGAAAACGATTTTTTAAGAAGTTTATACATTTTTTCATAAAAAAGCAATGAAGTACATAAATATATATACACAGAGATTAGATATTGATTCATAACATAGATAGAATAAATAAAACATGTTCTGAAAATTTCTATTCAATATCTTAAAAATGTTTTGTGTAGGGATCTACTTCCAGTTTTGTAAAATCCATTTCCGGTTTACTAATTATGCTATAACTTTGCTTTTAAATATCGTTAGCAGGGTTTTGTTATACGGAGCACCTAGCCCGTCAGGGCTTTTATCTCCTATCTGGATAAATTATGATCACATGAGTTAGTCTATTACATTGCCCATTTTTTAAAAAATATATTGATAAAATTTAAGAAAAATAAATGAAACTAAAAAAAGATTTAGAGAGAGAGAAACAGCTTTTTTAAAAGCTAATAAATTGATATTTAATTAAAACTTTAAAGAAAATAGCTTTTTTCAAAGCTACTAAATACTGCTATTGCAATCAGGAATTTTAATGTACTCATTATTTTATTTTAAAATGTCGAATGAGTTAACATTTATGATAGATATTGGTGTTTTAAAATTGAAAGATATAAGTTTAGTTATTAGTCAAATGACTCTAATGTACTAATACTAATGAAATTGATTTTGATGAGAAACAAAAATAACGTCATGTTGCATTCTTTTTTCTCCACTGAATTTTATCAATGTGTTAATTATTTTTTTCATCAGTAACTTTATTGCATGTAATTTAATTTTTTTCAATTTGGAATTGTGTGTTTTGATGTACTGTCATATATCAGGATTCATTGTTCCTCAAAATCTTCCTTATCTAAACTTAAATTAATTTAACAACTTGAAGCTTATTTTTAGATATTATACAGTGGATAGAAGAGAATTCAATCATTATAAATTTTTGTATATGTCTTGGAACATTAAGAGGACAAACGTGTTTAGTTTGTTTTGTACACATCTAATTGTTTTCATATTAACATCCCTGAACATCTGTGATTTGTGTGATCACGCAGATTTCTCAGAGAGATGTGTTCAAAATTAAGTAGTGTGATACAGTTTATATTAGTGAATGTGTGATGTAAGAGAAAGTCAAGAATTTTGTCTATGAAACGAATACTTAGAAGGTTACGGAGAGATTCAAAATATTGTATGCGATATTGTTAAGTAAAAGTGAATATTGAGAAAATTTTATTTCATCAAGTTGTAGTCTTCGTTGAAATCTAAATACTAAAGGTGATGATGGACTTATTTCTAGAAGCGAGTCCCATTTTCTGATACGAAATTAATAAAAGAGCTGTTATATTCTTATAACGCGTATAAAAAAATATTGTTTATTGTGTTGAATAGTGCATATAAGTTGTGTTGGAGACCGTTTTCATATTATTAATAATTTCATTTTATTAGTATCTAGATTTTTTTTATCTTTAAAAAAATGTATTCCATATATGCAAAATTTGTGTAACACTATAAGTTGTTACTACGATGGCGCCAGAGTAGATTTTGTATACAAAATTATTATTTTAACATTTGTATGATATCCCGTATTTTTATATTTACTATCTTATTGTTTGATATGATATTATTTTCCAATATAAAATTTTTTTTGTATACATTATCTGCTAGCTATCATACGAATATATTATTATGAAGGAATAGGAGGAAACACGAGCTCTTATTCTGGATATCGAATAGATTTGAATAAGCTAATCTTCAGTTATATGCACGGAAATTAATTTTTATCAATTAATATTTTGGAAGTGTCATTACTGTGTTTGTTGTTATAGTTTCGTTTATTTTAGATCATTTTGAATTTTGCATTCCTCTTACTTAAATGTTTCTACTATGTGTAATATGCGTTTCCAAATGATGTTATGTTCTGTTTTGTTTTTGCTGAAAATTGATTAAGTTTGTAAGGAGAGAAAAACCACGCCATATGACTCCCTTTTAAAATTGGGGGGTGGCAAATGTAAGGATAGTTAAATTACATTAAAATTAAATTTCCTATCTAGCACTTAACTCATATTTTTCATTTGATCTTCAAGTATCAAACTAATCACCCATTTATTTCTTCCGAACATATGACCTAGCCACAATAAACATGTCTAATTCCAGATCGTTATATTTAATAGCCCTATATGTCAGCATTAACTTTAAAGTAACTTATAAAATCCGCGATACTTACCTCATCTGTATTTTAAGTGGTAACCCACTTAGAGTTTCACGGTGGCGTGCTATTTTCCTCTCTGCTCTTAGCTTCAGAATATGTCTAACTTTCATCAAATAAAGATACTTTTTAAAAATTCAGTCTGATTCTGTCTTCGAAACATGTCATATATATATATATATATATATATATATATATATATATATATATATATATATATATATATATATATATGTATATATATACTTTTAGAATTTAAAATAATAAAATAGATTTCAAAATCTCATTATGTACTTTCATTATATAAGAAAACATTCAAAATGATAGAAACGTTTCAATATTTGGTTCTTTCAATTGTTTTTTCCGTACATAAATTAAGAGAAGATTGACAGACGGAAGAAATTATTATGGAAAAATGGAAGCGGATCTCATGTAAAATATATCATAAGAAACCAAGATATTTATTATTTTATAATAATAATTTCTTTGTTGGGATTTTTTAACTTTTAATTTTTAATATTAAGAATCATTTTCCAATTTCTCGTGACAACCGTTTGCTTAATAATTGGCACTAAAACCAAAATCTAGTTTATTGAAAGCAGGAAAAAAGAAATCAAATGTCCTAAAAAAAGACAACAATTAATGATTTTTTAGAGTACATATAATGCTTAATTTTAAATGAAGAATAATTATTACTGTTTTTAATAACAGCTTTAATTCGATAAATTTATCTTCAAAAGATATGCTTATTGAATGGAAAGTGGCGGCGCCCCTTCAGAGTTTAGAACTCGTGACTAATGGATCCGAAGAAGAGTAACATGGCCACTAGAGAAAGGGATCACTACTTTCCGGTGGCTGTTACTGGCTTACTAAGTTATCGCTAAAGTATTCAAGTACTTGTTTTCCTCCAGCAGCAATTTGGTGCATGCACACAACACAGCGCCACGCATTTTTGTGTTAAAACTTGTTCAAATTTCACTTCTCATAATATTTCCATACTGGGAGCTTTATATGAAAATCGAATCTTAAGGAGTAAACTCCAAAAATTTATTGCCGAAATGAACCCCTTTTTATTGGTACAGGAATCGAGAAAAATAATTTGTTTCGTACACTTTGAGAAAGACGAGAACCTGATCTAGCGTTCAGATGTTCCCTGATTGATAAGCAAATTTAATACCATCTACGATAAAAATAAATGGAGATAGTTTAAAGATTCACCGAAAAGGAGCCTTAAGGCTGTCGTTCTTTATCAACAGAAGCCAGTACACATCTGTATCAGTAGGAGATTTGATGCATTTAAGGTAACCGACTACGTTCGGAAACGTGATTTTGCAAAAGCGTATAAATGGATAATATTTCTGATATTTAGTGTCACTTTGATTAAAAAACGTATATAAAATTGTTTTAAGAATATCATTACAATAAAAAAATTTAAGTACAATATTTTAACAGAAAATGAACTTAGAAAGACCAATTTTCAAAACATTCTCTTTTTATGAAAAATGCTTCTATTATAATAATATTTTGTCTGTATATAGCTTAGATCGCTGTACAGAGGTTGGACTAGAATATTTGTAGTATACAACTTAGAAGGGGATTTATCCATATTTTACTACAACAGAGAGGAGAAATTTTATGGAAAAAACGCCGATAAGTATTTCAATTAGTAATACCTCTGCAAATAATGTGAATTTTTCAAAAATCCTAGTTCAGGCTCTCTGGAGAAGTCTTTAATTTATGTAAGCAAAATATTATTATTATAGAAGCATTTTTTATAAAAGTATGACATTTTGAAAAAAGACTATTCTAAGTTAGGTTTTTGCCAAAATATTGTATTTTAATAAATTTTTTTTGCATTAATGTCTTTAAAATAATTTTATACATATATTCTAATCTAAGTGACACTAAATATCATGAAAATTATCCATTTATGTGCTTTTTAAAATCACGGTTCCGAACGTAGTCGGATACCTTAAAGGAACAATATGAAAACCTGATTCTCATTTTCCACAAAATAAAATATACTGACCGCGGTTGGACCACTTGCGACAGTTTAAAATTAATCTTCATGCCACTTGGTCAACAAGGCAAATAGAATGCGAAGAATAGAATGAAAGGTTCCACCAAAACATCAAAAGTATAAAGTAAAAATATTATGGAATAAGGGACAAAGCATGCTCACTGACTAATATTGGATGTTAACACGAGATAGGCTCGAGAATGAATATAAAAGAACATCAAAAAGAAGTTTTAAAAGAAAAAAAAGAGTACACGTTTAAATAGAAACTGTTTTGTTTTGCTTTTTGAGGAGTTTAAAATTTGTTTCAAACTTTCATGCACACAGGCGTAATATTTGCTCCTCTTGTGTGTGTGTGTGGTCAATCATTTATTTTAATAAAATCTAATTAAAATTGTATGTTGGTGATTTTTTTCTAGAAACAGTACCATAACTGGATATAAAAAGTTTAAGCTTCAAGGAAACTTCTTGTTTTTCTTTCAACTAGAAGCAACTCGTGAGATCTAACGAGAGTGATTTTCATCCATTTACTGAAAAATCGATTTGCCGCATCAGGAATCGATATCTAAATAGATTTAAGTGGATAAAAATTAATGTTTCTAAATTGTTCGAGAAAACTCCTTTTAAATTGCATTTTAGGAAAAATATCTATATTTAGTTTACAAAAAATCCTGATATGATGATAAAAAAATGGTGGCTATTTTCGAAATTAAAGCATCAAATTATATAAAAATGACCAAAAACTTCTCTTGTATTTTTCAAAAACTTCAATTTTGCAGACCTGTGTAATAAATTAAAAAAATAAACGATTATATGTATTATTTTATAAACAAATGCAGATTTATAAAAACAGATTTACTTACCCCTTTTTGTTTCTGATAAAAAGTCTGAAATACACAAAACAAAAATTCTATTAATGCCATTTTGTATTTTTGAAAAGCAGCACTATGCTTTGAAAATACGATTACATTCAAAATCAAACAATTTTACAAAAATAACATCAATCTTAATATACTTGAAAGTATTCGTCATTTCTAAAGCATAACTTACTTAATATTTGAAGTATAGAATTTTAAAAAATTACCTTTATCTTTTCCCATTAAATATTTCATTATATACACTTATGGACAAAGAAATTAGCGCACCAAGAAGGAGTCGTCAAAATGAAACGAAATTTTACATACGTAATGACTACTTTGATATAAATAAATGATTAGAATATCAAGGAAAAAGGATAATTTATATTTCAGAGAAAAAAAGCAAAAGAACGGAGGATTTAATACTCTGTTGAATTCCCCCCCAAAGCGAATGCACGATGCGATGCGATCGGATATTGAGGAATACAAGTTATGTATGATGTCTTGAGACGTTTCCTTCCATATTTGCTGTAACCTTGCCTCTAGTTAGTTCAAACTTGTGGGATGATTAACTCACCGTCCCAAATGATCCCAGATATGCTCGATTGGAGAAAAATCTGAGGATCGGGCAGGCCAAGGAAGGGTAATAATAGAGCGGAGACAATTTCTTGCGACACCCTTGCCGTGTGAGGCTGAGTATTGTCTTGTTGAAAAATGGCTCCTGAGAGCCGTTGCATGAGTGGCAACACATGTGGTTGCAGGATGTCAAGGACATACTGCTGGGCTTTCATGGTGTCACGGATCAATACTAGGGGTAACCGTGTATTGTAGGCAACGTTACCCCATACCATCACATCAGCTATGGGAGCTGTGTGTCGCTGTAAAGCAAAGGCAGGATTGAGGCGTTCACCACGGGGTCTCCACACACGCGAACACGATTGTCATCACTGATGAGATTGAATCTGGATTCGTCGCTAAAAAGACGACCTGGTTCTATTCCGCTGCAGTCTAGCTTCCTCGTGCGTGGCACCATTCCAAACGGAGGCGTCGATGGGTGGGCGTCAAAGTCAACACACGTATTAGCCGCGCCGCAACCCAAATGTCCTTCAGCCAAGCGCCTTCGTATGGTTCAAGACACAGGGGCTCCTAATGAAGGAGCTACCTGTACCTGGATGGTGGCCGATAAAGCAATCGGCATGATACATTTCTTACGATGTGGGGGTTTTCTTGACGACTGATCTGTCGAGGACGTCTTGAGCCTGGTCTTCATGTAAATGGCATATTTCGGATCCACTGGTCCCACCACCTCCTCACAACACAATCAGAGTGCCGGCCTCATTGACGAGCTACTCGTTTAGCTGACCTCAGCTTCCCCCATGCCGATAATTCTCCCCCTCTTAAACTGCGACAACTGCTCATATTGTCTTCGAAAACGGCGTAATGGCTTGTCTAGCTCGGCTCTTCCTTTGTAAACGAATAAGCACATTCAAACAAGCTTTGGGTACATGTTTTATACTCCATGGAGAACGACTTTAAATGTCCTCTACCGGCTATTCGTAATGCGTAATCACGCTCATTTTTTATCATTCGCATATCTTCCAGTCATGTACCTTCATGCCAAGTTTCGTGTTACGATCCCGCAATTATTTCTTGGTGCGCTAATTGTTTTGTCCATGAGTGTATAACAAATAGCTTGGAGATTTTATTCCTTCGCATTTTAAAAAATGAATCTTTAAAATAAAATAGAAGTTTCCTTATTTATTCCAGAATTAAATCAATTAAAGACATTGCTTACAGCAGAAGAGTGTGAACTTTTCCAGGGTACGGGCTACTTCTAAAGTTTTTAAGGTGTAGTGGTCCATGCAGTGGCGTAGGTGTAGCTATTCTATATTAAGATTACATGTTTTCTTTTCTTAATACTTGTTTTCGACATTGTACCAATCTTTTAAAATATGACAGATTACTATTTTTAGTGCAAAATCGCAAGTAACAGAACATTGTCAAGATGAATGCTTGAACAACCATGAGCGACTGCTAGACCGTAGTGAGTGGACGTATTCAATGCAGTGAGCAGAGAACATACGTGAACCGATGAATTTGAAACTGACGTGTTATGCACTTAATTTGCTCATTTCCCAGTCCCACGGCCTCACGGTATATGGCATAAAAGGGAGAACCCAATCCCTTGGTAGCGCTGGGTGATAGATGTCTGAATAGCCAATTCCCTGCTATCACGGGAAGAGCTGATAATGAACATTTATTCTCCCCTTCAGTCGGTGTGTGGGAAAAAATTCTTTTACATGGCTGGCATCGCAGTGATCGCTTTTCACCCTACAGTGGTAGTGAACGTACGGTTTCACCGTAAATTTCCATTGAAGGTACATGTGTAGTTTGCACATTTATTGAATTATTTGTTTGAGTAATAACAGTCGCATCGATTGTTAAAAGCAAATTCTCCAGTCTAACTAGTGTCGATGTTTCATAAATATGTTTCTTTTAGTATGATCGTCTTAGGTCTTAATAAAGTAATCACTCCAAAATTTCTTGGTGGTCCACCAGTCAATCTACTTAATGCCTATCCCTGGCTAATAATGTAGCTTTCTGGTTAAAATATAATGTTAATTACAGATTCATTTTTAAGTTAATAGTAAAACCAAAGCTAGGAATATAAAAAAACCCAGCAGTTACCCGTCCGCTTCGTAGGGCATTTCATGGTGTAGTATGAATATATACTGCTTATATACATATAAATTACTGATATCCAAATCCTAGCATTAAGCGTTATATTGTGTTGAAAAACATTTTTATTACTCACATCTCTTTATTTAAGTACAAGATTTCTAAATAATAATTTCGAATAATTTTTGAAATTGTCATAAAGTGTTATCTTTTATGCATCCGCAACCCCCTAAAGTTGATTTCCCCAAAATCTATTTTTAGTGGATCTCTACTCAACAAAAAGAACATGCTTGCCATATTTCAAATCTATAAATCCAATAATTCAAAAACAAAGATTTTTTTTTATCAAATAGGCCTTTGAGGTATGATTTCCGAAAGACCCGTTTCTAAGTGGATTTCAATTCAACAAAAGAAACCTAATTTCATTACTGTAGATCCAGTCGTTCGAAAACAGGCATTTTTTTATCATTATGCCAAAGTAACTCTTCGTTCCCTCACAGAAGTCAATTTTTTCAAAATCCGATATCTTAGCGGATCTCTCCTCTATGAAAATAACATGCTCACGAAATTTCAAGTCTGTTGGTTTAAGAGTTCAAAAACAGGTATATTTATCTCTGATGTCCTTTAAACCTCGTAACTTTCCTTGGATATCGATTTCTACAAAACCCTTTTTGTAGAGGTTCTCTACTCCATGAAGGCAACGCACGCGTGCCTACCGAATTTCAAGTCTGTAGCTCTGATAAATCAAGAACGGGAATATTTATTTATCTATAACGTCCCTTGAGGGTCGATTTTCGCAAAACCGCTTTTTCATAGCTGATCTCTATTCCATGAAAAGAACATGCCTACTATATAAATTTTCCTTCTTTAGCTCTAATAGCTCAAAAATGGGAATATTTATTTATAACGACCCTTAAACCCTCGTAAGTTGGGATCGATTTTAGCAAAACTTTTTTTGTATAGGTTATCTACTCCATGCATATGCCTAAGCATACTTTAGCGAATTTCAAGCCTGTATCTCTAGTAGCTAAAAAACGGGGATATTTATCTATAACGCAATTTAAGCCCTCGCAACGCCCCCTGAGGGTTGATTTTCGCAGAATCCGTTCTTAGTGGATCTCTACTCTTTGATAAGAATATGCCAACAAAATTTCGAATCAGTACGCCTTATAGTTGTGAAGTTGTCATGATGAGTGTGTGTGAGGCGCTTTTCTCCTTTATACCGGTTGATTGTTGCCCATCCGGTATAGTGGTTAGCGACGCTGACTGCTGTGCCGTAGGGAATGGGTTCGAATCCCGGAGAAGACATGGATGTTTGTAAATGCATAGTGCCTTCGTGGCAGGGGGGTACTCTCTAAATAGCCGTCGAGCCGAAAGTCCTCTCGTCAGGTTAGTGGAAGGGGAAGAGAGGTGTGAGGCCTCTTACCACCCCCAGAGTGTTCTCCCTCTAAATTGGGGTGGAACCGAGCTAAATCGTACTGTCACCAGTATGGTGCTCAAAGCTACGGCTAATGACAGGAGCCCCTTTGCCATGATGAATTTCGCGGGCCTCGATCTGGCCCTTATTGATCAGGTGGCATTAGTAACAACAACAATACCGGTTGATTCAAAGATAGTGTGACTAATTTCAAACCACCATAATTTTTTTTCGAATTATATTTGTGACGAATCTCTCTCTCTTCTCTCTGTACGGCACTTTATCACTAATACTCTTAGACGTCTTTGGGGATTATAAATTCGCGTATATTTCCAATCAGCTCTAAAAGAAGAAACCGGGATATGCTAAGTAGTTAAAGTATTTAAGGATAATGTTGTAAGGCATTTACGCCAAGAGATAGAAAATGTTCTAAGGCGATTCTAGTTGATTGTGCAATTAGTGGCTCGTTGATCATTTGGCAGTGTTCTACAACTGGAAAGTGTGTAATGAAAGGAAGGTGAGATTTAAATCTAGATTATCGGGTTATAAGAGTAAATATATAATAATGATAGTGGTAATTTAAAGAATGCTAAAGTAAATATATAATAAAGTTAGTGGTAATTTAATGAATGCGCTAATAATTCAAATTGCGTGTATCTCTCGATCCTCTTATTCCGGCAATCGCGTTCAACATTGAGTTATTAGTTGATTAGTATCATATTTCATAATTTAATTTAATAGTAAGGTTCAATCATATTGACCTAGACATATCTATTAATCTTTGTAATTAGGAGGTTGATAATTGATTCAAGTGAATAAATACAATTTGTTATTGTAAAAATGTCTTCTGGTAGTTCTTTGCCTCAAATCAATCTTGGTGTACAAGGTGGAATCCAGGGGGATTCTCACATATTATTTACATGAAATTTTCAATGTGGTTTTTATTGGTATAGTACATTTTGCGTAAGCTGTTTCGTCATGTCAAAAAGGCTTTTTGATCATTTTTGGGATATTTTTCCAGGTTCTTCTTTGATTGCTTTTTGAAGCCTTTGAGAAGTTCTTACTTTACGTCTGTTTCATTGTTTTTTTAAGTATCCCGATAAAGAAATAATCATAAAGAACGCATTCAGAGGTGAGTGGTAACTATTTATCAGAAGAAAGAATTTTTTTTTTGCCTTTCAGCCATTTTATATTTGATTTTTCAGTATGACTCAGTACAGATGTTAATGCAAAACAAATTTTCCTTAAGTGTAAAAACGTTTACTTTCTATGATCAAGTGTTTCAAAACTTTATTCTGATAGCATTTAGCATCAATTTAGCCTTTGGTTCTACAAAATAGGGTTTGTTAAGCCTTGTGTGTGAGAGAGAGGACATTACCCCTTCCATACCATAACACTTGACGGCCGACTTATATTTTGCAAAAAGCTGCGTCTTTTCGACGTTTTTTTGTGTTAAATATATTGTATATTCGTTTTGCCAGTTGTGAATGACAGATGAAAGAGTGCTTCATCCAAAGTTAATCATGCTTTCTATCTACCTTTCCGCAACATTAAATACACAGACCAAGAACGTTTTCTTCATTTTGCTACAGTCTTAACAAATATTTGAAGACAAACTGGTTTGTTCACTTTTTGGCCAATTTTTATTATATGACGACAAATCGTCAATTATAATACCTATAGTTTCTTTGGTGAAGTTCTTTGAGGCAGAGGATTTTCTACAGCGATAAGTCTTTTCCGTTTCTTTTTTTCTTTTTCCTTAAGGAATTCCTTCCGTCCACATTTTTTCCTGGAACTTTTGATTGCCAGCCAAGTTAAGATAGTAATCCATTAGAAAAATGTCTTTCCTAATTTTTAAATACTTTATTTACAACAGAATTTGAGCAAACATCCTTCAAAAGATTTAAAATTTCGTTTTGGATTTTAAGATCTAATTTTGGGGCCAGAATTTATTCCCACTAATGAAAATGGTTAGATTGGTAACTTAAATGTTTCATTTTAAAAAAATAACTGGCAGCAAAGCGATAAAAATTTAGTTATATGCTTTTAAAATTGATCACGCAAATTTTGAATTCAACGGTAAATAGATAAGCAACTAATCTGGATCAGTATTGTCAGAAACAATAGTTAATAATCACTTGAAAGAAAAATCAAAAGAAGAGAATCAAATCCAAGAAGTGAAGTGTGAAAGAAAGATGCAAATTAAGAACCTTTTAAATATCAGAAGTTAGAGTAAGCGCGATGGCAATTTGTGGCAGTTGATGGCAAGTAGAGAAATGTTAATATAGTTCGTGGTTCAAGTTTGGATAAGGTTACGTGGCGGTGATTAGAAGTTTTAAATGATAAAGATATAGAGAAACCAGGTGCATACCAGTGCCCGCAAGTAAGTACAAGATTGCCTTTATGATATTAGTGATTGATTCTTCGGACTGCAACACGGTAGGATTGACTATTTAATATTAGAATCAGTGATTGTATTAGAATTGAGTTTAGGCGATTCAGTTATTGATAGTGGTCCGAGTTAGGTTAAGTCGTTATTATCTATATATATTGTGTGTTGCGTATTTCACCATCGTAGATTCTCTCACATTAATTATTATAATTTAATTTGTTAGAAGTTTAAGTTGAAAATCTCAGTAAAGATATATTAAGATTATGTATGCCTCTAGTTCTTCCGTTAATCCTACACCTCTAGCTCACGCTGACACTCCGAGAGATATTCTCCCAAAGGGGGGAATATCATAATGTCACCCAACGTGGGGCATGTGGACCTAATTTTTCCAACTAAGTCATATATGGTTTTTTCCCGGTCCCGTAGCTCAGATGAGGCATGTCCATATATTTTGTAAATGAGAGTCTACTGTGATTAAAATACATAACTGAGAATGTTGTTCTAGTTAATTGAGTAAAAGTTATTGTGGCTGTTGAATGTTAAAATTAAGAAATAATAAAAATTAAACTTAAGATGAATAGTGAAAATTAAAGTTTAAGCTGAATATTGGAAATTAATGGTTAGAATGACTATTCGAAGTTAAAATTTAAATAAGGCAAGGGAAGTTAGAAGTAGAAAAATAAAATTTAGGTACGTAATTTCTTAAGGGCCATTAAGACCCTCGAATAAATCATGTTTTGCTTCTTGGAGGGAGTCTTTTCTTTAACATGTCCTTTGGGTTCTTTGAGGCCAGAATTAATGGCAATGGGAATATCACATATGTAACGGAATCTTTGAAATCAATTTTTACTTACTTTAAAAGGCATATTAATTCAAAATTTTGCACACTTGTCAAGGACCAATGGCAATACAATAATTTAAGATTTTTGTTTAATTGTTCTGATCAGGATCATCAAGGAATAACGATTTCTCATTTCCAGGTTAGATGACGAATTCTAGATCCTATTTCTGGATTTGGCGACTAAACGATTAAGTTACAACCCTAAAGCGAAAACTTCAATGAATATTCCAGATTAAAAAGAATTACGCATTTAAGATTAATTCATCCATAAATGAATGACAGTTTAACACCCCCGAAAAACACACGCTTTTACTGTAGATCGAACTAAAAAATTTTAAAATAAATTAAAGTTTAAAAGAAACTAAAAATCACATTTTTATATTTAATCGAACTAAAAAGTGAAACAAAATAACATTCTTAATATAAAAACAAAATTATTAACCAGAAAATTTATGTCACTGTGGTAAAAGCGTGTGGGGTGCTTGCTTTGTACTACATTTGTACACTAACTCAGCATTTCGCGATTGAACTTGTAAGAAATTATAACAATTGATATTGGGCACCCTCTCCCCCACTTTTACTGCAATGATATTAATATTTTTGTTAATCATTTTATTCTTATATTAAGACTAATTTTTTACTGTTTAGTTCAATTAACTATAAAAGCGTGTTTTTTAGATTTTTTAAAAAAAGTTATAATTTATTTCTTGATTCTTTTTCTACATTTCTTATCATATTTGATAGAAAAGTAAATTAAAATTTTTATTTATATCATATTTTTTAATCATATTTTTATATCAATGAGTTTTTAAGTATGTGTAAAATGGTTCAAATTTTTGCTTCAATCATCTTTAATGATGTCCCATTCGATGACTTAGCATTCAGAAGTAAATTTTAAATATTATGCATATCATTCCAATATTAGAAGCGGACGTTTCAACCTCTGTTTTAATTTAAAATAATTCAGTACTTAATATTTACATTTAAAATCATGCACAGTCGACTCTCGCTATAATTCAGACCTTCGATAATATGAACTTCTCGCTAATTCGAAGTATATGCTCAGCCCCTAGAAAAACTTTTCATATTTCGAACTAAATACGTTTTACACGTACACTTAATAATTCAAAGTAAAATCTGTGGCTAGCCAAACTACAACACGCGATAATTCGAAATTATTTAACAAAACTCTCGACGATTCGAACACTCACTATCATGTAGGGTCCTGCAGCAAACAGGTTGGAGTTTACTTGTTTTGTGTTGTATTATCTCTGCGTGTGTTTCCTGTAACGTAACCTCTTTGATGACCATTTGTCTGTCATCCCTTCTTTGTTTTTCCTGGTTACTCAGGCAAAAAGACATTCAAAAGTTTAACATGTGGTCTTACTATGCGTCAGAAAAGATGGTCCGTTATCGTGAAGAAGAGATGCATAGGATTGTGTATTTTGCATCAGAGTGATATGAATCATCTTTGTGACTTATAGCATGTGCCGGACTAGACCCTGCCTAGAAGAACCAATGGTGTTGGGGACAGTGTCTGAGGGAGCCGATAACAGATTAACCCTCTATCGACCAACGGTACTTATAAGTACCACTCACTTTAAAATCACATAGAATAACCGTTTTTTCGAATACTTTGACGATACTTGTCAGGAATATTCTTTGAAATCCACTCTTTCAAGATATATGACAGCACGGGTTCTATGATGAGTATTTTAGCGGGGAAAGCGAATAGTTTTAAGCAGAAATTGCGTTTTCAGCTGACGGCGTTTTCAGCGGATAGCGAAGATTGTCATTTTTGTTCAGAAAAAATAGTTAATGTCAAAAGGTAAGACTTATTTTTTGGGTATGTTGACCTTAGACCTTAGAAAACGATTTGACTATTTATTTTAAGTGGGCAGTGGGTGCAATTAATTTTACAGTTGAATATCTTTAGTTAATTAGCTCTAACTAATTAAATTTTCCAAAGTTGAGTATTTTATTTATGTATACCCCCCTTAGTTTTCAATGTAGTGATTAAAAAGAAATTGCATTAAAAAAACTGCAGTAAATCATAATGCGGTCGATATAAGGGTTAAACAGATTTTTAAAAATAACAGAATTTTTCGTCAAAAAAGATTAATTATGTACAGTATGTTTTTTCTTTTAATAATTTTTTTTATTACATAAATGTATTCTTTTAATATATGACTTTTAACTTTTGTATAGCATTTATTCTGTATAATATGTAAAAAAAAATACTTTCAAATAATTTTATACATACATATATACAATTGTTGTTTAATAATGTAGTTTCAAAATAAAATTTTTGTCTTCGGGTATTTTGGGAGTTTTTTTCCTACCTTCCTGATAATTAGAACTCTTGATAATACACGAAGTTTTTTATTAGTCCCTCCAACTTCGAATTATTGAGATTCGACTGTATATTAATTATATGAAATCTTAAAAAGAAAAAAAATGCATTCAATATATTCCTTACGTTTCTCTTTTATTTCTTGGTATTTATAAAAATACTAACTATAACCAAAAGCACAAACGAAATATATGTACTTAAGTTCAATTCTTAAATATTTTAGATAACTTTAAAAACTGTGAAGTGCACTAATCAACAATTATTTTATAAATTAAAATTTATTATGAAATTTCACAGCAGTTTTCACTGTGAGCAATCTCTTTGTAATACATTCATTAGTGGAGAACAACAAATTGTTTGAAAATGTAGATGTGATGAAAACACAGTACGACTTACCTCACTAAGATTGGTCTTAGGATTTTCCTGTAATAGAATAACACGTTATATTATTATTTCATCGTTTTAAATGTGTCTCTATAACATTCTTTCCTTAAATACAATTTTTCATGAGCAGTATGAATAAATGTGACATAAAGTTCTTTCAAATTTTCTCGATATAAAATGATATTGAATTCCTTTTTTTCTTTTCTTTAAAAAACGAAAAAGTAAACAAAAAGTGTGAATGCGAATACAAATTATAAAGCTTTTACTGTTAAAAAATTATTTAAAAAAACTTATACAAGAAAGGAAAAGTGAATTTCAGGGGGAAATGAGTACTTCAATTGTTTTTACAAAAACTTTTATATAATTCAGTAATTTCTGAAAGTTTTACTTAATTCTCAATAATACGACAAAAAGAATTATATTTTTAATAAATCATACATAAAATGCTAAATTCCTTTTTTCTCACTCCTCTATTCCTTTTTTTTTTAAAAAAAGTTATTCTATTGTACAGAACGATATAATTTCTATTCGCTTTCACCTGATACATACGTTAGTAATCAAAATTTAAGCAATTTTTCGAACTGTTGTATTATTCCGAAAAATATCAACTGGGCGACATGAAATTCACATTACAAAGGAACAATATAGCTTTTAAAGACTGATAAAAATATAGTATTTAAAAATGAATTTTACACACATATTTTAGTACAAAGTAGAGGAAGGCATTATTGACATAACGGTATTAATAAAAACAAGTAAATTAAAAAAAATCTAATCAATTCCTACTAAGGTTAACAAAGAAAAATTTTATTTTATTTACTTTTAATTAAATAGTTACACTTAATATAAATATGTTTATACATATGACAGAATCATAATATTAAGTCACAGAATATAAAGTGATTTTCCTTGCAATATTTTCTATTTTCCTTTCTATATAGAGTGCTGGACTACTTTTTTTTGTTACTATTTATTCATTCATTAAATTTAATTATTCTAATAAAAAACTGAAGAAAAATTGTCCGTGTATGAGAAAGAACAACAAACCAAAGTTCCTTAGTAAAGGATATGACCTCCCCTAACTGCAATGGTTGCGTGACACCGTCTGTTAATTCTCAGTACTAATTTATCCTTCAGTTTTTTGGGTGAAAAAAGTTCATTCTCTTCAGGAGGCATATGTTTTAACTTCTTGGTGTTCTCCTGAGGATACTGTTTTGCAGCCAGGCATCTCTCCAATTGATTGATTTATTGATTTAATATTAACGTGGCACTGTTCAGCAACACGAGGGCTTTTGGCGACGGACCACGTAATTTTGAACCATGGTCAAGTGACGTGGACGACACCTGAGCTGGCACCCCCTCTCCTAACTACCACACCACACCAACGGGAGGACGTTTCAGCTCTCGACAGATTTAACGTGCATCGCTGCCCTACACGGCGGGTCTTTAGTGGTACTGGGCTCGAACCCGTGACAAAGCAAGCCACGGTCCGATACCCATACCACTCGGCTACCGCGGCCACAGGCATCTCTCCAAAGCATGAAACATGTTTTATGGGGTTCAAATTAGGGAAACAACTTTCAAATAGAAGTAAGAAAGGGATGATCCTTTCGTTGCAGAAGGAATCTCCTGCAAGTGAGCCGGTGTTAAAAATGTGGAGCTTCACTAAACATAATGCCTCCTTACACAATCACACCAAGATCTTCCTAATGGTTTCCCTTATTTTAAAAGGATGAGGCCATGTCAATATGCCCCACCGTATCATCTGAGACTGAGAATCATTGCTCAGACTGAAAAGACTATCATCAACAAACAAAACGTGACTCCACACACATTGATGAGGTGTCCACTCTGTGCTCTTCACACCACTGTAAATGATGCCACCGATCAGCTGCTATTAAGTGTATACAGCTTTTAGGGGAGTGGGATAGGATGCATAAAGAGGACATCTTTATGCAGAAATGTGCTCTCAGTAAACCGTAATATCTGTCATCTAGTTTCTGTACGCAACTGCTGTGTAATGTTGCTTGATGTCTGGTTTAGATTCCTTTTCTACTGCAGAATGATATACTAGTCATCCCTTGCAATTGTTTTCCTCAACTGACCACCACTAACTTTTCTGTAGCTGTTCCCGCAATTTGAAAGGCTGTCCAAGCTTTTGAAGCTACACTTTATTCAGTCCCATACCTTTGTGCAACGCTCGTCAAACTACATCCCTTTTCAAGCGTGCTTATCATTCATACCACATGTAAGGACATCTTGATGGGCTATAGTAGGTATTATGAACGCAGTGTTTTCGTTTACACTTGCGGGAAATATCTGGAAATGCGTCCTGTCTCCTTTTTAAGTTACTCATTGCGCATATTCCACACGCTTGTTTGTCAAGGCATCGCTTCTGATGTCAAACAGCTTAAATTTGCGCATGCGCATTTCCCTCTGCTCGTAGCACAAAAACATGGTTGTATGATGAAAAATGCATTTTTGTTGCTTAAATTTTACACGCTATATATAATATATATACATAAATATAATAATAGCTAATATTTATTTAAATCTAAATAACTTAATTAAACAATGTATTAAACATTGATATCCTGCTAACTTTCTTTACAATTATATTTCTAATAGTTAGTGATATACAATTTGTATTAATAACTATTATTGACATTATGTTTTAATACTAGTATTTTTAACTAATTATACAATTATTCAATAGATGGCGCCACAAGTTTAATAAATTAATAATATTATTTAAATATTGCTTGTATTCATTTATTTTCCGCAAATATTTATATCAATATATATTTATGATTTTTTAAACGTACATGTATATATATATAGACTTTATATCATTCTATCATAATTTTTAACTTTATGTGGTACTGTTATTCCTCTGTTGTATTTGGCGGGAAACATAACCAGTTGATACACTCATGAAGCAAGTTTTACTATCTACCTTTTACATCGACTTTAAATTTATACTGTGAATACTAGTAGGCTATAACTTTATCGCTATATTTTATTAGTATAGTGATATTATTTGTAATATTTAAATTTCTCCTAATATTATTCTTTACTTTCCCCTCGGCATTTCGTATAGACAAACTACAGGTGAAGGTTGGCTAGCCCTAAAACTTGTTTAAACCTGCAATCTTGGTTCCCAAGGCCATGAGTTTGTTATTGTACTACTGTGACTAATATTTCCTATCTTTTGAATAGTTATACTTAGGTTCTATAGCTATCTGTGTATATATATTATGGATTAAATATACTGTATAATATATATATCCGTAGAAAAAATCGGGGATAATAACGTGGTGTAAGTTTTCGAGTAAAGTAAAATTAAATGAGATAAACTTGAATTAGCACTTACTTACACATTAAAGTATCCGAGCTAGAGTATTTTAATCATCCGTGATTTTTTTTCGGTTCATTTCTTTCCAAATCCCTCATTTCATCTTTATAAAAGTAAAGTTCTTTTGAATTTATTTAAATAGAAGCCTTCAAATTCGGATATTACTATTTTTTAACACTCAATTAAAACTTTATTTTTAATATAAAAAATGTCTTTACAAAGCTAAAGCTAAGTAACCACCGAAAGTATGAGTTGGTTTCTTCAGGAGAAATTGTACTTACCACGTTTTTTTTAATTAAAACATATTTTTCTTTCATTTTGATTTTATAGCTGATGAATCTGAAAATAAATATGAATAGCTTGGAAATAAATGTAAAGTAGGAATTCATTTGATAAATTAAAATTTCTGTCAAAAATATATTTGTATCTAAAAATAAAGGCATGTTAAAAATACATATTTATCAAATCCTATACTAATGTCTAACAAATTATTTTATATATGATTTTTATAATTAGTATTGAAAGTCATGTAGGGGATAGTGAAGTAAGTCATAATTACATTTTCATTTGCACATATACAGCACATTTTCAAATAACCAAAATAAGAAATTTAAAAAAATGTTTCTTAGGATTTACGTTTTCATTTTACTTTCGTGCTTATTATTATATCAATATTTTATTAGATTGTTTGAAATTTTTTTCATTGGGATTATAATGTTTTTATATATAGCTATTATACGTGAAAAAAGTTCAAAGTACATGTGAAAAATTCTTAATAATTTCAAGTATAATTTTTCACCATATTTCTAGAGAAATTTATGTATATAATTTATTAATAAATCAATTTTTATTAATATATATTATTTTTTAACTTTATAATTTTCCTTTTAATTCAATACTTCTTCAATTTAAAATGATGAAATGGATTTAACACACTAATTAAAGTTTTATGGAAGTCATTTTCATTGATTATTAGATTCCTGAAATGCTACTTAAAATCATATTCTTATGTAGAAAGCTCAAAAATGTGTTAAAACTTATTTTTCACATTTTTTAAATGATTTCAATAGAATAGAACACCATTTATTTAGGAATTATAAAACTTAACAATGTCTCAAAATAGATAAATTTGAAATAAACATAAAATAACAGTTCACTTATCTTACTCGCAAGGCTGGTTGTAATTTTCCATCAGTTTTTCGCAGAGACGTTCAATATAAGTCATATCTAATAAAATAAAACATTCTGAATCATAAAATGTTCAAACTAATTTATCAGTCAGCATATTTTTTAATACACGGTAAGGCAAAAACATATTAAAAAGCAATAATATTCGACAAAGGGAATGTGATTTGTATTTATTAATATAATAATTTTTAATAAAATAAGTTTCTTCGGTACTTACGTAGTATCGCAACAATCGCCCCACAACTCTATTAATAATTCGCCAAGTTGGCAACCCCGTTTTTCCATGTGTCCTTCACGCTGAATTGGCAACCATGTTCTTCGTTTCAGAAAACGTCGCCAATAGGTTGCGATATAATACATAAGTACCATTTCTCCAACTCAATCATTAATATATATATATGACAAGTATAACCAAAATACTATCAAGCATATAATCCATAACAAATGTACAGTTTGTGCACGTTTGTAATGTATCATTTTTTCAAGTTAAGATTTTCACGATACGTTCTGTTATTCGTCATTATTTTGAAAGGGAAATCTTCATAAAAAAATATAAATAATGTTCTAATAAAAATATAAATAATGTTCTAATTTTTATGCGGGCCATCAAAATTTTTTCACGGACGACCAGTGGTCCGAGGACCACCAGTTGGCGACTTCTAGAAATAGAATACTTCACATCACGAAAAATTTCTTTTGCACAGCATTCATTAAATAATACATATAGTTTTAAAATTTAAGGATATCAAAAAATGAGGGGTTGTTTACTTACTAAAGCAATCTTTACACATTTTACAAACAGAATTATTGTGAGGATAGTCCACTGAGTAAGGAACGCACCCGAACTCTTCCAAACTTAGATTATATTTACACTCTTCGATCGCCATCTAAAGTATAAAAAAATTAATAATACTGTAACTAGAGTGGGAAATATTTTAATGCATATGCATAAGTATTTGAACATCTTAAGAAATATACATACGTGCTTTAAAAATTCTATATAAGTCAAATAAAACATCAATCTTCAAATTAAATTATTTGAACTAAGATTATTCCCGATTCTCAAATCTAATAAGTGTAAAAAATGGTCAACGATTTTAAAAAAAATTGCGATTTCATAATGTGTATATGTTTATTTTAGCATTTCTCTCAATGTTTCCAGACACATTAATATGAACACTACGTATGAGAGACGTAGACCTGAAAAAAAACAATCACAGAAGGCAGGTAGCAGCACAGTGTAGTTGAATGAATATAAAGAGCTTCGGAAAACATTGCAATCGTTGGCGTAACGTAGAAACGAAGTGATTTATCCGGCGTCCAAAAGGCCATGATCATTGGCTTTCGCATCAAGGGTGGAAGCATTTCCGAAATGGCTATGTTAGGGAACTGTTCACGTTCCGCCGTGGCTAAAGTAATACATGCATGGCACAATGGGACTGTCCAAAATCAGCGACGTGGCAAAGGAGGTGCACCAAGGGCAATAGATGACAGAGATAAACGATAGCTGTGGAGATGCTTTTGGGTGAATAGACGTGCTAGCGTTGAGCAACTGACCACTCAGATGAGCCAAGGGGTTATCAACAATGTCTCCCAAACTACTGTTCAGCGAATGTTGCTGCGTCTGGGCCTCCGAAGCAGACGCCTGGTTCATGCACCTACGCTAACTGCTGTTCATCGGCAATGAAGGCTAGAATTTTCACGCCACGACCGCAACTGGACGTCCACTGAGTAGCGACAGGTAACGATGAATCACGTTCCATCGGACAAATAGACGTTGGCATATCCGGCGTGAAACTTCTGAAAGCAAACACCATGCAACCATTTCCGGATTAGTCCAGGCTAGACGTGGGAGCGTTATGGTCTGGAGAATGTTTTCCTGGGATTCTCTGTATTCACTCATCATTGTGTATAGTACGGTGGATCAAGTACGCATCTGTCCATACGGATCATGTCCACTCCTATATGAGCATTGTTTTTCCTCAGGATGAGGGCATCTACCAGCAAGACAATGCGAAGTGTCATACAGCTGGCAGTGTATGTGCGTGTCTCGAAGAGCACCAGGAGGAGTTTACCGTTTTTCCTGGCCAGCAAACTCACCTGACTTATACCCAATCGAGAATCTGTGGGACCATCTCTATCGAGTTGTTCTTACCATGGATTCTCTAGCGCAGCTGGCCACGGCACTGGAGTCGGCATGGCTCAATATCCCAGTAAACACCTTCAGGAATCTAATTGACTTTGCACGTCTCGCAGCAGTCCACTCTACGAAAGGTTGCTGTTCTGGTTTTTGACAGATGGTCACATTAATGTGATTGGACTATATATATATATATATATATATATATACATAAATAATGTCTGATTTCTGTATAGATATGAATTTAGGTCCTTACGAATGAGTAAAAGATTGCCAAAAATACTTTTTAAAAACACTGGGTTTCTGCAGGAAACTGCAGATTTCCTCCAATCGAAATAGTTAGTTATCAGTTCAATAATTAGATTAGTTTAAACTTAATCAGAATTCAAAACTAATTAAAAAATCATTTATAGTTTACTTTCACAATGTTATATACTACGTGATATTTAAAATGCCCAAAAATGGCTAGAAAAGTATCCGAATTTCAAGGTACGCACACCTCCCTGAGGAGTACAAATTATATGAAACGAAAAGCTTTCCAGCATACATTGAGTAGAATACAAGAGAATGAATCTACAGAATGGGTGATATGCATGTCACTATTTATACCTCAAAAGCTAGACATAATGAGAGGCTGCCACTGATGGAGACAGTTCCAAAGAACAACTAACTTAACGAGAGGCATGTGATTGAATTTCAAAGAGTAAGTACAATCTCAACTGAAATCAATCTAAACGTATCTGCATTGTGCACGTTAAGGGCTAAGATGGTTGTAACAAAGAAATGTTTTAAAGTTTGAGGCACGCCGTTGTGGCTAGACAGATTTCAGCCCACGTGGATCGATGCATCAACCATAAGCGGTGGCGGTATACAAGCCCCTTTTGCTACCATTTAGCAACATATGCAGGATACCTTTGATGTTCCCATATCAACCAGAACCATTATTTGTCAATTGGTTGCAAGTGACCTCTACTCATGAAGCCCGTAAGAGTACTGTCGTTGTTATGACCTCCCCCCCCCGTTGCAGTTCTAAGACTCGAGAAAACTTACTTTGCTGCAAGTCTAATTCTAATCACTGAGTACCGATATGGTGACAAATCTAATCTAGCCGTTCCATCGAGGGACAACTTAGCATTATGGCTTGAGACACCATTTCGTTCCATAGTTGAACACCTATGGTTTGAATTCATAGCACTATAAAGTTCCAACGATGATTGGATGATATGCTGCCGTGAGAGACAATCCCTTTCTTCGGGGGTGCCTAAAGTTCTTTACCCGCAGGAAAACGCTTGATTGCACGCTGCGTAATTACAGTTAACGTATTCTGCAAAACTTATATTTTTATCGCCCTCCTTTTTTCCTGATCTCTCACCAATCAAATACTTCTAGTACACCCTGCCTTCATCACGATCAAAGAACATACTACGGCAAATGGTAGCGTGGTATGGAGTTTCTTTAAACGCCATCTGTACTCTCATTGACTCTTTATTTAGACGTGTTTCGCCAGCCGCGATGGTCTAATAACCTGCTGAACTGATGTTGTTCGCATTCTGTGTTATGAGTATCATTCAAAATGAACGTCCCTTATTTTTCGTTGCTTTCTTTTTATGTTTGTCAAGATTCTTCATTTTCTGACCACTTCTTCTTGGTTTTGTATTCTCCATGTTACGTTGTGTAATAATATACATATTCAAAAACTATTAAGAAAATTATGCATGCAATTTTAAAATCGTTCATGAAATTCTATTTTTCTCTTTGACAAGTTTTTCGTAACAATTTAAAACAATATAGAAAAAGGTTAATTTTTGTAATATTTCTAAGAATCTGGTATTCACATAAAGGATTTGTAACAATGGCGTATCCATGAGATCTGTCCTCTCCAACTTGAGATTCGTTCCGTCCAACCAAATTGGCACTTTAAACTAGAACAATGCCTCTAATCAAATGACCTTTGTAGAGAATAGTATGTGAGTAGTCAGTAATATAAATAATCATGTAGTGAATATAGTAGATACTGTGGACAATATTGCCACACCAAGTTCCTGAATCATATTCGCTTAGCTACTTGAGAGTTAAGAGATCAGGTAGGACTGCATATAAGTATACCCATATATTCTTACCCTTTAGTTTTTCTTATCCGCATATCACGTAATTAGTTTTAGGACGATGTCTCAAATCTAAAATGTTGCAGTTTTTTCGGTGTATATTCCTCTTTGATAACTTTATCTAGTTCTCTGGTACACTTAATGGTTTTTGCGAGCAAATTGATTGAGTTATTGAATCAATATGTGAATCAATTTAAAAGTGTTACCTAATTTGTAATAGAAGATCCAGTTTCATGAGCTGGTATTAATGCCGGGGAATTTGAAGTGTCATCTTTCAAGCAGGTCCCCTATTAATTTACGGCATTTAAGTGAAGAAGGCAGTGTGACAAACTTTATTCCTGAGACGTTGCTTATACCATTGCGTAAGTATTGCATTGAACCACTTAGATCTGTGCGTTGTTCTCCCATACGAGAAATGAGAGTTTCATATAATTTTTTACTCATAACACTTATAATTGCATACACAAAATTCTGCGTACATATTTCATTAAATAAATCAATTTTCCGAGGGTTAAGTTCTTAGAAAAATTTGACGAGGAAAAAAATTTCGAAATACATAATTCAGACAAAATTTAAACCCCGGGGCTCTGCAAACCTTGAATAAAAGTCATTCATCAGGTCGATAATTATTTCATATTATTTAATTTATATGCTTGATCCTGAATGAATCAATTTCTGTATTGAATAATAAAAGAAAGATATTAACTGCAAAGCGTTCATTTGATATCAGAAACCTTTGAATGAAAGTGTATGTGCGTGTGTTGTGTTTATACCCAATATATATTTCTCTCTTAATAGGATACACTAACTTCTCTCTTAAATATTACACCATCAATAATAATCTCCTATTATGTAGTAATTATAAAATGTTCAAATATTTCTAAAATAGTTTATTTTTAAAATGTGCATGGCCTTTTATTTAAAAAAATGTCCATTCTTTGAATTTCTTACTATATGTATGCAGACAATCGTACATGCAATTTATTTTAAAGCAGGTAGCGTTATGAAGCCCAGTGGTTAGTGCATCGCGCTTCCACAACACAGAACCGAGGTTCAAACCCTGGGGTGGGTAAGGTTGACTCAGCCTTTCATGCCTTCAGTGGGTCGATAAATGAGTACCAAGCTTGCTTGAGAACAAAACAATTTCCCGTCAGACTGACCACTTGAACATCTGTTTATGCACTTCAGGGTCCAAGGTCGTGTAAATATGAGTTGGGCATAGTAGGCCTTGGACCTCATAGGCTGTCGCGCCACTGAGTTAAGTTATGTAGTGTTATTGGAAGTTCAACGTGAAATAGTATATAGCGTGAAAAATTATGCTCCCTATAAATATCCAATGCAATCAAATTAAAATGTAAATTAAAAGAACTATAGGAAAAATTACAATCTGGTTGAAAGGTCCTAAGCCTCCTCTATTTTTCCACAACGCCATGTAATCGGTGCAATTGGTTTCATAAGGAGCCGGAAGCAAATGATTTTCTTCCTATAAAAGTTATTCACTATCATTATTTAAATACAAATATTTTTACAATTAGCAATTCCGATAAAAAGTAAATTCTTAAATCCCATAATAGACATTGATTGCATAAAATTTAACGGATAGCTTAAACTGTAATGATATAATAAACAAGTTTCCTTCCTAGATTTTCAAGTCTCAATATATTTAATTGTATTAAAAACACACATATATGATAATATAACCTGCTAAAACATGCTTAATATCCAAGGCGTATTTCGCGTTAACTAGATCGGCACCTTTTTTTTACAATTTTTTTCGGTAGGTTTTACAAAATTTTACAAAATTAAGAATAAACGTAATTTTTGTCATTTCTATTTGAATACTAATTACATTTTAAACGTCGTCATATAAAAACATAATTTTTTTTAAATATGTTTTACTAGAGTGAATATTGAAAAAGTCTGAAATGTGTTAGAGACATTTTTATCTACTTTCAACTATTCACTAAATTCAACTTTTCGCCTAGAGTTTACATAAAATTATATTAACATAACATTTACAAAAAACTCATTTTGTGCTCTTTTAAAATTAATATCGTATATGATGTATCGGAGGTGGGGAGAATAAATAAGCAAATCCCCTCCGAAATAAATAAATCCTTCGCAAACACTCTGTCAAGGTCTTTTTATTGCATTCTATACGTTAGGAATAATTTTATGAATAGCAGAACTCAGAAAAGATCGTACTTCGAATAGACGTATATATACGTCCAGAGCAATTAATGCTTTGGCTGAGCAAGACGTTTATATACGCCGGTGGCACTTAAGTGATTAAATACCTATTGTAGCTTTAGTATCAAAGAATAGAATTATTGAATTCAATAAATTGTTATTGTATAAACGGGTGGAGGGGGGCGATGAAAATTATGATTGAATACTGGGTCGCTAATATTGAAAGATTGAGAAGCACTGGCCTAATGCATACTTACTAGTTTCAGAGTTATTTCATATTGTTTTCCACCTTGAAGTTCGACTCCATTTTGGTAGGGACTCATCGATGCGTAGTTATTATGCAAACCTAATTGCGTCACCACAAATGAAGGATAGTTGAATAGGGGTTTAACTACTGTGTCCATGGATACATTCTTATGTCGGTCATCCAGATCCACATAAAATTCTATTTCTATTCCTGAAAATGTAAAAGTAAGTAACGTTAAAAGGCATTAAAAAAGTTGTAAGAAATAACTAGCGATTTATTTACTTAGTTTATTCTATGATATTTTAACTACTTTGTTAAATTTGTTCTGTCAGCAATATTTTCAAGGTACTTGCATGCTAATACGATCTTGGTGAAACTTCAGAGACTTAGCAAACCTCAATCATAAACACATTCTTAATACGTATTTTAATTCTACATGCGCGTTTTTCAAAATAATGTTGTGGCCGCGGTAACCTAGTGATCAAGGTAAGGGACACGTGGCCAGCGTGTCATGAGTTCGAGCCTAATACCGCTGAAGACCTACCGTGTACGGCAGCAATGCACGTCAATCTTAATGCTTTCTTATTATTTGACTGAACATTTCAGAAATTAGCATTTATTCCATTATTTTACAAGCCTGTAATTTTGTAATAAAAATCATATATAAAAAATATTATATAAAATGCTGAAATTTTATTTTTTTCTCTCCTCTATATTTAATTTTTCTTCTACCAATAAACAATGCATTAAATTTTAATTAGAATATATATATATATATATAATCGTCCCATGCCAATAGCACTCAATAGCACTTATCTCAGCACAATCTCAATAGCACTTATCTCAGAAAATAAGCTCCTCTTCTTGAGTTTAATTTGAAAATCTCTTTCAAAAATCCCTTTCCCATGCATCTTTTTTTCACATATTCAATTTTTAATAACTTCATTGATTTAATTACATGCATTTTTTCTTATACAGTCTTATTTTGTTCTTAGTAATAATTTCTATTGTTAAATCTCATTTCATGATTTTCAGAATTAAGTATAAGTTTATCGGATTGGTTCGAATTAAACCTCTTCTTTGATTAAATTTTTTCCACTGCATAGGCAAGGATGCTTTATAGGGACTATTGTTAGTATTGTTTTTCTCCTAAACACTTTATATACCAGCGAAACTTACCACCGAAGTACCACTCAAAGGTGCCTGACTAGTACAAAAACGTCAATTTTGATGAAAATGATGAAATGTTTTTTTTTTACTTTAAACTTTATATAGTTGAATTTTCTGCTTTCTAAGCAATCTTACTTTTGTTTGTACTTCAATTATTTACAAAGTTATAGTAGTTTTTATGTCAAAAGAGAGCGGCAAAAACAAGCCGGGTTAGATAATGAAACCGGAAGTGTTTGTATTTTAATACTTTTTTACACTTTTTTGGTGTTTTATCGAATTTATTAAAAAATATTAACTTAGGTCAGGTAACGAAGACACATTGCGATATTTTTTAATAAATAGTTTTAGTTTTTAGTAAAATTTGGCAAATAAATTCGTACATTTTTGTCATTTTTCGATTTTCTTATACCCTTTTTTCTCGATATTTTATTTCATATTTAACTTCTTTTTTATATATTTGATAGAAATCTGTGTTTTTATATATATATAAAGACAAAATATTAATTAATTTTGACTAACGCAAGACATGGGATGCCTAAGAAGCTCCGATTTAATGGGGAATTTGCTTCATCATTGGGTGCTAGCAGTAATGAGAATGTTGACACAGCTAATCTTAATAATACTTAGTCAGCTAGCTGGTGATAAAAAGTTGAAATCTATTCATAAAGGTTTCGAAATTTACTCAGAAAGCCCTTTTCAGTAACATTTTATGGGCTATTTTACTTAAAAATACAACTTGAAACATTTCGCTTAGGTGCATTATTAATTCCTTTTAATTTGTGATATGCTGGCTTACTATCATTATATATACATGTATATAATTAAAAATGCAAATGCTTTCTTTCCTAAGATCTTGTACATGTATTTGTAAAATTTGATCTGAAACGCATTTTATTTTTTGCGTAACACCCCTTAGAATTAAGAAAATTTTCTCGGTAAAAAAGAAAAACTGCATAGAAAATAAAATTATTAACGATGAAAAAAGGCAAAGTGTATTCATATGGAGGGTTTAAAAGCTGTCCTTTTTACGCTTTTTATTATAATTTTTATAACCTTTGTAATAAGTAATATTTTTTAAAAAGAAACTTTCGTGAATATTTACTGATTAAATAACACACACTAATGTATTTTATATTCCATATTTCTTAAGCTCTAAGATACTTAGAGTAGATAGCTCTAAGATACTTAATGTACCTGTTTTTCCATATAAAAATTATTATTTTTTAATGTAATAAAGTTTTTCTAGAGGGCTTTCTATGTCTCTTTGTATTTTAAAAATATATATATTTAGACGTTAAAAAGCTTTTGACTCTATAAAATTGGTAACAAAACTAAAAAAAGAATTTTAAACAAATATATATTATTTATAGGGGCTTATAAAAGGTTAGTTCTTTTGATATAAATATATTTTAGGTTGTTTAAGATTTAGGTTGTTTTTTAAGATTTAGATTTTAAATCTTCAAATGCGTTTCTCTCCGAAACAGATTTTTCCATATTTTATCGCACGGCTAACATATCTCAAAAAGTTCTTGAAATAGACGCATGAAATTTTGCATTATTGCTTATTATTATAGTACGCATGATGTGAAACAGAGATTAAGAAAAAACAATATATTTACCTTTTTTATGATTTTTTTTGTGATAAATGCAAAATTGTTGAAATTTTTTCCTTTTGTGCTCTTTTTGACCCCTAACTTCGTAAAAAATTGAAATTATTCAAAGATGGTAAATCAAAACATCGGTAACTACTTTCTGAGTAAAATTCTAAGAGCTTTTTTATTTTACGCATTAGAATTTATTTTACATTGTTTGCCCCATGATGTGCAAAAAATGCTTATTTTTAACCTAAAATTGTCCATTTTCTTACAAAATGCATTGAATTTTTTCTTTGTTATTTTTATAAGTTTTCAGTTATAATTAAATAAAAAATTAGTTTAAAGATAAAGTTTCGGCAATATTTCAAAAAAATGTTACGGCAACTAGTCAGGCACCTTAAAATTACCTAGAATAACCATTTTTACAAACACTCTGACAATACTTATAGTAGGATTATTCTTTGAAATCCTCTCTTCCAAGAAATATGGCAGCGTAGATTCCATGATGAGTATTTTAGCGGGTAAGGAGAATAGTTTTACAGCAGAAGTTGCATTTTTAGCTGACATTTTGAAAGGATTGCGCGAAGATTCATTTTTGTTCCGAAAAAGTAATTAATGTCAAAAGGTGTATTTTTTTGTATGTTAACGAAGAACCTAGAAAACGATTTGACTATTTTAAATGAACAGTGTATACAAATAATTTTACAGTTGAATAACTTTGTGGTACATATAAGTACTGATATCACAATGGGTTTTTTCATACGAGTAGCTTATTGTTGATTTTTGTTGAGTTCAATCGTCATTTCTATAGTGCAATAGAGTTATGCCTTTTTAAGATTTTCTTTTTGCTTAAATTATTTATTTTGCTTTTTTTATTGTTTTATTTTATCGCTTTCTTTGAACTTTAAATCTGTGAGCTTTCTTTTGCTAAACAATTAAATGAACTATCTATTTTTATTTCAGAAATTAACATTTTGATTTCTTTATGTAAAGGGTGTTTTTTTAGAGGTATAGAACTTTAAATTGCAATAAAACAACGATGTATTATTCGATTGACATGAATTTTTTTTATTCGAAAGATAATCTTGTGGCATTACATTTTAAATATGATTTCTGGCATATGACTGCCATGGCTGGCTCGGATGTAGTCCAATCTGGACGTCCAATTTTCGATGACTTTTCCCAACATTTGTGGCAGTATATCGGCAATAACACGGCGAATGTTGTCTTCCAAATGGGCAAGCGTTTGTGGCTCATCCGCATAGACCAATGACTTTACATAGCCCCACAGAAAATAGTCTAGCGGTGTTAAATAACAAGATCTTGGAGGCCAATTCACAGGTCCAAAACGTGAAATTAGGCGGTCACCTAATTTCACGTTAAATCGATCACGTTTAAATCGATTGTGGCAGGAGCTGTGTGACATGTTGCGCCGTCTTGTTGGAACCACAGCTCCTAGACATCATGATTGTTCAATTCAGGAATGAAAAAGTTAGTAATTATGGCTCTATACCGATCACCGTTGACTGTAACGTTGTGGCCTTCATCGTTTTTGAAGAAGTACGGACCAATGATTCCACCAGCCCATAAAGCGCACCAAACAGTCAGTTTTTCTGGATATAACGGTGTTTCGACATACACTTGTGGATTAGCTTCACTCCAAATGCGGCAGTTTTGTTTGTTGACGTAGCCATTCAACCAGAAGTGCACTTCATCGCTGAACAGAATTCGCTTATGAAAATCGGAAACAACGGCAATCTCGTTTTGGGCCCATTCGACGAATCTAAAAGCGTTGTTCAGGCGTGAGTCTATTCATGATGAATTGCCAAACCAAACTGAGAATAAATCACTTGACAGCTGTTAAATCGGTCGCCATCTTGGAAAGTAATGCCAACTTAAACTTCTACACCTGAAAAAAAAACTCTATATCTGAGATTTAATAATAATTGGAGGTTTTCAAGGTGCTATTATTATTATTATTATTATTATTCTCTTTTCTTAAAAAGTCTGGGAAAAAAAGCTCAGTCTTCAAGAGGCTTTGGACTTATTATAGAACCTACCATCTGAAATCAGTGATGTACTAACAGATTATTTTTTCAGATGATGAAGTCCCAGAAAATAATGTGTTGGAAATATCGTTAGATACATAAGATGATGATCAAGAGACTGAACAAGGTTCAAGGTGCAGTAGTTCATGTTCAGAAAACACAGAATTTCCTACCCATGATGCAGTGCTTTAAGAAACATTCAATCGAAACCTCGCTCAAATTGCACGTGTAATGAATTTTTGTGTATTAATAAAAAGAAAAACTGTTTCATTGAATATCATCAAATTAAGTTTATGTGCAAAAGCTGTTTTTATGAGTATAAAAAGTAAATAAATTTAAAAAATTTTAAAATCTTCAAAAATAAGTTTTTTGTGCTGTAAAATTTTAGTCCTATATGGTTATTTAGCATTTTTAAGAGTTAAAACTGCGTTAAAAAGTCATTCGGTCTTTTCGCAATATGATAATATTTTAGATCTTTGTGAACTGAGAGAGAGAGAGAGAGACGGTACTTTAAAGTACAAATTTAATTAATTAGCCCTAACGAATTAAAAGTATCAAAGTTGAGTAATTTTATTTATTTATATCCCTTAATTTTCAATGTAGTGATTCAAAAAAAATTGCATGAAAAAATGTTAAGTAAATCATAATGCGGCATTATATAAAGTTTAATCTCTATTAAAATTTATTTCTGTTTTTCTAAAGAGTTTATCAATCTCCTAAGGAACACACACGAATGCACGAGACTTAAAGAATACATACGATTTTACTTACTATCTGATCTCTTAATTTTTTCTATTGTTCTATTTGGCTGTGTCCATTTGCTGTTGATTGTATAACAGATGCCAATGAAATCGGTATCACTGTAATAAGATCCAACAACAGCATCATCGATTCTACAAAACAAAACAAAATATTCCTATTACTTTCATCCAACATTTTGTTGATGTTATTCTTTACTTAAAAATCTATGTGTGTGTGTGAAATAGGTTGTATATAGTTTATTACATTGATTGATTATATTGTTCAGATAATGAATGTAATGTATAATGTCAGGCTAATTGTTTTTCGAATGCGCTACAATTCGGCACACAAACCTTTGCAGTCACGGAAAATTTACCAAGTAAGAGTCATTTCAGAGACGGCACAATCTAGTGGAGGATCTCGCTACCAAAATTTGATGCGTTAATTAATTTTAAATATCAAGCACTTGTCGGATGTTAAATATTGTCAAAAGTACTAAAGCCAAATTGATACCAAGGAATCTTTTATGTGCCACTTAATCATAAGACAGGCGTGCCTACGATTTTTGCATCCAGAAAATCTATCAACTCCAGCCAGGATCGAACCCGCAACCTTAAGCTTACGAGGTGGACACGTTACATCTAAGCCAGTGAGCCGGGATTCCAGATTAAACAGAAAAAAAGCGTACAATTTTTTTTTAATTTTAAAAACTCACCTAAAATACCTAAGTTTTTAAAATGACCAAAAAATGGTCTAGGAAATATAGTTTTTAAATATTTTAATCATTGTTGAAACTTAAGAACACACAGTAAAAATTTTAAGGTGTTTGAGTTATAAAATGACAAATCGTCTTTATATCATAAACATGTTTTAAAAAGTAACTATTAATATATTAATTTACAAGGATTTCAAACTATAATTTGATTTAAAATTTAAAGAGATTGCTATCTTTAAAGTAAAAAAAATAAAATACTAGATTATATCAGAAATGAATGACCGATTACAAAATTTAATAATTCCCAGATGAATAAACAGAAAATGATCTTTAATATGTCATTGTAAAGATACTATGTGCACTTTTAAGTTTTTAACATTGTTTTTGTCCAATAGGTCGAAGTAATGTTGTAATCAAAATGTTTTTGAAATAGTGAACAGAAGTGGAAATGGCATCACAGCGGGAGAAGACTTTTTGTGTGCTCTCGTTTGCAAAAAGTCAGTAATCACGGTTCAGCTTAATTTCAGAGAATACCATAGACATACACCTAAATCTAAGAGTTTAAGAAGATCATATAAACAGTTTCAGGAAACTGGATGCCTGAGTAAAGGCAAAAGTCCAGGGGATCTTTGGACCTTATAAAAGTCCCTTCTCGCACTCTTTCAACATTCCTTGGGAACGTGGTTGCCTTGGAGTTTTGCCTTTACTCGGGTATCTTGTTTCCTGGAACTGTTTATACATCATCTTATACCAGTGCTTCTCAAACTTTCAATATTGGCGACCCAATATTCAAACATAATTTTCATCCCGCCCCATCCATACAATACCAATGTATTGAATTCAATAATACTATACTTCGATGCTACAATACGACATAAAGCAGTGTTTCTCAAACTGTGGGGCGCGCCCCCTCCTGGGGGGCGCGAGCATGTTGAAAATAAAAGGATTGAATAATAATTTTTTGGATTGAAGTAAAACAAAATGCTTTCTGACATAATAAAAAATACACATTTAATACACTGATATAATTTATTTTTATCATCTGGTGATCATCAAAAATAAAAGATTCCCCTTCAAACGCTCATTAGCCATCTTTGAACCTATAATCAAATTAGAAAAATATTTTGTTTGCTTTGCTGTAATCCCACGATGAGAGATTTTTTTATTACGTTTCTTTTAATCTAAAATATTACTTTAGCTGACCTTCTAACTTATTGGTATGGTTATCTCCGTCCTTTTTTTATAAGGGAAGTTGTAAATAATATATTTCTGTTTCGCCTTTTTCCACCTGAAAGAGTTTTATGATATATGGATAAGCATATTGAGCACTTTGAAGAATTATACGGCCAAGATGTATTTTTATTATTTTGAAACATATAATGCATAATAAAAAACGTTTTACACAATTATTTTTTAGAACATGCTACATTTCCCCCATGAACAATTTTGTGGTTTTGATTGCTGTGTTGTACGACTTATGGTTTATAAATGAAAATGAGCAGAATATTAAAAAGATGGGCATCTGTGATCCCTATTGAAGGAAGTTGAAACTGATCAAGCAATTGAAGAACCTACTGAAATAATGCATATTAATCAAGATATAGCGAAAGTTAATATCAGGAAAGCGTTATACATGAAACGTTTGAGTTGATTTGAAATTTTCAAATGCTGCCTAAAGATCTCTATGAAGAAAACTATGAAGCCATAATGTAGCACTTCGCCTTATCAAAAAGACACAAGGAAGAAAAAGTTCAAATGCTATTTGTAGATCATCAAACGACAGCAAAACTACAAAAACGTGAACAAATTATGACAGTTTTGCTGGAAAATAACGTTCCTGTGTTGTTAGCGAAAAATGTCTCTGTGATTTATGCCCTTTATTAAGGACACGCACATTTGGAACATTTTCTTTAGTTTTATTCGATTTGTTCTCAAAGTTTCAAAGAAAATTGAATAGTTCTTGAAAGTAGGGGTAAGAATATTTTCTCTTAATTAAATTATTCACTGGAATTGTGATTTTTATCGTGTAGAGTAAAAATAATTAAAAAATAAATTATAGTTTTAAAACAAACTAAAAAACACGCTTTCATAGTGAATCAAACTAGAAAGTAAAAAAAAGTAAAATTATATACTACTTAAAAGTAACATAAACAAAATTTAATACTTATCTTGTTAATTTGTATGGTTTATAATTATGATCGTAATCTAGCTTTAGCGCCCCCCAGTGCATTATTATTGTGTTCAATACATTATTATTTTTAGGGGGCGCGATAAAAGTTATGATTGAAAATTGGGTTGCCAGTAGGGAAAGTTTGAGAACCACTGACTTAAGGTATCCGACTACGTTCGGAACCGTGATTTTAAGAAAGCGCATAAATGGATATTCATGAGCGTCACTTAGATTAGAATACATGTTTAAAATTGTTTTAAGGACACTTTGACGAAAAAATATTTAAATACAATATTTCGGCAAAAAATTAACTTAGAATAACCTTTTTTTTTTTTTCAAAATGCTTTCTTTTTGTGAGAAATGCTTTTATTATAATATTATTTTGCCTGTACATAGCTTAGACCTCTGTACAGAGGCTCAACTATGATTTTTGAAAAATTCACAGTATTTTCAGCGTTACCACTAATTGAAATAATTATCGGCTTTTTTTTTCTTAAAACTTCTCCCCTGTGTTGTCGTACAACATGGAGAAACCCACTTCTAAGTTATGTATTTCAAAAATTCTAGTTGAGCCTCCGTACAGAGGTCTGAGTTATATACAGGCAAAATATTATAATAATAAAATCATTTTTCACAAAAGGAGAATATTTTGAAAATGGGTTATTCCATGTTTATTTTTTGTCAAAATATTGTACTTAAATAATTTTTTATTGTAATACTATTCTTAAAACAATTTTATATACAATTTCTAATCTAAGTGACACTAAATATTATAAATATTATCCATTTATACGCTTTTGCAAAATCACGGTTCCGAACATAGTCAGATACCTTAAACTCTTAAATTCCACCGACGCATGTAAAAGTCTCGCTCAGCCAAAGCGTTATTTTCCCGGACGTATATATACCTCTTTATGAAGTACGATATTTTCTGTGCACTGCTATCCATAAAATTATTCCGAAGGCTTTGGAATGCATTAAAAGGACCTGGACAGAGTGTTTTCGAAGGATTTACTTATTCCAGAGGATTTGCTTATTTATCCCCTCCCCCCCGCCAATGCATCACAAACGCACGCCTACCTAGAAAACGGTGGCATTGGGGACTGAATCGCGTAACATTTTATCGGCAGTTAAGGGATTATATATAAATTGTACAAATTATCAAGATAAGTGTTAATTTTTGTATATAATTTTATATAGGACAAGACTGGGGTCACTGGTAATTTTTAAACTTGTTCTTAGCTTAGTATTGTTAAATTAACCATAAAACACATTGTGCAGTGCTGATACGTTTATAAGTGTATTATATCATTGTAAATGTCTATTTTATTTTTTTTATTATGTCAGAATGCATTTTGTTTGTTTACTCTTTCAGTGTAAAATGAGTAAATTTTTTAAATAATCTTTTGTTTTCGACTTTTTAATATGCTCGCGCCCTCCTTGTAGAGTAATCACGCTCCCCAAGGGGGACGTGCCCCAGTGTTTGAGAAACACTGTCTTATACTCTTAGATGTCGGGGCATTTCTATGGTATTCTCCGAAATTCACGTTGAGCTGTGATTATTGACAAAATTTTTGCAAGCGAGAGCATACAAAAATGCCTTCTACCGGTAAGACGCCATTTCCACTTCTATTCACAATTTCAAAAATATCTTGATGACAACATTGCTGCCACCTATTTGATATAAACAATGCTATAAATGCAAAATTTCTTATTGCACCTTTGCAATGACAAATAAATAATCATTTTTTGTTTATTTATCTGGGGAATTATTAAATTTTGCAATCGGGTCATTCATTCCCGATAACCCTGTATATGAAAGAGAGAGAGAGAAACTAAATAATATAAATGAATTTGTTCTAATTCTCTGAGATTTGCACTTTCAGTTTTGTTTTCGAATGTTCTTATTTTTAATTTATTTGAATATTTCATTGATAATTTTTGAAGAACAAATTTTCAAAAGAGAAAAACTTTTTATCTCTCTAGGAGAAAAATTTTAAGAAAAAATATATATTCCTGTATTATTTTTCAAAAAGTTGGTTATTTGAACTGGAAGTAAATGGTAGAAAAATTGGGGAAGAATAAGCTTTCTTTTGAAGATGGAATAAGATAGCACTGTAGATATGTAAGGGTCAGCAGAAATATTAGATAAACAATTAAGCATAAAATATTTAAATGATGCAGTGTACTTATTTTGAAATGTTTTCTCATATATATAATAATTTTCTCTTCTAATAAATTAAAAAATTCGTTTTATCCAGGCACTGATTAATTTTAAGGAAATTCAATATATTCAGAAATAGTATTGATCATTGTTGATGGGTTTTTTAAATCAAAACAAATACATATGAACAATATTTTAAAACCAACTCAATGCAAAAAAGTAATAAACAACTCAAACCTTACATGCAATTACGTTTACCAGTTGAAGAAATTATGTTACACCGGAAGAATTGCTCAATAGGTTTTTTCAAAGTATCGAGTTGTGAAGGAGTAAAAGTGTTACGGTTCAAAACTGCTTTATAGGGCACAAGCTGTAAGAAAGTAAACAAAATTTACAATTTATCTTTTTCTCCTCTTTTTTTTAATATAAATTTTAATTAAACAAATAAACAATGTTCCTTTTAACTTTGCTTATATATATATATATATAATGCACAATTAAACAAATAATTTCCTATATTGAGGACACATAGAAGGCATCTGAAAATTAAACACAATATTTTATTTCCAAGTTAAAGTATGTAGCGAAAATAATTCTATCAAGCAATTTTTTTAGTCATTTGATTCGTAAAAATAATGATAATGTAAAAATAATGTTCTACAATGTTTTGCATTATATAATGCTTAATAGTTTTATTTATGAATCAATGATACAGAAGGTTGTTCATACTATATGGAAACAATTTTGATACTTAATCTCTATCAATAAATGCCGCATTTTTTGAGGAAATTTGCATCTGTCTGATACCCATGATTCTCAATAATAGCTCTAGCTAGAAATTTTCATAAAAGCAAAATTTTTCTTAGTATTGTCACGAAAATTTTATTTTCTCTATTCCTCTTGAACCGTTTTCCGAAGTTCGTTTAGTGTTCTTGGATGTCGTTTTCCTGAGGCTCGTTTTAAAAAATCCGAATGCACAAAAGTGCATTTGATAAGCGTAGGAGGATTTAGCACGTATTTTAACAAATAGGATAAACTTTATTTCTGTTTCTGTTTCTGATTTTTTTTTGCTAAATAAGCGGCAGTTGACTCAGACGTGTGGCTAGAGCCCTTGCCCTTATGAAACTCAACTTTATCAATGTCCTTTCCATATAAGGTTGGAAATGCTTCGTCAATGTTTGGTTCTAAAATATTTTGCTGATAGTAGATAGTGTTGATAGTTTTCTTTTTATTTTTAACTTGCCGATATAACGAATAACCTGCTGCTATCATTAATTTCTTTGGGATCTTTTCTGTTCAGTGACAAAGCCATTTTCGAATCCCGTCAATTCAGTGGACGCTTATTCTGAAATTGCCAAAGTTTTATCTCAAAATGCAAACGAGAATATGAATTACAAAATCGTTTCGATAAAGTGTGAGAATGGCCTTCTGTACTACTTAAATAATTAAAATCAAATTTAGAGATTAAATTATTGATAATACCGAAAACAAATATTCAAAAGAAAACTGTAGTACAGGCTTTTTTATTTGGCCTTCGCCTCATCCAGTCACTTACTCTATCTGCCCAAAAGTTCATGAACAACTCCTAAAGAAGTATACCTAACAGGTGACGTAATTTGATGCGTAACCAAAGCTATAAAAGCGATTTGTCAGGTTATATTTATCCGTTTGTGAGACAATGAGTAAGACAAAGGAACTTAGAAAATCTTTGATCGTGCACTTATAGTGGGATCCAAAATATATAGTGAGTGAAATGGGGACGTTGATGCAATAAAACTGAAAAATAACAAAGTAAAACGCCGGAAAAAATTCGTGAAAACAACTCTGCAACTCTGAAAAAAAGGATAGTGAAACAAAATCGCAAGTCCTCGTTGATTGAAATCCCACAAAAGCTCCTAAGTTCATCAGGCTCCAGTGATATCACTAGGACTGTTCGTCGAGAGTTAAAAAAGTTGAGATACCATGGTGTAACGTCTTCGTTTCGCAGCTGTGTTAGGCGCCTTTGTGGAAATATTTACCACACGTGCAAAGACACATGTCTAACTTTGAATTATTGCATATTACCATCTTGGATCGCCTGCCGACCTTTGGCATCACGAGGGACCCTTTCCCGTCGCTGGGGGGATGTAACAAGATGCTAAAAGCGCCGCCCGTAATCCCCGAGCAGAGAGAGGGAGGACCAATGGAGATGCTTTGAACTTTCCAGTGAGAGGTCACCGAAGGGAACCCTCCTCTCACAAACCATTGTTTGGAACTCTAATAATCTTTTAATAAGTTTAATAACTACAATGTATAATTCTGTAAATAATAGCTGCGACGTAAATAAGCTAACTATTTAAACTAATCAATATCACGCAACCGTTATTTATGTCAAACATCGCAATGGTCATGCAGCTCCTCAGAAATCAAACATCACTCCCTAGAAAATGAAGAGTCGAATGTAATTTTGCAAAGTTCATTGTCATCGAACTGTGGACATCTGGGAAAATATTCTTTGGAGTAATGAATCTCCTTGTGCAATCTGGTAGTCTGATGGAAGCGTCTGGGCTTGATGAATTCCCGGCAAGATCTTCTTAAGCGGCTGAATTGTGCTGATGTAAAGTTTAATGACATCTGCATCATTTTCATGATTTGATTTGGGTTTCTTAATTCTTGTGGTTAGAAACAGGAACTATGAAATAGATGCGGACATTATGGACAATGCTGCTTTCCCAATTTTTCGAAATATTTCGTGGAAAGCTCATTTCTTTTTCGGCAGGATAACTACTACATTCCCACATCGTGACGCACAACCATGGTTTAACCAAATGGGTGTTCAACTGGCCTTCTAAAAACCTCGATCTAAATTCCATAGAACACATTTGGGATGAATTAGAGCGCATATTACCTAGCCAGCCAAATAGACCATCCTCACCGCCGAGATCCCCTTCAGCTGTGATGGAGGCCTGGAAGTCAATTCCTGTAACCACCTATCAAAAACTGGTGGAAAGTCTACCCATGTGGAAGCAGGCACTTCATGCAAGGGAGTGGGCAGCATTATATTAATATATATTTCAAGGACTCACTGAATCCGTAGCATTGGTTCTCGGAAAACTTTTACCAGAGTGAATGAATCATATAAAAACTATATTCTGAAGCCTTTATAAGCAGCCTTTAATTTTTTCGTAAATAATCTATTCTATTGAGTAAAGGATGAATAGAAGCAGTTTTCTAATATCAATTTTAATCCTCTCCCCCTACTTTATGGACAAAACTATTTTCTTTTCTGAAGATAACTTTGAACTTCTTTTTTAAACTGACCTTTTCTTTTACGGATAAAACTATTATTTTTCAAATATAAAGAATCGTTCCCTTATATGAGGTAGGTTTAAAGAAGGTATAGTTAAAAATCTTTTCACCTCAAAGTGTTGATGGGGATGTAGAACACTCTCTGCCTTTAAGTAGAAAGGACGTTTCTATTGTCCTTCATGCAGTAACTACTTAAGTTCTACATTATTACACATTATGTTCTACATAACACTTTTGATATAGACGTAACTAACATAATACAATCTGTTGGATTACTACATTAATTTTTAATTATAAATTATTGCTTTTAGTTTACCGACATAGTTCTTTTAAGTCCTATCAAATATACAACTATAGCTATCTTTTATAATAAAACTACTTTATACGGATTTTGTGGAATCCTTTTAAATCCCTTTGCACGAATGAATACCATATACCAGTTAATCACTGAAAGCTTTCGTTTAAAATATAACTTGCAAAAATTGGTTTGCGACATTGGAAAAAGAGAAATTATGACTGAGCTAGAATTTATTTTCAAAGGCTATTTGAAATAAAGGCTGGACAACGTGACATTCGGATATTATGTAAATAAATTATTGATATTTAAATAATCCTTTATTCATGATTTTTTTTAATCCTGCTTCAGACAAAAATAAGCATCAAATTCAACAAGAACTTATAATAAGAATTAAATACTCGTGATTTTGATTAGTAACAAACAGAAATTATTTTGAAATTCACTTTACTTCATAAAGTTAGAATTTTAAACAATATTTCACTTGTTTCTTTATACTTACTTTTAGATCTATCGGAAAGTGGTAACCAAACTTTTCACACACTAATGGATAGTGTTTACAGTTGAAGACGTTTTTGACAAACATAAAAGGGCGACATAGTTCACCAAGAAGACAAAATTCTTTTGGAATGATGCTAAAAATGATATAAGTTGACATTATTATTTTATGCATTATATTTTGAACATTAATTTCTCTGTCTGATAGGCAGTGCGTAACTGTACAAAAATTTTAATTTATTCCAATGACCTTTTTTATTCTTTTCTTTTTCAAGTATTTATAATAAATCCCAATATTTAAATTAATCATTTTAGCTTTAATTGAAAAGTTAATTTATCCTTACAATGTGACTTTTTTTAATTCTTACCGAATTGCAACACAATAATTTTTCACAATAATAATTTATATAACGACACTACTGATTGTTATGCAAAATTAGCAACATTTTATGGGCAAGAATGAATGATGGAACTGTAGTACTTAAAACTTACACCAAGAAAAGATTTTGAATTTACTGCCTAGTTTTGTACAAAGTTAACAAAAATTAAACAGTTAGGCTGCCTTTTCGATGAAAAAGGACTGCGTGTTTATTATTTTAATTACTTTGCTAATATTCTTTTAACCCGTTCAGGACGAGGATTAGATGCAATCAATCACGCGTTTCTCCTTCCATGGCATCATATGTGTGATTGCGCTTTCCCTTCTCTGAAGCTCATGATCCCACCGGTGTGATCTGAATTTGGAAAGTTTTTATATTAATTTTTACAAGGCACTCATTGGCGGTCAACGACCGCTTTTTTTCGAATAATGTTTAGCCAAACTTTGAATTTCAATGTGTGCTTTCGACTCTGAATTTTTTAAAATTAGATCCGGGATATTTATGAGTGTAAACAACGGCACATGCTTAGATTTTTTGAGATATTCGGACATTTAAGGGTTTAGGATTTATTGCGCTCTGGATTTCTGTTAATATTTTGACTAAGTGGGAAAAAGAAGGAAAGCTCATTAGTTTATTGGGCATCAGCCATTTATAATAATAGTTTTAGTATTTATTTTATATATATAAATGTAATAATTCCCTCTAGTATCCTTTTTATTAACTCTTTGTACTAATATTTAAAATAACTTTAACTCTTTGTTTTAAAGTTAACATAGTAATCTTAATCGTAATCGGCTAGTCCGAAATCCTTGTTCTGCCCATTCTAGCCAATCAGAACTATTATTACGTAATAACCACTGTTGATATAAAAGCAAAAATCTGGTGTAACCGTTCTCTTTTTCCGCTTGCCTTCATCATTTAAGAATGTCAATAGCTGCTCTCCGTGCCTTTGTGTGGTGTTCTCCAAGATGTTGCTGCTGCTTGTCTCCTGTCCGCTTTGCTTTATAATCATCGCAAGTTTGTTTGTCTCGTCAACGTGAAAATGTACCGCAATTTTGTCCTAAGCTTTTGATGTGTGCTTCAAAATAAAAAAAGATGAACGTCTACTGAAGATGTTTTTAATGAAAACCTACTAACACTCGACAAAATACTACACTCGGTCAATACTTATCATACATATATATATTATATTTGTGGTTCATATTTTAATTAATAATTTTAATACTCAAAAGACATCTAAAAAGCAGATTTTCATAGAGCAAACGCGATAACTCATTTTCAATTGAAAATAATCTTACAGAGACTCATTTTTAATTCAGTAAGAACAAATGGTTCTTCTTCGTTTTTATCGCATTTAGAGTTCTCAAAACCATAAGAACAGAAAATATAACACTAAAGAGATACTAAGAAAGCAAAAAGCATTATAAGGAATAATTAAAAATAAAAAACGATGCATTAGCTGTAACTTAAAAGTTTTGTATCAGTTAGAACCGCATCAAGTGTTTATGTGAGAGTAAATTTATTGTTTGATATTTGCCAGATAGTATTTTATAAATTTTACTGCTATTTGAATCATCATGTTGAAAAGAGTGAAAAGAGTACTTTTTTTTATTAAAAGGAAAACATTTTCTTTAAAGTTCACAATTGTTTTTTTTTAAAATATAGCGGAAATATTTGTACTGTATATTTAGATATTATCATTAAAAAAATAGCGTATTTGATTGCATTTAAGATCTTACATGAACTTTTAAATTAAATTAGGCTTAGTAGGGAAACTCACCCGGTCCCGTGCGTGCGCATACTCTCGAAATGCGCAGGCCTGGGGAAACGCTTCTTTCTCCTTTCGCCAGTTCTGAAGGGGTTAATGTTTTACCATTCACTGCCAACTACGAGTTGCATGGCAGTAAGTGTGTGTACCAAAACTGCCAGCTATGAGATATCTCGTACTTTGGGCTGCAATTTTACATTGATTTCATATCTCCATTTGAGTTGAGAATTATTAGAAAGGATAAAAGAAAAATTTATGCAATGCAAAAATCATGTAAAATATTAAATTTCATTATTAATATTATAACTTAGGTGATTAGAATATAAAATAATTAATTATGTATATAAGAATGTGTTCCAAAAATTAAAAATATTTTTTTATTGCTGTATACAATGAGCTTTAAAGCAAGGATCAACTCAAAGTGCTAGATTGTTGGGACACATTGGACGAAAATACCTAGTTTCTTTGCGGTTTTTCCTCCGCTTTGTACACACTCGACATGGCTTTGTAGGCATATTTTTTTTCTATGGAAGGAAGATGCTCTAAATAATGAAAATCAGTTGCATTTGTATTATAGTTCCTGCTTTCTCCTGTATTGCTACTCTCACCATCAAATAAATGCATAATAACCGTGATTCCTTACATCGACGCATCCTCATCTATTTATTCCTTCAATTTCTTTTGTTATAGAACATGTATGCATTCCTCAGGAAGATTCTGAAGTATGATAGAGCGATTTTTTTTGTACCGAAAAATGGTTTTCTTGAGGTCTATTAAATATTAATACTTTAAAATTTTAATACTTTACAACTCTTTATAAGTACCATTGCCTTATAGGTTTTTCCAAGTGAGCAGCATTACTATTCTGTATGAAAATCGAACATAACATTAGATATTTGATTTTCGGCCGATGAAATTAGGCGACGAGCTTGTAAAATCAAACAAAATGAAAAGAAAATCCTTGCAAATGGAAATTTTTTTATAAATAAATATAAAAATAATTATAAATAGCGAATATTATATGATTATTATATATAGTAATAATTGAATTTTTATATTATATTATTAATAAAATAATTACATAATATATACTAAATTTAATAATGAATATCAATTACAAAGTACTGAAAACTTGCAACATTCTAAAAACTGCAAGTTCCTTCAATGAATTTCATGGGGAGCAAGGAACGTTTAAAAAGCAATATTAAAACGTAAAATAAAGAATGAATAAACGATTTATAGCGATACTTGAAAACACAGCACTTATTCTTTAAAAAATATCCTAGTACTCACCCATTTTAGAAATATCCATATTCGAAAATAGCACAAAATAAAACAGAAGACGGAAATAGAACAATTACACTGAAAATGGTTAAATTTTTAAAGAAATCGAATTAAATCGTCTGAAATTAAAAGAGTTACCACGAAAAAAAACAAAATAGTTATTTCTAATATACGTTATCTCCATGGCAACCACATTGCAAGACGATAAAAATATCAAGGTATTGTAATGTTATCGCCCATCTTGGTGAGCAGAATCAACAAGGCGCGTGCCCCGTGATATCAAACTAGCACCAAAGAATTTTATGCAAAATTATATGCTTTCGTCGTTAATTGAAAGCTATCACAAGAACATACTCTCTTATGAGATAAATTAAGAACGGACATTTTCCATACATCTTGCATTTCGCAAATAGCCAAATAAAAATTATGTTAAATGATATAAAAGAATGATAAATGGGCCTTGATAAATACATAAGGCATATTTTAGTGTTTATTTATGATTGAAAGCGGGGATTTATTATTTTATTAATTTAGTTTACATGTAGTTTTGGTTTAGTACTTAACTTTTTCACCTAGAAAACTGAGCTATATGTATCAAAATCAAAGATAACTACATTATAAATAAAAGCTTGGTAATATGTAGATAAATTTAGGATTTTACAACATCGTTTTAGCGTTTTTAACGTTTTGTGTTCGGAAAAATTAGTGTTTGAACACTCTCTTTGAAAAGATAATTTATATCTAAACACATAGTAACGAGCTTTTACAATGCCTTGAATATCTTAACGTTTTAAGTGCTTACAATATACTAAAAATTATTATACATTTATAACCAGATGTTTTGTATTCTTACCCATTGTTGTTACAGAAGGAAATAGCAGGCATAGGAAATTCAACCGGTGCAATTGTTTGAATGTCTATTACAACTGCATAGGTCCAATAAAGAAACAAAAATGAAACGGTTTGATATAAAAATCCCGCAAGACAACACATAATAAGAATAAACTTGCATCGGTTCATGGTATAAACTGATTTTTTTTCGTATTTCTTATAGAACTTGTTTTATATTTTAAAATTTAATTCAATAATAAAGTGAACACATCAATAAAAGAATAAACTATGTTTTCCATTTAATTTAACTATTGAACAGAAATCAACAGATTTAGATGCAACATTAAATAACAATAAAAATACAATTTCGAGAGAGCTGTTATATGATATATCTATTGCATTTTAAACTCTTCCAAAATAAATTGAAAAGCACGTATATTCATTAGTGTCACAAAATCATTTCATTTTAAAAAATGAACTCAGTTTTATCTTTTACATATAATGTAGTGATAAATTATGTATTATCTTTGATTTCATTTCGTAAATAAAGTCGTTTGTTTTTCTGTATATTTAGAGGTGAACTGATTGAAATCATGAACAGTGGTCATTTAGAATTTCTGAATTGATGTATTTGAAATTGGTTTAAAGAGTATTGGTCTATATTTTTTCTTATTCCTGAATTAGAATTCAATGAAAAAGCACCCGTTTTTGAAACTAGCCCCATGATTTTAGATTTTTTTTCTGTAATCTGTTTGGGCATGTTCTATGAAATAGATAATTTTGTATCTTTATCGTTTCCTAGGAAATAAAAATTGTATATGAGATAAATACTAAGCACAATATGCATTGAGTTTACATTTCCAAGTGCGTGCAAGTACATGAAAGTCATTCTAAAATGTCAAGTTAAAAAATTATTTTCTAACAACAATAAAAGAAGAAATTGTTTTTTAAATCACCTTTTTTATCAGGAATGTATGATTTGTTTATGTTCATAGCCCAATTTTCCGCTTTCAACTCGCGTACCATCTATTTTGAAATATCTGCGGGTTCCTTATGAACTTTTCATTTGTAAGATTATTCGCTTGTAAGATTATTCATTTGTAAGATTATTGTTTAATGAAAAATTAAAAAAAATATTTTTCAAAATAGAAATTTAATTAAGATTTGTTTTTACTAAAAGGTTAAAATTACAGCAATATTAATAATTGGGCAAGAAAACAATCTCCATATTTCTTAAAACTTATATTTGTGTACAAATATTTCCGGTACGATGCATTACTAAATAAAAACACTCCACACGATTGGCAGATAACCATTATAAATATTTTTTAATTTAGTTATTTCGAATTTACGTCTAAATACCGAAGAGAAACAAAACAAGCATAATATTAAAAAAAACACTTTTAATATCTATACCCTATTCTTAGTATTGTGATTTAATAATAATTTAGTACTCAAGAGAAATTTATATAATTGGAAGGAAAATATAGATAAAAAATGCTTTATTTTCTTACTTATAATAGCATTGAGCACGTTTTGGGTTACATCTTAAATTATTACCTTATAACAAAATTCTATGAGGGTAGAAACGCGTTGTGTGTGTGTATCGTTTATCTCTTCTCTAAATGATATAACTTTTTGTCAGCATGCGTTTTAATACGATAGAAATATAATCTTAATTTCACCTTTATTCGTACCAAACATAAAGGATGTGATTAGGCGGCACCGTAGGTATCCTAAAAATTAGTAGTTAACTCTAATAGTTCTAATACGGATTTTTAAGGGTTGTTCCATCGTGGTTTTTTTATGTTTAGCTCTGGAAGTTCTCGAGATTTGGTTATTCCCATTAAGCTTTTTAGATCTTGGATCATATAAGAATTCTTCAGTTCTTAGTTCAAAAGTTTGCAAGATGTGTTTTTGTTACTCCAGATATAATTCATACCATAAGGATAAAATGATCTAAAGGAACCTACACAATAATTTTAAAATTATAATCTTTGCTTGGTATTAAGCATGATTTTAAGTACATGTACTGTAATGTCATTAAATCCTTACTGATATTATAAACGCGAAAGTTTGTGTGTGTGGATGTTTTTTATTCTTTTACGGAAAAAACCACTGAATGGGTTTTAACGAAACTTTGCAATAATATAGCTTATACAACAGAATAACACATAGGCTATAATTTATAAAAATATTGTGTGAAGTGCCCAAAATATAACGATAATTGTCAAGAAAGTAGGAAAAATTCCTGCCATCTGCAAAAAAGCAGCAACAGCATATATCTACCTTTTTGTGTGAAGCAAAACTTTCCCTTTTGTTTTGTCTACACCATGCCTTAGTGCTTGCGCTCGCTTTTAATTTATTCCTTTGATCAGTGTAATAACATTTTTCTAGAATAAGACTAGATTTCTGAGGGAGAGGTGGTGACAAGATTTTAACATAAAATAAATACAACAGAAAGTAATATATTAATGTATTACACTTCCAGATATAAATTATTTACACTATTTTAAGCGTTCATTACACAAAATTTGTAACAATGTGTTACTTTTGCTGAGCAGAGATCAGTTTACGAAGGTGTTTTCAAAAATCAACCGACAAGAGAGTTACGAGGAGTTATAAATAAATAAAAATCCCTTTTATCAGAGCTGTTAGGTCTACAGACTTAAAAATTACAAACACGTTTTTTTTTGTTCAGCTGAGATATGCAAAAAACTTTTGTTTAATTTGCAATTTACGTAAAATTAAATTATTAAAAACTTCTTTATCCTTCAATCTGTATTGTTTAATTTTTCAATTTATCCGTGCGAATACCGGGTATACTAGCTAGTGCATCATAATTTTGTATTCTTTTTTTGGCTTTCTTTACTTCTTTCATCCCCACTCGTCCATAATCGCTATGGGTACAATTGTTTTGATTATGCATTCATACATTCATTACACACATGACGAAGTGGAAATTAATATTTTCTGTGACATCTATACTGTAACAACGGGGTGATATAACCTTTCAGGAGAAATCACATCGCACTTCACCAGGCTGAAATATGTATCAATATTCTGGAAATCCTGTTATATTCGTTGCGGGTGGCCAACTGGGTATTTGCAGAGTTTATTTATTCAGGAGTACAAATTGGTAATATTTAGCAAAATTTTTCAAAGGTAAGTTTGATTAGATTGGTTCTTCCGACAAAAAATGCATATTTTGAATTCAATCCATTTATGACCTCTTGATTCAAAAGAAACTCTGGATTGACATATCTTCTGTCGCTACGGGTTTATATAACATTTTTTCTCCCCTTCTTCTCATTGTGGTACCAGTCACGGAGTAAATTGAGTCTCCATAAAAAATTTTACAGCCACGATAGAAGCATCCCTGAAAGATTTAATATACTCGTATATGCTTATTTGTTTTATTTTATCCTTATTAAAAAGAGAAGTTTATTAAAATCAAGAGACGCAAAAATTATTCCTACTTGATACTTGCAAATGGTATTTGTTTCCGTGCAGAAACCGTCTACACCAGGGGTACTCAACCTTTTTTTCTGCTGGGCCACATGCATATATCAACAAATTGACGCGGGCCGCATACATATGTTAGCTACTTCACGCGGTCGCAGCATAAGGTTAAGCGAAGGAGAAGGGGGGGCGAGAAATACTTTAAGACTAAGATAACATTGGAAATTTAAATTGTGGAAAATCGATCAAAATATTATAACTCCTACTTTGCTTCTAATTATTTTTTCTTATATTTTTTAATTTTTGTCACCAAGTTAAAAGAATTTAAACGCTCCTTCGCAATTTTTGCAACAGTAAACAGTTTCATATGATTTCCAATAATATAACAAACTTCATAGGTTACTTCATAAGCTGTGACATTACCACTGACAAAACACTTTGTTGCTGTTGCAAAGAATATTCAATAAAGCCTAAGAAAGAGAAGGAGGAAGTCTGAAAGAGATCTTGAAGGAAAAGTGTCATTGAATGATTCCTGTTTAATGGTATTTTTAAATACAGCGCTTTTTCGTGACAAATCAAACAAGTACCAATCTATGTTTGTTTTTCACTAAAAAACAGTCAACCTCGAGTGAGTGAGTGAATATTAACGTCGCAATGTTCAGCTACACAAGGGCTTTTGGCAAAGGACCTCGTAATTTTGAGCCACGGTCAAGTGACGAGAACGACACCCGAGCTGGCACCCCTCTCTCCTAACTACCGCACCACATTAACGGGAGGACGTTTGAGCTCTCGACAGATTTAACATGCATCGCTCCCCTACACGGCGGGTCTTTAGTGGTACTGGGTTCGCACTCATGACATGCCTGCCATGATCTGATACCTTGACCACTAAGCTACCGCAGCCCCCAGTCAGCCTGGAAATCGATAGAATATTTTTCGCTTTCAAGGTATGAAAAGTTGTTAAAAACTAGTTCCACCCATAAAATTGTTATTACTCTACTGCTGTCTGTTATCACTAACCGTACTCGTTGCAAATAGAAAAATAATATCAACTCTAAGCCATACCACATCAACAGCAAAAAAGAAAATTGGTATATGATTTTTTGTCAAAGAATTTCCCACCAAATTTTTAATACATTGTTCCTAAATAAGTAAACTTCTCAGATCAATGGGTCATGACCGGGCCACTTAAAAAGACTCGGTGGACCACATGCAGTTCACAGGACTTGGGTTGAGTATCTCTGGTTAACACTATATTATGCAATCTCTTGTTCGTGTGCATCATTCATAGCGTATATAGATCCTAATAGGATTATTTGTGAGAATAAATGCAGGGAGTACTGTTATTAGATGACAACGCTGAAGAAAACAATCAATAAGATTCTTTTTAATCATTACCGCACAGCAAAAACATTAAACGCTTTTCATCATTACTTTTTCAAAACAAAACGTTTAGCTTTTCTCTTCTCGCTTCCTCAGTTGCCACTCCCAAACAAAGAAATTTGCCTTACATGGAGTTTGATAGCGGCGCAACAGAGTGAATTATTCGATGACCTTCCATAATGGGCAACGAAGTCCAACTATCACAGGCTATTGCGACTGAAAGAATAAATCCTTTTGGAAACTCGCGTAGATGTCATAATGCCTTAAAGTACTTATCATGCCATGAATAAATACGGCGATCCTCTCGATTTTCTCTTGTAACCTATAAAAATATAAAATTTCAGTAAAGGCAAAAAAGAAAGATTAGAAGGAAACAATTATATCCGACATGAAGCAGTCGGGAAAAATAAGAAATTGAATTTATAAATTTTGCTCAAACAGGGAAATTTCTTCAAATTCACCCGATTGTTGTGTAACACTTCTGTTGAAGAAACATAGCGTATCATTTAAGTAGGTCGCAATCTTTCCTCCTCAGTGATTTCAAGAATCGGTCTTGGTTTCCGTAATGGTAAGAATTGCTTTTGTGCAGCAAATATTTATGCACCGAATTGATTTTTTTCTCAATTCGTCCAGTGAAGGAATTATAACTAGACTTGGTCTTTACTGAAATCTGTGAGTCAGCGAATAGTTACGCGAGATTTCTGCTCTAAACCCTTCATCAAGACCTATAACATCTTTTGATTGCAGAGCATGGTACATGCTCATTTCCGAGATAAGTAGTGAATGCGTGAAGATAGCTCTGTCAAGTTACTATAAACAAACACATAACAAAATAATAAACAAACAAAATAATAAACAAACAAAATAATAAACAAACAAAATAATAAACAAACAAAATAATAAACAAACAAAATAATAAACAAACAAAATAATAAACAAACAAATAATAAACAAACAAAAAATAAAACAAAAATAATAAACAAACAAAATAATTATAAATAAAAACAAAAACAAAATAATAAACAAACAAAATAATAAATAAACAAAATAATAAATAAATAAAATAATAAATAACAAAATACATAAATAAATAACAAAATTATAAACAAAATAGTTATAAATAAATAACAAAATAATTATAAATAAATAATGAAATTATAAACATAATGTAATAATTTATATATAAATAAAATAAAAAACAATTAAAAATAACTAATATTGTATGATTACATATAATAGTATTTTTACATTACATTATTAATAAAATAATTACATAATATACATTAACATTAATAAAGAATATCAATTTAAAAGTACTGGAAAATTGCAATATTCCAAAAACTGCAAAAATATCAAGGTATATTGTAATGTTATCACCTATCTTGGCGAACATAAACTTGGCGCGTGCCCCGTGATATCAAATTTGTTCCTAATGTTTTTCAATACAATTAAAAGCTCTTACTGCTAAAATTATCTTTTACACATTAATAACATTAATGTGTAAAAGTAATTAATATCTTGCCTCAGGAGACACCCATCGAAGAGAGCAGGTAACGGCAAATTTATTTATATTGAAGAATGAGTAAGTAGCCTTATAAGTTCGGAATAAAGGGTATTAAGCGTTTCTTCAGATCTTCAAAATAAAATAAATTAATTGTTTATGAAAATAGAGGGCTTCTCAAACTTTCAATATTTACGACCCAATATTCAATCATAAATTTCAACACGCACACCCCCCATCCATCCATCCAATATAACAATGTATTGAATCCAATACTGTACTTTGACGCTAAAACTACAGTACGACTTAAACCTCGTACGTGCCACCGGCGTGTGTAAACGATTCACTCAGCTAAAGGATTAATTGTCCTGGACGTATATATACGTCTTTCCGAAGTACTATCTTTTACGTGCACTGCTATCCATAAAATGATTACGAAGGCTTTGTAATACAATGAAAAGACATTGACGTTGCTTGTGAAGGATTTACTTATTTCAGAGAATTTGCTTTTTATTCCTCTTCATCTCCCCCAATACATCACATACGTACGCCTACGTCGAAAACGGATGCACTGGGGGAGCGAATCACGTGACTTGTAATCGGCAGTTAAAGGATTAAATATAAACCATACAAATTATCAAGATAAGTGTTACTTTTTGCATGGAATTTTATAAATGACAAGCCTATGTGGTGTCAGTGATAATTATTAAACTTGTTCTTGACTTAGTATTGTTAGTCTGTAACCCTCGAATACATTTATAGGTGTTATATCAGTGTAAATGTGTATTTTTTTGTATTGTTTACTTTCAATAAATTAATTTAAAATAATTTGGTTTACGACTTTTCAATATGCTTGCGCCTCCCTCGTAGAATTACCACGTTGCCCCCAATGGAAGGGGGAGCCCCACATTGAGAAATGCTGATGTAATACCAATTAAAGCAAATTGTAATGCGTCATCTGTATTCATAATTGTTACCTTGTATTAGATTTTGGAGCTTCGTGAGAATTTGAAGGGCAAATTAAATTTAAGATAAATGAGTGAGTGTTTATTAGCGTAGCACTCTTTAGAGCAACGAGAGACTGTTAGTGACCGACCTCGTAATTTTGAACCATGGTTACAGGAGATGACACTTTATCCAACTACTGACACTGATCCGAAACAGATTTAATGTGCCTCTACACGACAGATCTTCAGTGGCAAGCTCGAGCTCATGACACACTGGTCACGAGTCCGTGAACATAATCACTCGGTTATTATGACTTCTAAATTTACGATGAAGCCACCATTAGTAAAATCATTTGCATTAAATTTAAAAATCCAAAAGACTTTAGCTCTATAGAAGAAATAAATATTATATATTTCAAACATTTTATTTAAGTTACTATAATATTAAAAAGTTTATTTAAATTCAATTACACAAAATTGACACATATTGACAAGCTAAAAAATAGCATAATTCTCAATTCATCCTTCTCAAATACCACCAGAGGTTCAACATATCAACAGCGCAAATATTTAGTTATACAACATACTGTTACAAATACATTCAAAAATTCATACTCTCATTCAGGGCTATAAAAATCTCAGATCCTATAGCAGCTGAAATTGTTTAGATTCATTGAATATAATTGCAACAAATATTTATCAGCAGGTCCCCAGCTTCAGTTACAATGCAATTGTCCTAAACTGTATCAATGGATGGAAATTATCCATTCTGTATGTCAGGTTCATAGGAGAATCGTCATCAATGCTACGGATTTGAGGTTTGAAACAATCCTTCGTACGTTAAAGTGAAGTCAGTTATCTTACACGGAATTGTACGTCGTCTGTCTTCCCGTTTCTTCTGTTCTTGGTTGTCGATTGACTAACACTGCTGGTACAATTTCCATGAATGTAGGTGGAAGTTGCTGCTCTGGGGAGAGTGTATCGTACTCGGGTGGCTTTGGAGACTCTTCATACATTGAATAGAGTGGAAGAGTAAATTCCGTGGAAAAGGCAGGATGCATTCGATTGGACAGGCAGTTCATGTTTGGTGAAAACACTGGATGAGGAGAAGAGGCATACAGCTGACAAGGTGTTCCAACTGAAATAGATATGAAAGGAGGAAATATGTCAGTAAAATTAAATTTGTAATTCTGGTATTGGTCCTAAGAATAGGGAGGGGAAGTCGGAGAAAACTTTTCCGAGGACGAAGTACTAGGCGATCATAATTTCCTTCAGCTGACCAATCGGATTGACGAAAAATAGTGAGCGAAATAAAGTTCTGTTTTCATGGCCCAATTATTCATGTTAAAGAAAATATTCTTAATTATACTTTAACAGTGATAAGTTATTTAAAGAATACTAAATATTAATCTAAGCTTATTACCTGTTACCGTAATGAAAAATTATTTATGTGTCTTTAAAAAAGCATACAAAGATTAAAAACTTTAATCCACATATCATTTTACAACTCCAAGTCAATGTTATCGTTTTATTTGCTCATTCAAAATAAAAGATTTAAAATGAAAGCTATTATTACACAAAAAGATACCGGATTTAATGTATTCGTGAATTTCACGAGAGAAATTAAAAAAATACACTAGGTTCATGGGCCACCAATTTCATACCCCGCGCTTTTTGGCTACACTACGGCTATTTACGACGACATACCACATAATTTTAAACTACAAGGGTGAGTCGGAAAATAAGTTTCCCCTGTTGACTGTGGTTAGAGTTGAGTATGAAAATCGAAACATAGAATGAGACATTTAAAAGATAAGACATAACTATTTTCCCACATAAGTACCGAGTACATTGAGACATTTGTCATACCGCTTGATAAGCATCAAAAAGCCCTCCAGGATAAACTCGGGGATTTGCATACGGAAGAAGCATTTGTAGTGTACTTTCATAATATTGCATCATCATTACTCATAATGACGGATCATCCTTACTCATAGTAACGGATTCTTGATCCTTACGTCTTATTGGTTGTTATTTATTCCATCTTCCCAGAATTCCACTCTGACGAAGGGAGTATATAAACTCGAACTTAATTATTTGTTATATTGGAAAATAAAGTTTATTTTTGTAAAATCACTGCAATTTTACTTTGCCACTCAACACAATACACCAAAAAATTGTGATACGTTCTTTGAATATAAAATTTAAAAACTTCTAATCAAAAAAATTTTTTCCAACGTTGTCTGTGCGTTCCGTAAATATGGAGGATATTTCAGCGGTTGAAATTCCAGCTTTTGTTTCATCAGATCCTGCGCTATGATTCGGGATGCTTGAATCGACCTTCGAATTGGCAGTTCCGAAGCCGATAACTGACGAACGCACTAAATATAATTATTGCGTAGCTCATTTATCTCCCGATGCGGCAATGGCAGTTCGAGACGTAATTCTTTCACCTGGGAGCATAAATCCTTATTCAAAATTGAAAGATGAAGTTATTGCCCGATGCGGTGAAAGCAATAGCCAGGAAATTCGCCGTCTTTTAGCTGGAGAGCAGCTAGGAGATAGAAAATCATCGGAATTATTTCGAGTGATGCAACGGCGATCAGAATCGCACAACGTGACTGATTCACTTCTTTTGGAATTATTTTTACAGCAGTTACCACCTAATGTGCAATCCATCCTTGCAAGTATTCAACCCCTTACAGCTCAAAAAGCTTCAGAAGTAGCTGATCGTATTTTAGAGGTAACACCTGTACAGGTAAGTGCTGTATCAAAATATTCCAGCGCCAATTCTGATGATAGTGAATCGAAACTCCTCAAAGAGTTGAAACTTTTACGGCAGGAGGTAAAAGAACTACGACGGCTTGTTTGATATCAGAGTTGCATCCAAAGCGTTTTCCAGGGAGATTCTTCTTCAAAGCCGAAAACAGATGAAAATCACTTGGTACGAGATAAGTACTGTATGGCGGATGGTGTAGGCACTTTCAACCAAAAGTTGCAATATTGTTTTGAATTACCGTCGCCGAGAGTAGTTTCTCGCATTTTAATATAACAGAAGGCTAGATCTCAAGCAACTTTTTCCGAATCCATGTACTTGATCACGGTCGCTCTCTACCCTATGATGTACCTGTTTTGCACGTTCACCTGCTGTTTCGTCGTTGGGGCCCATTGCATACGGAAGAAACTTTCTACGGCTAAGTCCTGAGTTTTTCCTGGAGGGCTTTTTGAAGCTTATCAAGTGGTATGACAAATGTCTCAATGTACCTTTTAATATCTCATTCTATGTTTTAACTTTCATACACAACTCTGACCACAATCGACAAGGGAAACTTATTTTCCGGCTCTCCCTCGTATATTCAATAGCAGAGGACGATACGACTTTGTTAAATCAGTTGAGTTTGACATGCAGAAGACCAATTTCATTTTTATACACTCTGCATGGTTGTATTTATTAGACATAGGGGTCAGTGGTCAAGGGCGTCTTAAGGCATGAACCAACTGGACCCGAACCCAGGGCTTCAGCCTCGGCGGGGGCCTGGTCTTGCTCTCAAATCAGACTTAATGAGATCATGATCGGAATAACTTTAACTGTCAAATGTTAATTTCAGGCCATATACTTCGAAAAACTGGAAATTTCGAACTATGCCAAATGGCAAGACAGCATTACAGAGCGATTGTCGTCCATGTTTAGGCATATCACCATACACAATCATTACTCATTTAGTCCAAAGGTGACAGTAGGTCATGCCGGCTTATTCATAGGTTTGAGAGATTATAAATCACGTATATTTGTTATTGTTTACCATTTATACAAGTATTTGATAATGCACATATATGGGCTAGATGCCTACATACTTTTAAGGGTCTGGTGGGGCCTGCTTTTGCGTAGGATCCATCAAAGATTCTTAAGACCAGCAGTTATGAACAGTTATGAACAGTTAACCAGCAGTTATGAACAGTTATATGAAAAGTATATAATTGTAAATATAATTAGGTTACCGCAGTTCTCTCTACACTATACACAGGAGTGATTATACAAATATTAGCCTCGACAGGTTAAAAACCTACAAATTTATAACCAATTTAGCTACTTTTGAAGTATATAAACATAGAAACTCACCATTTCGCATTTGAACATTCTGATCTACCATGCTATCCTCCAAACATTCCATGACTTTCAGAGTTTCCCTTAAGGAAGACCATAATTTGATAGCACTGTACATCATCGTGGCCTGAAAGTTCAATTACTTGTATTGAAATTTATTAAAAAATCTTTGATTACATATTGATTGTATTATCATAAAATTTCGAAAAATTACGTATTTTAATTGTAACATTAATCAAAATTCATGCAAAATAAAAGTTTAGAGAAGTGAAAGAATATTCAACACTTAAACTAAACTTTCAAAACCTTATGTTTAAAATTTCTGATAAAACTTGATTATATTCTCATTACAGTAATCATTTTTTTAATGTCACTTGATATAAAATAAAGCTATTTTTTTCATTTCACTAACAAGCGTCAATTCTCTTATCGGGAGGGGTATCAAAATTTAACAAAGTTTGGTTTGAATATATAAAATTTCGAGTTTTAAAATCATAATGTATAAAAAGTGTGCATTTTTTTTTACGAAAATCTGTGTAGTAAAAACATTTCTTTTTGCCATGCAAAAAAAATCCATTTAAAGTATCCGATTATGTTCGGAAACGGATTTTTCCTAAAACGTACAAACGAATATTTTTAATATTTAGTGTCACTTAGGTTAGAATACACGTATAAAATTAAGATTATACTAAAAATTATTTAAATACGATATTTTGGCAAAAAGGTAACATAGAATTATTTTCAAAAAACATTCTCCCTTTTATGTGAAAAATGCTTCTATAATAATAGTAATATTTTTGTGTGTGTGTGTTGTGCCTGTATATACCTCAGACCTCTGCATAGAGCCTGAACTAGGATTTTTGTATATAACTTAGAAGTGGGTTTTTATCCATATTTTAATACAAAATAAAAACATTTTAGGAAAACACCTATTATTACTTCAATTGGTAGTAACTCTGAAAAAAAAAATGCAAATTTTTCAATACTCAAAGTTCAGGCTTTCTGGAGAAGTCTTGGCTATTAAAAGACAAAATATTATGGAAGCATTTTTCTTAAAAAGAATATTTTGAAAAATTATTTCATGTTTATTTTTTACCAAAATATCGCATTTAAATATTTTTTTTTATTGTAAAATTCTTGAAACAATTTATTACGTGCATCCTAATCTAAGTGACGCTGAATATTTAAGGTATCCGACTACGTTCTGAACCGTGATTTTGCAAAAGCGTATAAATGGATAATTTTCATGATATTTAGTGTCACTTAGATTAGAATATATGCATAAAATTGTTTTAAGGACATTTTGACAACATTTTGGCAAAAAATTAACTTAGAATAATCTTTTTCCCAAATGTTCTCCTTGTAAAAAATGCTTCTATAATAAAAATAATTTGCCTGTATATAGCTCAGACCTCTCTACAGAGGCTCAACTAGAATTTTTGAAATATATAACTTAGAAGTGGGATTATTCATATTTTACGACAACAGAGGGGAGCAATTTTAAGAAAAAAAACGCCAATGATTATTTCAATTGGTGGTAACTCTGAAAATGTGAATTTTTCAAAGTTCTAGTTGAGCCTCTGTAGAGAAGTCTGAGCTATATACAGGCAAAATATTATTATAATAGAACCATTTTTCACAAAAGGAGAATATTTGGAAAAAAGGTTATTCTAAGTTAATTTTTTGCCAGATTATATTTAAATAAATTTTTTTAGTCAAAATATCCGTAAAACAATTTTATGCATGCATTCTAATCTGAGTGACACTGAATATCATGAAAATTATCCATTTATGCGCTTTTTAAAATCACGGTTCCGAACGTAGTCGGATACCTTAAAGGGAGAATGAATGTTTGTCAAAAATGCATTATTGTTATGGAAAATTTCTTGAATAATGCTTATTTATACAATTCTTAGATACTCATAAATATGCTATGGTAGGAATGAGAGCTGTATATTTTATTTAAAAAATACAAAATATTCTTGAAACATTAGACGAGAGATTTTTGGCCCATATTTTCTTCAACAGCCTTCATGAAAATCACTCGTCGCGCGCGCACGAATCCACACATCTGCTACTCCTAATACCTTATTATAATAACGCACATTTCCTCGTGTGATTTGAAATTTGTTAATTGACGAGTTTTAATTAATTCCTTCTCGAATGTTCTCGACTTTATTTAATGTTGATTTATAAAATCTTATTTAAAAATTCGAATTATCTTCAAACTTTCTCTTTATTGTATTTGTCTCGAGGTTTGAAATTATTGAACCATACAAATTCTGTATCATCTTAATTAAAAAGAAAGGGATAAATTTCATGTAAACGCAAATCTGTCTAGAGTAGGTGAATATTAACGTCGCACTCTTCAGCTACACGAGGGCTTTTGGCGATGAATCTCGTAATTCTGAGACATAGTCAAGTGACGAGGACGACACATGAACTTGCACCCCCCCTCTCTTAACTACCACACCCCATGGACGGCAGGACGTTTGATCTCCCGAAATATTTAACATTCATCGTTCTGCTACACGAATCCTCAGTGGTACTAGGCTCGAACTCATGACATACCTGCCACTTATCCGTTATCTTGGCCACTAGGCTACCGCGGCTACTCGCTTATTCTAGAAGAAACATTTTTAAAAGCGTTGTAAGGCAATCTGTATACTGCTATAAATTTAATAGATCTTACTGATAAAGTTACGCGACACTTTTATTGCTATAAATTCAATCAGATAACGGGAATGTACAAATCTTCATTTGATTTCATTTCTGAAGTTTTTTAGATAAATATATATATATATTGTACTAACGTCACACTTTAAAGCAAGACAAGGGTTATTGACGAAATGCCCAAGATTGAGTTTATTCCAAGGGGTTCAGAGTTATAAACAGCCCCTCCCCCAGGAAACAGCCTCCTCCGTATCCAGCTTTTATTGAGCAAAAAAGTCTTACAGAAATCAACAGAAAAGATTAAACAGAGCTGGTTTTACTAGCTATTGGCGACACAATAATCTTTTACATTTGAATGTACAAGGGGTGATTATGATAAGCAAGGTCTCCAATAGTATAAAATAAGTTTTCGACATGATAAAATAACAACAGAGGCATCAGAAGGAAGGAAATTTATTACTCTTGCATATTGTAAACACATTTCTGTACATAGTCCCAATTAACGGCTTCGCATTTGTTCAATCGTTCTATCCATTTCTTCATTCCGTCCTTGCAGAAAGATTCTGGTTGGCCGCGTTTTCATTTGCCAACGGCTGCCGTTGAAAACTATTGACCTTTCATTGTCATGATACAAAAGAAAAACGTTTCTTTCCGGTTACGTTATGTTGCACAGTTCCTCTCTCTCTCTCTCAATTCTTTAGTCAGAAATTCCGTATAGAGCACACCACTTGTACACCAAAAGGTGGTGAGTATGATTTTTGTAGTTGACATTCATGTTTTGAATTTCTTGACACTCCGAGAACCAGGATGACGATATTCCCTGGATTACCACTTGTTTTCAGGGTCATAATGATGAATCCAGGATACCAAAATTCAGGCAGCCGTGCGCAAATGGATACGCAGCTAACAAGAATCTTTCTTCATGGACGGAATTAAGAAATGGATTGAACGATTGAAGAAATGCGAAGCCGTTAATTGGGACTATGTACAGAAATGTGTTTACAATATGCAAGAGTAATAAATTTCCTTCATTATGATACCTCTATTATTATTTTACCTTGTCGGAAACTTGAGGGGGGATTGATAAGTAAGGTGTCCAATATTATAAAATACTATATTGGAGACCTTACTTATCAATGCCTCCTCGTATTCCATTTTGAAATTGAACATACTTTCAACTGGATGCCATCATTGCATTCAATGGTTGTTAATTAATATTGCCCTTTGAGGCTATACATGAAAGGGCTTATAGGCGATGGACTTTATGAATTTGAGCCTCGATCAAGTAACGAGGACAATATCAGAGTTGGGACTTCACTCTTAGAATTTTACATCAATCCAACTTGAAAACTTAGGGTCAACCCCTCTATGCGAGTGAGTGAATATTTACATAGCACAATTCAGCTACCCAAGGGCTTTCTCTGACGGATCTCGTAATTTTGAGCCACCGTTAAGTGACGAGGACGACACCTGAGATGGCACCCCACTCTAATTTCCACATGACACCAGAAAGAGGACGTTTGAATCTTGGCACATTTAACGTGCATCGGCCTCCTAAGCACAGTGAGTCTTCAGCGGTACTAGGTTCGAACTTATGGCGCTCCTGCCACGAGTTCGATACTTTGACCACTAGGCTACTGTGGCCACATCTGTAGTGGCACGAGGATTCGAACGAACTATTCGACAGAAACAAATCCCACCATAAATTCGTGACCATGGGCACGATATAAAATATTGAATTTTTATTGGACATTTTGTTTTTTTGCAATATATCTAAATAAGTATGAATTTATGTAATCATTTAGATTTAATTTGACACAGTAAATTTGTAAAAAAAGGGCGTTCAGTAGTTCAGATGTATAATCAAAACAATTTTAAAGAACTTAATTTTCTCCAAGGTTGTTATTTAACACTAAGAACTATGTATGTGTAATATATATTACGTATAGAAGCCCCAGACTTTTCTTACCTCTACGATGATTATTGTCAGCATGAGACCAGCAGATGGCAAAGCATAATCCAGCACCAAACTGTCTAATGTTGCAGCACAATTCTGAAATGTATCGACAACTGTCAAAAAAGATTAGTTTAAAAGAAGGAGCTTTATATAAAATTACGAAAGTTCTATACTCACTGTATCGCACTCCATTTTTGATACGTAGTTTTCGACCTAGAAGCATTATTTAGAAATGTAAGCAAATAGGAAAAAAACACTAACAAAAATCACGCGAATTTTAAATGCCACTAAATAAAAAAAAAATTAGCGAAAATTCTTACTGCAATAAAGATATTTTACTTTCCACAAATCACACAGTTTTCAAATACTTTTATGATTTATACGGTATAAATTAATTTTACTCAGCATTTCGGGATATTATCGGCACTGAAGCTAACCAATCCAAAAACTCTTAAGCTATCAATGTAACCCAGTGCTTCTCAAACTTTAAATATTTGCCACCTAATATTCAATCATAATTTTCATCGCGCCCTCCGTCATACAATAGCAAATTATTGAATTCAATAATATTATACTTTGACGCTAAACCTACAATACGACTTTAACCTTTTAAGTACCGCCGGCGTATATAAGCGTCTTGCTCTGCCAGTGCATTAATTGCGAATTTAGTTCCTCCTATTTTCGATTTAAAAATTTAACTGAACCCTCCTTTTAACACTAGATACAAGTAAAAGAATATTTCGATAGTTAAAAGGCGTTTAAAGAGTTTCTGCAAATAGAATAAATGAAAAGAAACTATGAAAATTATTGGATGCATGAAACGAAATAGGCACAGTATATTTTTTTATAGCCATGACTTACCGGAAATGATAAAAATTACTGTAAGCGAAGATGCTCTTTCTAAAGAATATTTATATGCAAATTTTAAATAACCACTTTCTGTATGATTGCCTGAATAAGTTATTTCTGCACTCATTTTAATTTCTAAGAACATTCTAAGCCGGATGAAATGCTATAAGTATCAATGTTGATCTATCTGCGCAGGACAGATCCTAGAGACTAACGAATGGTGTGAATGGACAGAGACGACAGACCTCGAAATTTTGAATCATGGTTAAGTGATGAGAACGACACCCCACTTTTCAAACTCCCCCACCCCCGGAATAATAACTTTGAACATATCGACAAACTATACATGCGTCAGCGCGTATGAAGCGATTATGAACGCGTATTTAGTGGTAAAAACGTTACGAGTTCGACACGATGATAATTTAAGTATTTAAAATCCTGATGTTCCTTTCAATATAAACTAGACCTTTCCAATTTGCTTCACTAATGAAATATTTTCCTCAATTTGACTTCGATTTTATAAAAATTCGTTTTTGAAAAGAAAACGTTTTGATTTAGAAATAGATGGAACGATCAATGTGGATTTTGATTTACGTCGAATTCTGAAGCGACTCAAGGGCTATTGGCGAAATGCCCAAGGGAACCGAGCTCACCCAAAAGAGGTTTAGAGCTTCAAAAACGTTACCCAGGGAAACTACCACCCCCGCGTTTAATCTTTATTGAGAAAAATAGTATACATTTTATACAGTAGCACAACATTGCAAATTAAAGGTAAATGAAACGAAATACATGTTATTGCAAGGTACACACATACAAAGCTGAAAATAATAAACAGGAAAGGTTATATAGAGAAGAAAAATATACATTATTCCAGCATTGTTGCAAATACATAAAAAATAACAAATATAAAATGTAAATGAACCGTACAAAAAAGAAAAAAGCAGGAAACGTTTGGGAAAGGAAGGAAAAAAAGGAGAGAGGGAAAAAAACTCGCCTGTGACCACATAAGAGTACTGTTCCAATCACACCCAAGGAATTTGGTCCTGGATTGTAGCGGCAATTTTAATACATAACGTGAGAGTGAATGGAAGAATTTCTAACGATAGATTGGAACCAGGCTTTAATGTTTTGAGATGGAGAGACCAAATGGAAATCCTTAGACAGGTGAAATGCGAATACATAATAGTTAGCGTCCCCAACAGATCCACAAAGACAATTGGGAGTAGCTTTAATTTGAAGTGATGTAATTAACAAATGAGGCTTGGTTTGTAAAGAATCGTGTTACGTAATTGAATGATTGATTGATTGAATATTAACGTCGCACTGTTCAGCTACACGAGGGCTTTTGGCGACGGACCACGTAATTTTGAACCATGGTCAAGTGACGTGGACGACACCTGAGCTGGCACCCCCCTCTCCTAACTACCACACCACACCAACGGGAGGACGTTTCAGCTCTCGACAGATTTAACGTACATCGCTGCCCTACACGGCGGGTCTTTAGTGGTACTGGGCTCGAACCCGTGACAAAGCAAGTCACGGTCCGATACCTATACCACTCGGCTACCGCGGCCACACGTAATTGAATGAAGATTGATATCTAAAATGGACTTGGGAAAGAAGGATTTGACGAAAGACCTCGCAACTTTTGACCACGCTTAAGTGACGAGAACGATACCTGAATTAGCACTCCCTCTAACTTTCCCAACACGCCAACGAGGACTTTGCACGTCTGACAAATTTAAGGTGCTTCAACCCCTTTACACGGCGGTTCTTCAGTGGCACTAAGTTTCAAACCTGCGGCTCGACAACAACTGCCATGAGCTCGTGACCATGACCACTCCGCTACCATGGCCTTTTAAGGAGAAGAGGCACATTTTTTAAAAGTTAACTTTACAATGAAATATGCCACAAACTCTTTATTTCATGAAGTATGTGTATATTACAAATATTTGTATGTTTATATTTGAAATGAAATATTTTTAGTGTCTACTTTAAAAAGAATAGTGTGTGAAATGAGACGGTTGAGGGCGGCATTAATTTAAGATTAAGGTAGTTAATTTCAAATCAGATAAAGCTTGCCAAGTTCCTTATAATAATTTTCGAGTGGGCTTCAAAGTCATAGAGAGTTTAACTTTACAGTTTCCATTACTTACTCCGATGACCTTTAACGGAATCGAATACTGAACCCAAAACCTAACTACAATCATTGACCATGCAGATCATTACATTACCACACTGCAATGCGCTCTTTTAACATTTAAGGGGACTTGGTACCCTTTGAGCAAATTTCTTTATTTACGTTTTTAAAAATTATATTTTAGCATTTTAAACAAAGTTTCTATTCAAGAAAATGATACCAGTTGAAAATTTTGAATATTCACACAATTTTAAAAATTAAAATTTTTTGAAGAAAATTGGGAAAATTTTAAAATCCTACTTCTTTTGTAAAAACTAATTTTTTGACCTGAAATTTTTTAATAATATTCTTATGAATGTTCTAAACAACTTTAGGAATCCATTTTAGAATAACTTTATTCGTTTTCGAGGAAAAAAAAATAAAATGTTGATATACAGGCTAAAAGTCAATGAAAAAGGCAACATGTCTTACATTTTTTTTCAAAAAAATATATTCAGTTTATAGCAAAACGGATCCCTAATTTTATTACATGCTTTATTTTTAACACGCAGGAAAAAAACGGAAGTGATTGGTAAATAATTGTCGAAGGAGTAGCATTTTGAATGCACTAAGGTTTCGAAAAACACAAACTGAGAAAAACCACTTTAAAGTTTATAATTCTGAAAAAATTATTATAAGCTTAATTAAACTTAAAATACCACTTTAAGATATTAGTTATACATTTTTCTTTAAAATAATTGCATTTTCATATTTTTCAACCCACGCATTTTTATAAATGATCAACTTTTAGAGAGTACTAATTGCACAAGAAAATTCAAGAAAAACGTTAAAAAAATTTTTTTCTGTCACGACAGAAATTTTAGCTGTTTTTCTTCTTATAATATTAAAGTATTACATTTGTATGAAAAATATATCAGGAATAAGAACTGAAATTATAAAATTATTAATATAAAATGCCTTAATTTAAAAATTTTACACGCACACATTTCACAAAGAAAAATGATTGTATGTATTGCCTCGGGAATATTCTGCTTTATATATTGCACATTCTTTTTTTAATGTTATTATTTCTCTTTATAAATTAGATTTTTTTTATCAAAACTCTTTTTTTTAGCTTTTTTTTCTAAAATGGGGGCGTGGCTGAATTGCCTTATTTGTTTTCAAATGAAGTTTTATTCAACTTCTAATTTTCCGACATGCACAAGTGATATATCAATCGAAAGATAATAATGCAAATAATAAGATTAAATGAAAATAAAAAAAACGATAGGTCTGCGATTTTTGGGGTACCAAGTCCTCTTAAACTAATGTTCATTAAGAGAAAATCTGAACTTTTATAAGGAGCCACGACTAGAATTCTTTAACCGTTTAGCTTCCAAACAGCGTGATTGAGCTGTAGAGATTTTATGTCAAGAAAACTCAGCGCATTTCGAACATTATAGACAACTGATCGTGTGTTACCTAATGTTGAAGTCTCAAGCTCAGATTTACTGAAGTACATTACACAGCTCTTTTTAATGTAAATAGTCTATTTTCAAATAGGCAAAACAATACTATATAGCTCTGATTGGGATTCATCGGTATAAAATGAACGAAGCGCTATCGCGCCTCTTGTCTTTTCGTACTCATTCTGTGAAAGAGCGTTAGCCATTTTTGGGATTCTTCGACAGCGTTTTTTCAATACCCCTGGGACTCAAACAGTTAAAGTACCGAAATAACTGAAAATACTCCGAGAGTCTCAAGCAGAAACTTTTCGTTAACACTATACTTAGTTTAGAAGTGCAAATAAAGGTATTTACAAAGTTTACTTACTGTTTTCCATACGATTAAAAGTGTTACACCTAAGCCAAATTCCATCGCTACAATAATACCCAGAGTGATGAGATGCTGAAAAGGTTTTTCATGGCGTTAAGAAAGGCAAAATATAAATTTGACATTTATATATTTACTTGGAGTTTAAAAAAAGTCCGATTTGTGAAAAATTTTTCTAGATAAGAAAATACTGCAATATTAATCTATAGCTTTACTCAACTTTATTATTAACAATGTATTCTGTTCTATTAGCATTGGTAATTTTTGAAATTTTATTTAGATTAATTTTTACAAAGCAAAAAATATTTCATTAAACATTTAAAAAGTTTTTCCATGGAACTACTATAATAGAGTAGAACATAGAAAATCCAAAAGCGCGTTCTAGCTATCAAACTTAAATTTTAGAGATTTAGCGAGGACAAAAAAAATTGGACTTTATTTTTCAAGATAGAATTGTAATCCTACTTTAATGGCCCTTTTGAGTTTGTCTATGTAGACAAGTTAGTTCTCTGTAAGATGCGCGATATAAAATATACATCGAAGAGCAATTATTTTATAATTATCTGTTTAAAATGATATAGGACTACCTTTAATCTCAAAACCACCAATACCTTGCGAGTCAGACTCGGAATGGTGCTGGTAAAGTGCTATATGGAATCAGACACTCATCAACTTGTCCTGCATTTCTCCAATGGTAAAATCCTAGGAGAGATCACACCCTTGGCGACAAACAGAAAAAAAAGCCAAGCCAGAACAAGATGGCGCCAAGCGAACCCGACAATGCCGGCAAGGGAATATAGCGGGATAAGGTGGATGCGAAATGAAAATATATGTAAACAATACAGAAATTAAACATTTAAGGTAAAAAATATAAAAACAACACTTTCTTACAGCTGATCTTTTCCGAGTGGAGGGTACAGCGTAACAGATTTTAAAAATGCCTTAAAGGACTCATCGCTAAGCGAATGATCGTTTCCCTCACATCCCGCAGCCAGCCCGGAGCCCAACAAAATGAAATTCGAAATGCGCGCCCACTAAATACGAAAATGCTAGAAATAGTTAGGGTTGCCATATGTAGTGTTTTAAAATAGGGTTACCAAGGTGGCGCAATTATCGCCAACCGAAGTAATTCGCGCCAAGGGGGGGGGCTCTCCTAGGAGTGAACCCAAAAAAGAAAGAAAATTCTGTTTCTGTAAAATAAATTATACTGACCAGAAGAAGTAGCCATAAGATCTCGGAATATGCACCTCCTATGCCTGTAAGTCCAGAAACCGAGATGAAAACGCCTGTAGCTATGACAGCCTTCACAGCCTGGGCGATCAAAGGCACATCTATCAGCAAGAGTGCAGATAGAAGTTGTTTCATTTTTACACCCAAAATGGAAAGGGATAATCCAACGAACTGAAAAAATAGATGCTTTAATTCTATAATCGATTGGACTAAAGGTTTGATTTAACATTCAAGTATACAAGCAAGAAAAATTGAATGGTTTCATCACGGTGAAAAGAAGGAATTCTATTATTTTTTGGTCCATAGCAGCGTTTCTCAAACTGTGCCCCCCCTAGGGGAGGGCGTGATAACACTACGAGGGGGTGCGAGCATGTTGAAAGTCGAAAACGCAAGATTTAAAAAAATTATTAATTTACTGAATGGTAAACAAAATGCATTCTGACATAAGAAATAAATACATGTTTACACTGATATAATACACTTATAAACGCATCAGTTTTGCTCACTATATTTGACACAACTAATTTAGGAATACTTAGTTAAGAATGAGTTTAATAATTACCATTAACCCCATGGGCTTGGCATAAATAAAATTATATACAAACATTAACGCTTCTCTTGATAATTTGAACGGTTTATAATGAATCCCTTTACTGGTGATTAAAAGATACGTGATTCTCTCCCCACCGCTATCGTCTTCTACGCAAGCTTTTTGGAGGGGGTGGGGAGAAAAGGAATAAATAAGTAAATCATTCGCAAACACTGTCAAGGTCTTTTTGCTGCATTCCATAGACTTCGGAATAATTTTACGAATGGCACTACACAGAAAAGATCGTACTTCGGAAAGATATATATACATCCGGAAAAATTAACGCTTTGGTTGAGTGAGACGTTTATATGCGCCGGAGGTACTTAAGTTAAAGTCGTATTTTAGCCTTAGCATCAAAGTATAGTATTATTGAATTCAATACATTGTATAAAATAGGGGCGCGATGAAAATTATGATTGAATATTGGGTCGCAAATACTGAACATTTGAGAAGCACTGGTCTATAGTATATGCCTTATTCATGGTACAAAATACTGTAATTTCCAAGTACTAAAGGGTGTTTTTTTTAGAGGTATAGAACTTTAAATTGCAATAAAACAACGATGTATTATTCGATTGACATGAATTTTTTTTATTCGAAAGATAATCTTGTGGCATTACATTTTAAATATGATTTCTGGCATAGGACTGCCACGGCTGGCTCGGATGTAGTCCAATCTGGACGTCCAATTTTCGATGACTTTTTTCCAACATTTGTGGCCGTATTTTGGCAATAACACGGCGAATGTTGTCTTCTAAATGGTCAAGCGTTTGTGGATTATCCGCATAGACCAAGGACTTTACATAGCCCCACAGAAAGTAGTCTAGCGGTGTTAAATCACAAGATCTTGGAGGCCAATTCACAGGTCCAAAACGTGAAATTAGGCGGTCACCAAACGTGTCTTTCAATAAATCGATTGTGGCACGAGCTGTGTGACATGTTGCGCCGTCTTGTTGGAACCACTGCTCCTGGACATCACGATTGTTCAATTCAGGAATGAAAAAGTTAGTATTCATGGCTCTATACCGATCACCATTGACTGTAACGTTGTGGCCTTCATCGTTTTTGAAGAAGTACGGACCATTCATTACACCAGCCCATAAAGCGCACCAAACAGTCAGTTTTTCTGGATGTAATACACTTGTGGATTAGCTTCACTCCAAATGCGGCAGTTTTGTTTGTTGATGTAGCCATTCAACCAGAAGTGCGCTTCATCGCTAAACAAAATTCGCTTATGAAAATTGGGAACAACGGCTATCTCGTTTTGGGCCCATTCGACGAATCTACGCCTTGCTTGATGATCGTTTTGATGAATTGCCAAACCAAACCGAGAATAAATCACTTGACAGCTGTTAAATCGGTTGCCATCTTGGAAAGTAATGCCAACTTATACTTCTATACCCGGAAAAAAAACGCTCTTTACTATGAACTAATTTGTTAATACGCAGGTCGCCAAATAAGCTTTGAAAGGAAAGAAGGGTTTTCGCCCCATCCAAGATGGCCGCTTAACACCATAAAAACGAGTTGTAAATAATTTTAAAAATAGAATAAATTTCTGAATGTCAAAAGAAAAAAAAATCAAAAAACAAGCGATATAGAAAAAAAATTTAAAAAACAAACGATATAGAAAAAATTTAAATCTGAGGTCGGAAAGTAATAAGTAACAAAAAGCAATTATAGTGGTATGTGAAAAAATTACAAAATTTATTAAAAGTAAAGCAGTTGAAATTTGTGGTTTGCTACCATTATGAAAAGACTTCTACCCGAAAGATTTATTATAGCAGTTGAGTTCACACAGTAAGATTCAAAGTTAAATGCAAATTTTGTAAACATATTGTTCAGTAACAATTAAACAAAAAAACCTCATTTTTTTTTTAAAAAGGTTATCCTCATCAATAGTTTCCGCGAGTTTCATTATCCAGTAGAAAGAAATCGCAAAAATATAACACGAAAACCACAACAGTATCCAATATAGAAATGTTTAAGCTTTAAAAAAATCGAATTATAATGGCTTAAAATTAATAGGGTTACCATAATAATACAAAAAATTACGATCATATATGTAAACATAATAGTATCAAACGAAAGAAATCATAGTAACAATTTTTTGATGTTGTTGCCCAACTTGGCAAAAATTTGAAATAATTTACAAATAGCGTATCGGTATCAACATGGTACCCTATATTTTTATATTTGTTCTGTATTATTTTAGATGAGTGCGAAATATATTTGTAATATAGCCAAATATAATTCATTAGAATTCAATTAATATTTATTCCGTATAATTCCTTTAAGCTCTTATATAAATAAGAAATACTTTTATACAATGCACCCAAATCTCTAGTTCATTATTAAAACAGAACCGCAAATGTAAACAGTGTGGACTCAAAATGTACAAGAACAATAAACCACTAAAGAATTCTCAGATCTTTTAAGATTTATTTATTAAGAATGACGTTTCACATGCATAAGTAAGAAAATAACCAATTAAAAATAACTGAAGTTGAAATTTCAATTTCGTTAAAGGTAATTGATTTATTGGGTTATTTCAAAAATACATTTTGCTACTATATTTTGTGTGTCTAATTTTTGTTCTCGAAAAGCCATGAATAAACAAAATTAATGAGCACTAAAAATAAATTAATACAAAACTTACCAGCAATGCTACATTGCTGCTTACGAGGAAAGTTTTAAAAACTGACTGAGTACAAGCCATTTTTGGGGTTTTCCTCCATTAAAAAGGCACACTAGTAGGAAAGTAAGTTTCATTTTCAGAAAGGAAAACAATATTCTGCCCAATCGATTATATTCAATTACAAAAAAGTTTCAACTAAACCGATTTTTTCAATAATAAAAAAAAAATTATCGCTGTTTTGAGTCCTGCGAAAATTCATACGTCCACCTTGCGGCATAGCTCTCTGGAATTACAACAGCTTCGAATTCTTTGTACAATGCAGTCTAGTCTTTAAGAATGCAAACAGGAAGACATGTTTACCTTTAGTTTAATTATTTCTAGTTTACTATACTTTAAATAATTACATAACTGTAATCATGTTGTAAGTTTAGTAGCCAGGTAATGTTGAAGTCCTTCTGTGAATTTGAGTCCTGATTCTAACACAAATATTTTGTTTGAAATAATGCAAAAAGGTTGCATTTAAATCGAACAAGACTTAAAAAAGTACCCTTCAGTGTATTTTGATTTGATTTGAATACACCTCTTAATTTGAAGCAACACGAGAGCTATTGGGACAGACCGTGTAATTTTGTTGTAATTGACACCTGAGCTGTCACTCCCCCCTCTGTTCTTTTACACCACGCTAGCGAAAGGGCTTTGAGCCTCGACATATTTAACATGCATCAGCACCTCTACAGGGGTGGTTTTCATTGGCTTTAGGTTTCGAATCAGTGATTGACAGCGCCAGCCACGAGTTAGCGAACATGACCACTCCGTCCACTTAAGGGTTTGTGAAATTTAGAAGAACTATGGACCAGCTCAGATGTCAGCTTCATCCTTTGACTACGTTCAAGAGTACGAGGCCCTCCACTATCAACTATATAACGATATTGATTCAAAAATCAATCAATCAAATAAAGTAATTTATTTCTTTGTCCAAGAATGCACATCTTTTAATTTATTTATCTAATTTATTTATCCTTCTTTGACAATTTTAAAAATCTATAGTAAGAATTCTTAAGGGTTAAATCCATTTTTGATTACTCTGTTGTGAAAAATATTGGGCGTATTTGATTAAGGCTGTCTTCGGCTAATGTTAAAGAATAGGATCCAAATTCGGAATATTTGTTCATATATTCCGAACATTAAATTACTCAAACATTACTCAACCATTAAAATTATATTCTGGCTTCACTATCCTGTAAAGAATCACATATTTCATCATACTAAAATTTTTTATCCTAATTGACACATTTTTTCTTTTATAAAATGTGTCTCGCATTTTTTTTTACTATACCGTAATGTTAAATGTGCTATCCTTTCACATTTTAAAAGAAAAAACTAATTATTCACGAAATATTTTCAAATTTTAAAAACACTATATTATAAACAAATACATGTGTGTGGGTTATAATTTCACACAATTTTATAAAAATTGAGGCATTTTTTCTGTTCGAAAATGTAATCCGCGTTAAGTTCACGCTCTCGTACATATGGTGAAAACAGCCTTAACTATCGTCTTTGAGCCAATAATTTTTCGACCATGGTAGCAGAATGTCATGATCTCGACCTCGTGGCTGGTGTTTCACTCAAGTTGTGGGTTCGAATCCTAATGCTAATAAAGACCCTTCATATAGAGGCTCTGAGGTCTCATATTGACATGGTATGGAAGTTTGGAGAGTAGGATGTCACCTCAGGTGTGTGTATGTGTCATTATTGCTTGATTATGATTTCAAAATTATGAGTTCCGTCGCCAATAGTTCTATAGCAGCTTCAATGAGCGACTTTATTAATAATCAAATTTAATCAAAATCTGACAACCTTAGACGCGTAACCTAGTAGTCATAATACCGAACTCACATGTTCGTTTCGAATTCAAATGATTGAATAATTCAATATACTATAACTAAGAATCAAGTAAATTGCGGCCAAATAAATATTTTGTTTAAAATTTTTAAAACGACATTTCGGAAACAGTAAGGGATTAGATAATGTTTCAAATTGAGCAAGGGCGGCTTCAAGTTCTACGAACTTTATAAATGAATATTTTATCAAAATCACTTTTCTAACAGAAATTTTACACAGAGAAATATGAATTGAAAAGATAAGTAAAATAAAAGAGCAACCATTAACATTTCTGTGAAGAAAAAGTAAAAAAAGTTTATGATAACTGCACAAACGTAAGTCCTCAGGCTATTTTCTTGGGGGTGGGTTTCTATTTCTTTTAAAAAAATGTAGACGAAAGCATTGAGACAATTTTTATGATAAAAATTAAAAATTTAATTGTCTATGGGAGGGGTTGAATCCCCAAACCCCACCCATGCATACTCCCTTTCTGAAGCAACCATTATTCTGAGAATTCAAAAAAAAAAAAAAAAAAAAAAAAAGGAAGGCATACTAAGTTTATATCGAACTAGCTGGTATACCCGTTCTTCGCACGGGTGAATTGAAAAATTAAACAATACAAATTCAAGGTAAATAAGTTTTTAATGAGTTAATTTTACGCGTGAATATTGCAAGTTAAACAAACAAAAGAAAGAAAAAAGAAGCTTTTTGCATGTTTCAGCTGTAAAAAAAACCCATTTTTGTTAAACTTAAAGTCTGTAGATCTAATAGCTGATAAAATTTTCTTTTATTTATATAAAGCTCCCCATAACTCTCTTGAGTCATTTTTGAAAACACCTTCCGAAACTGATCTCTGCTCAGCAAAAGTAACACTTTGTTACACATTTTGAATAACGAACGCTTAAAGTAGTGTAAATAGTTTATATCTGAATGTGTAATACGTTAATATTACTTTCTGCTGTATTTATATAATTGTTAAAACTGTAATATTCGCAAGTGAGGGAGAGAAACACCGGCATGATGAAAGCTGGATGGTCAGCTAGGCGAGTAGCTCGTCAATTAGGCAGCTCTGATTGTGTTGTGAGGAGGTGTTGGGTTGATTGATTGATTAAATATTAACGTCACACTGTTCAGCTACTCGAGGGCTTTTGGCAACGGACCACGTAATTTTGAACCATGGTCAAGTAACGTGGGCGACACCTGAGCTGGCACTCCCTCTCCTAACTACCACACCACACCAACCAGAGGACGTTTCAGCTCACGACAAATTTAACGTGCATCGCTGCCCTACACGGCGGGTCTTTAGTCGTACTGGGCTCGAACTCGTGAAAACCCAAGCCACGGTCCGATACCTATAACACTCGGCTACCGCAGCCATGGAGAGGTGTTGGGATCAGTGGATTCGAGAGATGTCAATTACATGAAGACCAGGCTCAAGACGTCCTCGACAGATCAGTCGTCAAGAAAACCCCCACATCGTAAGAAATGTATCATGCCGATTGCTTTATCGGCCACCATCCAGGTACAGGTAGCTCCTTCATTAGGAGCCCCTGTGTCTTCTCGAACCATACGAAGGCGCTTGGCTGAAGGACATTTGGGTTGCGGCGCGGCTAATACGTGTGTTGACTTTGACGCCCACCCATCGACGCCTCCGTTTGGAATGGTGCCACGCACGAGGAAACTAGACTGCAGCGGAATAGAGCCAGGTCGTCTTTAGCGACGAATCCAGATTCAATCTCATCAGTGATGACAATCGTGTTCGTGTGTGGAGACCCCGTGGTGAACGCCTCAATCCTGCCTTTGCTTTACAGCGACACACAGCTCCCATAGCTGATGTGATGGTATGGGGTAACGTTGCCTACAATACACGGTTACCCCTAGTATTGATCCGTGGCACCATGAAAGCCCAGCAGTATGTCTTTGACATCCTGCAACCACATGTGTTGCCACTCATGCAATGGCTCTCAGGAGCCATTTTTCAACAAGACAATACTCAGCCTCACACGGCAAGGGTGTCACTAGAAACTGTCTCCGCTCTATTGTTACCCTTCCTTGGCCTACCCTATCCCCAGATTTGTCCCCAATCGAGCATATCTGGGATCATTTTTGAAAGCGAGTTAAGCATCCAACGAGTTTGAACTAACAAGAGGCAAGGTTACAGCAAATATGGAACGAAATGTATCAAGACATCATACAGAATTTGTATGCCTCAAGGCCCAATCGTATAGCATCATGTATTCACGCTAGAGGGGGTTCAACAGGGTATTAAATCCTCCGTTCTTTTGCCTTTTTCTCTGAAACAAATGATCATTTTTCTTTGGTTTTCTAATCATTTATATCAATGTAGTCATTACGTGTGTAAAATTTCGTTTTATTTTGACGACTCCTTTTTGGTGTGCTAAATTTTTTGTCCTTGAGTATATTTTGCTGTTTATACGCGTTTTTTGTTCGTTAATAAGAATTGTAAAAAATATATATATTTATATAAAATCTTCTCAATATGGATAAAATTGCTATCAATTTGATTGTAGTTTTTATTTTTCGAATGAATGTTTCAAACTTCACAGCTTTGTAATTATATATAAATAAAAATGTTTACGCTTTGTAACTAGGCAGCAATGAAATTGATTTGCATAATCACCGCAAAAAAAGGAATTTTTTATTTTTGAAATGAATATTTAAGAGGTGTTCAGTAAAATAGAACTTTTTTGCAACATAACAACTATTTTATAATTGATTTCACTCCGAATGAAAACCGAAACATGTTCATCGACATCGCCATCTGCATTAATTATGTTTATGTCATGTTTCTTTTATGAAAATGACTTAATGTATTCTAGAATTCATTTGAAGATTAACAAAAAATAAATCACATTCATAAAAAGAAATATGAATAAATTATTTGATAGTATATTTCTTAATAAGTCATTTTACATTTTATAATAGGTTCAGACTAACAACAAAATTTCACGAAGGTAAGATGTATATATATCGTTTTTTTAATAATAAAATTTAATTTTGATAACTTATTGTTAATCATTGTTTTTTTTATTTAAATTATTTAAATTTGCTCTCCTGAATAAAAATTGTTTGATTTTTAACTTAAGTTTAACTTAACTTTTTTTTGATGAATATAAGAATTTTCTATAAAAATTCAAAAGAATAATTAATAATATAGTGCCTTTCTTAATATTAATTTGTCAATAGTGACCAAATCGAGCAATACCATGAGGAATATTATCTAATATATGTACAGCTAACAATATTAAACTAAAAATTTGCGGCATCTTTTCTGTATGAATTTTAAATTAGTGAAATGTCAAATTATCTTCATTATTTATCGCTAAATTGTTATTATCACTATTTATATTTAGAAATTCTATTGTTTCTTTCCCAAATAAAGAAATTTAAACAATTATTATTTGAATTAAAAAATTTCTTAATTCTTTTTCATTTAAAATTCAGCCATTTATTCTGTACATATGTCTAATGTGAAATTTTTTGTCTTGTTAGACTTTAAATAATGTATTGTTATATATTTAGCAAAATTTTATGCTTTATTTCTCATAATTAGTATTTTAATTATATATATGCTGCTAATTTTCTTTACAAAATAAAGTGAGTGCAATATTCACACAGATTCAGAAATAAATTTAATAAGGTGATACATTTTTAGGCGTATATCGAATACACATTCCAATGCTTTATTTTTCTTTTCAATAGTCAACATTAAAATAAAAAAACTTGATCTTATTTTAATAAAGAACTTATTCGGAACTTGAACTTCAACATCTGTAAGGGTTTTCAGGTTATTTTTCCAAAATCATTATATATATATGATTATCTGAATTATTTAATTCAGATAAATTTGCTGATATAAAATGCTATTTAGCATTTTATACCTGCATTCTTGAACAGTTACAAGCTAATATACTGGTGTAGCCAATCATTTTACTTTCTAAAGAGAATTAGGCGCCAACCGCCATTGTATCTTTACATTTAAATGTCTGAAGAAAAAATTTGTTTACTGTTCAAATTTTTAAAGTTTTATAGGCTTAAATTTAAGGGTTTATAGGTCTTATAAATTTTTTGTTTTAAATTTTATAATGATGTTACCCCTTGCGTCTATAAGCCTCATGTTATGCAGTGAGGAGCATGAGGAATTTTGCATATAAATTTATTTAAGAAAAAAAATGGGGAAATTTATGATTAAAACTTTTGATGATTTTTATAATTCTTTTTTCAGAACCTTTAAAAAACACAATGGGTAAGCGATTAAATACAGCGAAGAGAATAATACAATTTTCGATAATCGCAGTATGTCTAACCGGATTCTTGTATCAAACCATGGAGTTTTTGTTCCTTTATTGGACTTACCCAACAGTAGTGGACATCCAAGTGTCTGTACCTTCCGAAATTCAAGTTCCTGGAATAACTTTCTGTAGTAGCAATGGGTAAAAATTTTCTGTTTTTAAAATTTTTGAAATTATATTTAAAAACAATTAATACGATTGTCCAAATTATTTTATAAACATTAAATTTTTGACTAGCATTTCAGATTTAATTGCTCTCTCTGTCTTGAAAATGTATTTTGCTCCTCTAACGTAGAAATTCATCATAATTAACTTTTAATTGTTACATTTATTAACTGAAGGTTTTAATTTAAATATTTAATTTTGTGACGAATCTTTACGGAAACTTTCCACTAATATTCTTAGGCGTTTTTGGGGATTGTAAATTCGCGTATATTTCCAATCAACTCTTAAAAGGAGAAAATGGGATATGTATAGTAGATAGGGTATTTAAGTAGAGAGTTGTAAGTTAGCGGAGATGAAGGCAATTGAGCCAGCAGCAGTAATGACAAAGTTTATAGGATTCAATTGGATTACGATAGTGGAGCATTGCTGTTGGTATTCACCGAAGGAACCTTAAGAAGTTAATATAGCTGAAGAGATCATAAGTACTACCAGGTAATATATTTTAGTTTAATACCGCTTACCACAAGTGTTAGTTTAATAAAATTAGTTCAAGTTTAATGAAAGCTAATAATTCAAATTGCGTGTATTTCTCAGACCTCCTATTCCGGTAAACCTTTTTGATATTGAGCGTAGTTATTGATTAATTTCATATTTCGTAATTTAATTTAATATTAAAGGTAAATCCCTTTTTGACGTGGACATATAGCTTACTATTTGTCATTAGAATTTTTGATATTTGAACCAAGTGAATAAATATAAGTTATTATTATACAATTGGCGTCTGGTCATTATTTGCCTCAAATTAATCTTAGTGTCCGGGCTGGAACCCAGGGTGGTTCCCACAATTTCTTTAAAAAAGGTTTTGCGTTAATATTTAAATTTAAAAATGAATACACATTAATGTAAATGTAATTAACTTTAATTTGTTAAAAAAGGTTTATAATTAAAATTATTAAATTTTTTAGGGTCTCTCATTAAAATTATACTAATAATTAATGAAAGGTGTTAAATAATTTATTTTCATAAAAGGAATGTGTATTATTACTATAAATGGAAAGTGTCTGTCAACTATATTTTGTGTTCCTTATTTTAAAATCGTCTTAATTAAAAATTAAAATTCTCTGAGCAAATTTCAAATAAATGAAATAATTCTTAAAGTATTTTTTTCGTAGGGTTTCATGGAAAAAAATTTGTTTTATTACTATTTGTAATTTATTACTACTAATATAAATTTATTTTTTTCAATGATTGAATGTAACTTCAGTAGAATATAATCTACATATTTCATATACGATTCTTTTCAGCATAAGACCTGAAGCAATTTGTTCTTTAGGAAATTTTTGCCTGAATTCAACGATTTTAACAGCGGCTAACTATTGTAGTTTGTTCCCCGTGGTATGCGATGAAAAAGGAAAAGTTCCCGAGGATTTCGAAGTAAGTATTTAGAATAGATATACACCAGAATAAAATAATCACCGTTTTAAAATACTAACGATTTATGTACGAAATTTTTTAAAAATAAACTGCATAGATTTTGGACGAAGATGGCAACGAAGGTCTGTCTGATCATTGCAGTATTGATTACTAAGTGTTATTCAAAATTTAAAGAGGAACGTTTAATATTTTTCCAAAATCATTCATTAAGAATTTGTACAAAATTGTTACTACTATTTTATTGAAGGAACAAATTCTCTACATTCCTAGAGATATTGTTACGAATTTTGTGTAAATAGTGTAAATAACATGTATTTGGATGTGTAATGCATTTATCTTGGCTAAGTCTTGGTGCTAGAGCCAAGTTGGCAACATTTTTGGCGACCGAATTGGTGGCCAATTTGGAGACATTGGTGAGTTCGCGACCCTCTGGATTCTTCTAGAAATTTTTAGAGACGAATCCTTTTATTTCACGCTCTATGACGCAAGTGGATCTTTCTGAAAGTTTCCGCCGGGTCTATAAATAGAGCGGTTCTCGCTCTAGTAAACTTGCCGTGATTACCTATTAGCTCGGCTGTGCTCGTGAATAATCTTTTTACCTACGTGTGTTTTAGACACTGTTAATTGTGTCTGAGTCCTGTTGAAAGTGTGTAGACCTTCTGAGATTTCTTCTGTGAATATTGCTGCTGAATGCTGTATTTTGAAGATGGGAATTATTTCAACAATAAATTCTCATCTCTCTTCAAGAACTGTCTTGTACTTTGTGACTGATTTGCATAAAAGCTTCGAACCCCGATCAACGTAACAATATGTATATACGTTCTTAATATTCTATACTGTAACTGTGTTTAATCATACATCAATTTGATGCAAATAAAAAAGTTTCATATATATAAGGTCCTCTATGATCTAGTAATATGCTGAAGAAGGAAATACAGTTTTACTCTTGTTCAGTATTTTTTTATCTCATTTTCAATAACAATGAAATACTTACGGAAAATGCTAAATGTTTTGTAAGTTCAAATATTGCTCAGAATTTAGAAAAAAAAAACAGAGTATGTGTTCAAAGGGTAACGAGAAAAAACTGCAGTGCAATTGTATGTTCTGAAATTATAAAAATGATTATTCTTCTGCAAGCTTTGTCCCCCTTTGTAATATTTATCAAATATCCTTTGTAAAAGTTATAAATTGACGTTCAACATAGTTTTTCTTTTGAAAGAAGACATTTAGATTAGCGGTAATAGTCTGGATTGTTTTTGCATGTAAGTCTTTTGAGAACTATAAGAAAAATATTTTTATGCAGGTTTCAGAATACTCTTAAAGTCAGTTGAACTAAAGTAAAATTTGTATTTCTTTTATTATATGTTCCCTTTTATTTTATAGAGGAAGCACATTTAAAGGATATATTTGATTTGATATTTTACCATTTTATGTCACTATATGTGAAAATATAATAAAGTCAGACTCCGTAGGTAAATAAATCCGGAACTAGTTGAATAATATGCAGATTATGAGAAAAATGAAATTTTAGTTAGCTTACAATGTAATAAATGTTATTGTTAAATAGGATAAAAATATTGAAGGGTTAGCTGAATGTTTTGTTTACCTGTTGTAGGAAAAAAGTACGCACAACAGATAAAAAGCGTATACAACTCAATATCCATTTAAAATTTTATTTGTATTGTGTTTGAAAATGTTGTGTATTCAATATAAATATTCAGTTACATCAGTGCTTCTCAAACTTTCAATACTGGCGCCCCCCTTTTCAATCACAAATTTTATCGTGCCCCCTTATACATTAATAATGTACTGAATGCAATAATAATGTACTTTGACGCTAAAGCTACAATACGCGGTCTTAATTATAAACCATACAAATTAATAACATAAGTATTAAATTTTGTATACGTTACTTTAAAGCAAAAAAAAAAAATTAAGTAATAGGATAATTATTATGTTATTTTTCCTTTCTCTAATTTTTAAATTGAACACATTGCAAAATGCGGTTGCTGCTTAGAAGACAAAATATACATATCAGCTAAATATAGAAAAAGAACTCAGAGAGAGAATTTCTAATCATAAGCATTCCTTATAAAAAACTTTGCTTTGCAAGACAAGCCCATGGAAGTCGTTAATACTTATTTAATATTAATTAATTAGTTATAAAACACTCTGTGCAGCACTGATACAATAAAAGTATACCGGCTAAAGTGCCCGCTCTTTGCATGAGTTCATTTAAAAGAAAATAAAACATTATTGATATAATAGTTGAAATGTAAGGAGAGTAAAGCCAAGTGCACGACAATGTTTACAAAAACGTAAAATGAATGCTCAAATTTTCATTAGTTTTAAGTGAATTGTAATTATAAGCCTCACAGAATTAGCATTTATAATTGATGTTAAAGAATGAACAATAATATAAAATTCCGATGAAGAATAAATGTATTATTTTTAATATTTAAAGTGAAAAGACTTCAACATGTTTTAACCCGGGAGCAGGCGCGCACTCGATGCGGTCGAGCGGGATTATTGAGTAACCCCAATTCTGTTTTTCTTTATAATTATATTATTGTACACGATACAAATCGCGATTTCAGCGAATAATTTAATTAAGAGAAAGTAAACTTACCTACTTTCAAGGACTTTTCAATTTTTCTTCGGTAACAAATAAACTGTTTTGTCAGGATTAACGATATCGTGTTCTGTGTGTCCCGCGCGACCACTTCTGGGTAAAAAGTGTATTCATTATGATAATATGCATGTTGCTGCTAAAAACAATTGTATAAAACGTTTTTCGTTATGCTTTATATGTTTGAGATATGTTTATATTTATGTATCATAAAACTCCTTTACATGGGAAAAAAATGATAAACAAACATAAGAGAGAAAAACTGTACAATAACTTAGCGGTAACAAATAAACTGTTTGTCAGGAAATGATAAACAAACATATGATAATATGCATGGTTCAAAACTAAAAACGTTTTCGTTATGTTTATATGTTTGAGATATGTTTAACTTTTACATGGGAAAAGTGCAACAGGTGAAAACATAAGAGAGGGTTCAAATAACTTAGGTGAAACAAGTTATCAGCAAAAACAGATTACAGCTATAATGTGCAGTATTTCAAAGATAATTACAGTGATGAATTTTTTATGCTCCTAAATTTTTTCGATTCTGGGTCTGGGATTTGTTTTTTCTCTGAAAGAACAGTATGTTAGGATTAAAAAGAAAACGTAATAAAAAATCTCTCATCACGGGATTACAGCAAATCAAATAAAATTGTTTTTATTTGGTTATAGGATCAAAGATAGCTAATTAGGTATTGAAGACGTTTTTATTTTTGATGACTTAATATCGCGTGTCTATAAATTATATCAGAGTAAAAGTGTATTTTTTATTATGTCTGAAAGTATTTTGTTTTAATTCATTCCAGTAAATTTATTATTATTTTTAAATCTTTTATTTTCGATATGCTCGCTCCCCCCTTGTAAGGTTATCGTGCCCCCCAGGGGGCGCGCCCCACAGTTTGAGAAACACTGAGTTACATGGTTTATCCAGTTAGGCAACATCTATCCCATAAACATAATGGGTTACCATAAACGCATCCATTCAACCGACTTATGCAATTGTTTTACATCTTCACACAGACAATGATTGTATTAATAAGACCTAAAAAGCTAAAAAACTTATTTTATTTGTTTGGAGAAATACATGCTTCTAGAAAATTTTACTTTTGGAAATTATTTTTCCAGTCTTTACCAAAGAAAAATTACGAACAATGAACTAAACAAGGTAATATAAAATACCCTTTCATATTCCTCATTATAGGCATATACTATTATACTTTTTACAACCAAATATTTATTTTTTATAAGTTGGAATTTTTTTTATATCATAGTTGTTGCATTAATGTTAAAGTTTTGATTTTCATTTTTCTCGCTTAATACTTTTTGTTATCGAATGTTTTGTGTACTGGTTTCTTAATAATTTATAAATTGGTTTTTACAGGCAGTCATTTACAATACATTTGCAACAGCACAAAATTTTGATGCATCGGCTATGAATATGTTAAGAAAACCCTTACCTGAATTTTTCAAATGTAAAATTACTTCTGGAAAATCCTATCGCAGCTGCAAGTAAGATATTTTACTTAGAATTTCATAACGCATTTCATTGCAATATGTATATCTTGACAAAGATATATAAAGCATAACCTTCCTTCCTTCAAACCTTCGTCTTTTAAATATACACTACTGGCCATTAAAATTTCTACACCAAAAAGACGCCATACTACAAACGTGAAATTTAAATGACAGGAAGACGATGCTATGAAATGCAAATGATTAGTTTTTCAGAGCATTCAGACAAAGCAGGTGCCTACAATGTGTGATGAATCTGTACGGAACCTTTCCACTAATCTTCTTAGGCGTCTTTTTGGGGAATATAAATTCACGTATATTTCCATTCAACTCCAAGAAGATAAACGGGATATGCAAAGTAGATAGGATATTTAAGTCGAGCGTTGTAAGCTAGCAATCTTGATGATGATGAGAAAGGCTATTGAGCCAGCAACAGTAACCTCAATCTTAGAGGATTCCAGGATGTTAAGATAGTGAAGACGTCGTGCTGCTATTATACTGAAGAACGAGAAACCTTATATAACCAGCGGTAAATATAATTTATGTACGCTTAAAATAAGCGTTAGTTTAGTAAAATTAGTTAAAGTTAATGAAAGTTAATAATTCGAGTACGTGTATTTCTCGGACCTCCTATTTCGGTAGACCTTACTTGATCGTAATTATTAATTAGTTGCATAATTCGTAATTTAATTTAATATAAAAGGTAAATCCCTTTATTTGACGTAACATAAAAGTATTATATGTTATTAGAGTTTTTTTGAAACTTGAAATAATAAATAATTATTATTATACAAAATGGCTCTTGGTGGTTCTTTGCCTCAAATTAATCTTGGTGTCCAGGGTGAGACCCAGGGGGTTCTTCACAAATGTGTTTAAATGAGGAAATTGTTCTGCCAGTTTTTCAAACAAAAATTGCATCTGAACATTGAAACCTGGTAAAAAGTTGCTGTGACGCCTCGCGTAAGAAGCAGAAATACGTACCAGCAGGTTTCTGACTTTCATAAAGGTCGAATTGTAGCGTACCGGTATTGCGGTTTATCGTATCGCAGTATTGCTACTCGCATCGGTCGAGATCCAATGATTGTTAGCAGAATATGGAATGCATGGATTCAGGAAGGTAATACGAAACAAAGTGTAGGATCTCAACTCTCCCAATCACTACCAGCCGAGAAGACAAACATGGTACTTGTCGCAGGCCTTGATGGAGCGTGCAGCCACTTAACGAGCTCTGAGTCAAGAATTTGGGTCGTTTGCAAGGCAACAAGTATCTGCATGAACAGTTTGACGACGTTTGCAGCAACATGAACTTTCATCTCGGAGACTATGGCTGCGGCTACCCTTGATGCAGTGACGTAACGGAGAACATTTGGGGCCCCCTGCAAAGTCAGGTTTAGGGCCCTCACGTTGAATTTTACAAAGGGTAGGCACTTGTGTCCGTCAGGCTTTGGGCCCCTTAGAATCCTGGCCCCCCGCGATGCGGGGGTTGCGGGGGATGTACGTTACGCCACTGCCTTGATGCTGCATCACAGACAAGAGCGTCTTCAATGGTGGGATCAACGACAAACCTGGGATCACGAATGGCAAGACGTCATTTTTCATTCCGGGTTCTGTTTACAGTATCAAGATGATCACATCTGTGTTTGACGGCATCCTGGTGAACGCACATTGGCAGCGTGCATTCATCATCGTCAAACTGACCCATAACATGGCGTGATGGAATGGGATGCTTTTGGATACACCTCTAGCTCACCTCTGGTTTTGATTGACCATACTTTGAGCAATGCACGTTACATTTCTGGTGTGTCACGACACGTGGCTCTATCCTTTATTCGAGCCCTGCGAAACCCTACGCTTTAGCAGGATAATGCACGAACCCATGTTGCCGGTACTGTACGAATCTTTATTGATACGGAAAATGTTCAGTTGTTGCCCTGGCTTTCGCGTTCACTAGATCTCTCACCAATAGGAAACGTCTGGACCATGGTTTCCGAGTGACTGGCTCGTCAGCAAACGCCAGTCACTATCGTTGATAAGCTGTGGTATCGCGTTGAGGCTGCAAGGGCATTTATACCTGTACAGGCCATTCAATTTCTGTTTGACTCAATGCCCAGAGGTTTAAGGGCTGTTATTACTACCTGAGGTGGTTACTCCGGGTATTGATTTCTCAAGATCTATGCATACAAATTTCTTGAAAATTTAATCACCCGTTATTTCCAGTATAATTAATATATTGGTCCAATGAATATCATTTTGCTATCGGCATTTTTTCCTGGTGTAGCAACTTTAATGGCCATTAGTGTAAATGTGTTAATGGATCAAAATACAAAATAATTTTATGTTCCCTAAAACAATGTTTTTATATACTCAGAGGACAGTTGAGTGAGCCTAAGCAAGCTTTATAGATCCGTTTTTCTTACTCGGAGAAGAATTTATGCATAATATTGTCAGGTAGATCGGAGTTCGAGGATTTTATACAATCAGTCTCAAAGAGCAAGACATTTCTTCAGGAGCGATAAAAATTTATTGCAGAAAAACAATCTTAGAAATGCAGGATACAACAGTAAAATTTTCTAAATAAATCTTTGAAGGTCTTAACACCTTCTGCAGCACTCAGACACAACGATCAGTGTTTAGAAATACAAATGCGTGATATGTTCGTAAGCACTTTATAGTCTGCACGGATTTTTCTCGAAAACTCCGCATACGTCATGATCTGGATATTAGTAGATTTCTTCAGTTATTTTCAGAAGCATCCATATGGCCTCCAATTAGCCAAAAATGATGCCAACTAGGCTCTATTGACAACATTTCACCATGTTTCCATTGATTAGCCATTGTAATGTAAGGAACGGCGTTGCTTGAGAATATTACAATTTTAACATAAAATAAATACAACAGAAAGTAATATTAACATTTAACACATCCAGATATAAATTAACCTTTTTTTAAAAGTTAATAACACAAAATTCGTTAAATATACATTCAAGTATAAACTATAAACCTTAAATCAACGAAACCATTATAAAAATTAGTGAAAATCACCAAACCCACACACACACACACTCGCTGAACGTATATAATGAAATAAATACTCTGCAGAAGCGAAAATTGCTATCAATTAACAATTAAAAATTAAGAGGAACCAACAGTGGATTCAAATAATTTCCTCATCCACCTATTCTAAAAATGAGTAGAATCAAAATTTTTAGGATTCTTAGAATTGAAAGTTGAAATAATCTATAATTTTTATAAACCTTAGCAGTTTTGGAATTTATGATTTTTAGTTTTTTAACTATTTGATAAATTACTTAAGTCTTAAAATAAAAACGACATTCAAATTATAAGAATAGAGCCCCTTTCATTTTATATGAGGAGTGGTTTCTTTACTATGATCACCAGATAGTGAACTATTGGAAATGAACTATTTCTTGTTTGTTATTGTTGGAGGGCTAGGTTAGCATGAAAAAAGCTAAATTCCTTAAATAATAGTACAAGTGAATTGCTTGTGAGTATACAGAATAAAAAAAGGGTTTTGGCGGACTTTGAACTTGGACTGATAGCAAGGACTCGGTTACATGGAGCAAGTGTTAACAAAATCCCCGTATTTGTGAAATGTTCATGCGCAGCTGTATTAAAAGTGCATCAATACTGGAACGTCAAAGTTTGAATAGGCAAATTGTGGTCTTAGTAGAATGGGAAATAATCGAGTGAATTATCTTCCAGAATTATAAAAGAAATCAGAATGGCACAACAGCACAGAAAATTGCAAATATTGATACAGTAATACCCCGAACTTAGTGATAAGCGGGGCTGAGTGATAACCGCGTAATTCGAATTCGCGTAAGATGGGGTATGAAGAGTTATTTTTATTTTTGGCCAGATACGAAAGAAAATAAGAATATAGGAAAAAATGTTCAACAAAACCTTAGATAATACAAATACACAAGATCGCAGACCGAAAGTTATTTTGATGTAGAAGGTTTCATAAAATCTCTTACAGAGTAGAGAGTCTGCGGGCAAAATTTTTTTTTCTCCCGCAAAATTTCTTCTTAGAATACTAATATTTTTTTATTCCTTGTTTCATTGAGAACAAAATCTAATCGTTAAAATGTATATTTTCTAAAATTTGCAACCCTTTTTCAATTAAATTGAGGCCGTCACAACTGTCATTCGATCTTTTGATTGAACTGGGTATAAAAAGAAAAAAAACCCTCAAGTTCATGCATTTGTATAAGATCATCAATTGTCTGCTCTTGATTGTGAGAATCCAGCAGTTCTTACACGAAAATACCATCCACTTCTAAATTTATTTTCCTTGCTAGTTCAACAACTTCTCTTCAATTACATTAAAAATTTCCCCAATTTTACCAATTTTTTCCCTTCAAACCGAAGACGAATCACCTAATTCCGGGTTCTCATAAGTGGGGGTAATGTAAGTTAAGGTATTTTACATTAATCTTCTCGAAATATCTCTAAGCGCTGTTCTCAGCAAATAATGTATAATATAAAGTATGGAACTTGAAGGTCAAACAGGACATCGTTACTCTCCGGAGCAAAAAAAGGTAAAATGTCTCAAATTCGCTCAGACACATTAGGGTTGGAAGGTGGACAGTTCGAAAAAACAGCAGTATTGTGAAGTATTCCCCCGTGGGTGATACCTTACTCCTGTTATCTTTGCGATCTAGAGGTGTGGGATTGAATGAAGAACCAGGCGTTGTCATGATCTTAAAACGTCTTTATTAAGATCTTAACTTAAACACTAACAATGATAATTTTTATATTATATCTTAGCGGATCTCAGGTGAGAAAATTCACAATACGTATTACCAAATAAGCGCGATCTTAACCACTATATTTAATTTTCTCGTCTATTCCTAATATCTGTTTATATCACAGTTACTAATAGATACTAAAATGATCCTACCTTAATCTCTTGTTTAATCGCAATCTTCTCGGATCCTCAATATCTTTAGATTATCTCGCGTGGAATTGGATCCACCTTGACGTGATCGTTCTGTCATAGAAAGCTTCTCACTCAACGACGGCTTTCTTCTCTTCCTTCAGTTCACGCGCTTAAACCAGACTAGCATAATGACTCCCCAATAGGTCATACGCATACGTTAAACTTCTGCTATTTAAAAGATTTCTAATTTGCATGTGCACGTTTCGTTTCTGGATTTGGTTGGAAAGAATATACTTTTTTCGGCTCCAAAGAACCCAAGAGGAGATTTTAGTAGAAAACACGATGAGCTCGTCGCAGTATGATCCCATTTAAATTACATCGAGCAAATGGGTGAGTTAGTAAAGGGTGTTTTTTTTAGAGGTATAGAACTTTAAATTGCAATAAAACAACGATGTATTATTCGATTGACATGAATTTTTTTTATTCCAAATATAATCTTGTGGCGTTACATTTTAAATATGATTTCTGGCATAGGACTGCCACGGCTGGCTCGGATGTAGTCCAATCTGGACGTCCAATTTTCGATGACTTTTTCCAACATTTGTGGCCGTATATCGGCAATAACACGGCGAATGTTGTCTTCCAAATGGTCAAGCGTTTGTGGCTTATCCGCATAGACCAATGACTTTATATAGTCCCACAAAAAAAAGTCTAGCGGTGTTAAATCACAAGATCTTGGAAGCCAATTCACAGGTCCAAAACGAGAAATTAGGCGGTCACCAAACGTGTCTTTCAATCAATCGATTGTGGCACGAGCTGTGTGACATGTTGCACCGTCTTGTTGGAACCACAGCTCCTGGACATCATGATTGTTCAATTCAGGAATTAAAAAGTTAGTAATCAGGGCTCTATACCGATCACCATTGACTGTAACGTTGTGGCTTTCATCGTTTTTGAAGAAGGATTCCACCAGCCCATAAAGCGCACCAAACAGTCAGTTTTTCTGGATGTAACGGTGTTTCGACATACACTTGTGGATTAGCTTCACTCCAAATGCGGCAGTTTTGTTTGTTGACGTAGCCATTCAACCAGAAGTGCGCTTCATCGCTAAACAAAATTCGCTTATGAAAATCGAACAACGGCAATCTCGTTTTGGCCCCATTCGACGGATCTACGCCTTGATGATCGTTTTGATGATGATTGCCAAACCAAATTGAGAATAAATCACTTGACAGCTGTTAAATCGGTCGCCATCTTGGAAAGTAATGCCAACTTAAACTTCTATACCTGAAAAAAAAACACTCTGTATAAGCACGCGAATAATATTATGAAAATTCTTTTTAAACTGTACTCTGATGTTTCCAGAAAAATGTAATTCTTACTTAAATACAGTGGCGCACACAAGGGGACTCAACCCTCTTAGACCAAAGATTTTTAATTTTTACCATAGATCGGTGCTTTCGTCAATTTGTGTTCTAAAATGTAGCCCCCGTTCTCCCAGTAAGATACCTCTGAAGAAGAATTGCGCTCTTCCGATGGCAGTGAGCTTACATCTAAAGAAAAAATACTTTTTCAATGGCCACTAGTGAAAACAATACGTGATTTGAAACCAATGCTTCGAATAGGAACTGAACCGGAAAACGATAAAAACCGTTATTTTGGTCGGAATGAAAACCGAATTGAACCGAAAAAAATATTGGTTTATTTCGATTCGAAATATCCTCAGTCATTTTGATACTGTAACCAACTCATCAATATTTTCTAATTTATCGTCAACCATATAATTATCATCATTACATATACATTGCTTCTCCATTTCCTGTTTTGATGTTCACTAATACTTTTCTGTTTTAGCTTCGCAGGAAACTACTTGTAGAAGGTAGATTTAATTATGTTTATTGTACTGGAAGTATAGATGATGTTTTAAAGAAAAATATCAGTCTGAGAGTGTTATATATATATATATATATATATATTCGCATCTCAGCATGCGATCATCCACGAATGTTTGTATAGACTGTTTAGATAGACAAACCAGAATCATAAACCTAGTTGTTAAATGTGATTTTGATAATGATAACAATGCCAATGCTAGTTTTTCTTTGCTCATCGCTTTTATCGTATATGCTGGTTAATTGTATCAATTCACATAATGTACCAATTAAAAAATAGAATAAAATCTCCTAAATTTTGATAGAATTCTATTTTTTTGTTTATGATAGAATTCTATTCTTAGGGCAAATAGGAATATATACAAAATAAAATTATTCATTCGGAACTGATTCGAAAACCGTTATTTATGGTGGAACTGAACCGAGATAGATTTTTGTGGTTGAACTGAAACGAAAGCCGAAACAAAACAAATTTCGGTTCGAGGTCCTGTTTGAAATTGATGCGAAAACGAAAAAAAAAAAGATTTAATAAGGAAGAAAAAAAAGAGAAAAACACGGACGAAAACGTGGAGGGCAATTTCAAGATGTTTAATTTGTTAACAGTGTAAACAGTACATAGTTTTATTTTATTACTAATTAAAGAACAAAAATAAAGCCATCAAACTTCTTGAATTATTTCCTCGAATGTGCCAGATATTACACACTCCATAAGTCTGTCTGCGCTATTCAGCTATTATATAAAAGACACTTCAATATTTTGTAAATAATTATAAACGATAAGCTTTTTAAACCCTTCTTTACACACACACAAACAAATATTTAACTTTAAAAATTTTAAGTAATGTGTATGAATATAGTATTCTTTTTTGTGTTTATTTTTTTTAAAGTAATAAATTCGATATTCGATGATTTCATAAATATTGCAATTAACCTAATTTAAATATACATTTTTTTCCATCTGAAATTATTGTACTGAATACAGTTTTTTTGTCTTCATAAAGTGGGATTTAATCAGAAATTTTTATTTTATGGTTTCAGCACTGATGATTATGTCGTGGGTTCCTATTTCAGTAATACAAACATATTCAACCTTTGCTTCACTATAAACAGTCTTTGGTCGCAACCTAATAAGGAAATACTGAGAATTAGGAAATCGGAAAGTGAGTACGCATTTTTTAAAGAATAAACAAAATATATTTAAAAGGAATTCTAAATTGTAAATGTGTATTGAAGTTGATATTGTATACTTGAATACAATAAAGGTATAAAAATAAATCAATAGACATTATTTGTTCAATTTTAATTATTAATTAATTTTTTTATTAATTAATAATAAATTTTTAATAGTTCATTTATTAATAATTAAATAATACTAATTTTTATTAATTAATTATTTTAATTAATTAATTAATTTTTTATTAATTAATTATTTTAATTAATTAATTAATTAATTTTATTAATATTAATTTTAAGTAATATTATATATTAATAATTAATTAAAATAATATAATTAATTATATTATATTTCTTTATTACTGTTAATGAGAAGAAAATACTCATTTTAATGGATCGTAATAAACTTTAAAATGCAAGTGATTGTGATTGGTAAGGATTATGAATTAGAGAATTTTACCTTAGTAATATTATATGAGTTAAAAAGCATTTTTTTTTCGAAACATCATCAATTGCATAAAAATAAAAATGAATATAAACGAAAGAAACAATGGGAAGAAAATCTAAAAAAAGTTTTATCGAAAACAAAATTGTTACTTAGAAAAAGTTAGAAAAAGATTAAAAACAAACAAAGGGTCGTATTTGCTCCATTTTCGAGAACTAAGTTTAAACACCTTTTAGAAATTCGAAAGACAATTGTATCATGAAATGGGCTTAAAAATGACGTCCGATCAAAGTAATGCTCTGACAGTGTTTCACATTAAATTATGATACCGGCGATTATTTGTAAAGTACAATAGGGATTAATCAACTGAGAAATGTTGAATCAAATTATATATCCTTTGGTTAACCTATATTCAACTTACAGCAATTATTTAAATGAATAAATAAATAAAAGTAAAATGAAAATAAAAAAATGAAATTAATAAGCTGGAAAATGAATAAGAAAGAAATTACGTCAAGAAAAAGACGGCTATTTAGATTTTATGGTATATTAATCAGTTAAAAAAATGAAAAAATGTGCTGTATTTTTCTGTTATGGATCATAAAACTTTTTCTCTAATAACAAATATATGTTTCGGTTCAATTTACTTTTTATACTTATAGTTTATAAAATACAAAAGCATAGTTAATTTTAATTGAAATATCCAGTCATAGCGATTTAGATATCTTTTGTCAGCTTGTAAAATATATTCATTATACGAGTAGTTCAGGGCATGAAGACGATTATAGCACAACATGTATAAATTTACACGCTATGTTTGCATACAGTGTTTCAAAATTGATAAGATAAACTGTAAAAGTATATAGAATATACCAAACCGCATGCAGTTTTCATTATTGAATAAACAGCGATTAGAAATATCAAAGGCTTTGACTTAGCCACTTTGAAACTAACCATAATTCGTATTAATATGAAAAGCATCAACATTGCAAAAGTCAACACTTGCTTCAATAATCACAATATCTCAACAGTAAAAATGCAATAGGAGTGAAATAACCATCGAATCCAAAATAAAAATATTAAAGATTCATTTAATCCTTGAAAGACGGCTTCGAGGTACAAATACGCAGGTTAAATCTCCACAGATACCGGCTTTACTTATTTGACTCTATCAAAAGTTATGCAAGTTTCCTGCTAATTCGTAGGTTTTGTTCAAAACAATGTTTACTTTCCCATCCATTATTACAGCTTACAATCGAAATATCTCATCTCCTACTTTCTTACTTCTCTTTAAAAAGCAATCTTAATCCGCATAATGATTCCTTCACAAGGTAAGTTTCTCCAATCAAACAAAAATACTTCCCCAGAGGTTAGTTCAAAACGCAAAAAAACCTGCTGCAATTTATTCTGTCTTTTTCAGCCCAAAGACAGAAATTATATGAAAATTAAAGCAAAGTTTGCATAAAAAGTCAACATATGCTCGACATTAATAAACTGAAACAAGATTAATGATACCAAATTAATGCTAAAATCAGATCAAATATAATCATATTTTTTGTAGAAGTAGAGTATACTGAGAGATACTTACAATTAATGAGATAATGATTTGCATTGAGGATGTTCGGGAAAGCCTCTCTTGTGTTTCCTAGACTGGCAATGGCTAAAAACTGGACTATTTTAAGTCAAATAATAGAAAATGGAAGGAGCCTTATCCAGAACTTAATTACTTAATTTATGCCTATATACTCTATGATGAAAATATTTCTTTTTATGTGTTTTATCATTCAAAAAATTTTTTTTACTCTTTTTGAAAAATAATGTTCTTTAGTTACCTAAAAAAATTCATATGCAACTTGAACATAATTTAGTAATGAGAAATTTGTTTCTTTTGTATCCGATCCTTTATTATTCCAATGTTTTGCTAGAGAACTTATATTTTTAGAAATTGAAATGGAATTTTACGTTGACATCTCTGACCGTGTGAAGGATATCGATAAAAGAACCTTGCAACTGCCCAAATACAGTTATTCAAACATGCCCTCCGTGCAACTGGTGGCGCATTCTTCTTTTCTGACGGCAAGTCCATTTGTCTCTGGGTATGAATTTCTAGCAGGAAGAGATTACAAGATTAAGTTGAAACAAGTAAGTAGGGCTTGAAATGAAATATTTTGCAATGCAGACAGGGATTTTTGATGGAAAATTTTGAAAAAAAAAACGCTACGTAATTGGAAATTGCTTTTCTAATACGACATGGACTTCATATAAAGAGTGTTTTTTAGAGGTATAGAACTTTAAATTGCAATAAAACAACGATGTATTATTCGATTGACATGAATTTTTTTATTCGAAAGATAATCTTGTGGCATTACATTTTAAATATGATTTCTGGCATTGGACTGCCACGGCTGGCTCGGATGTAGTCCAATCTGGACGTCCAATTTTCGATGACTTTTTCCAACATTTGTGGCCGTATATCGGCAATAACACGGCGAATGTTGTCTTCCAAATGGTCAAGCGTTTGTGGCTTATCCGCATAGACCAATGACTTTACATAGCCCCACAGAAAATAGTCTAGCGGTGTTAAATCACAAGATCTTGGAGGCCAATTCACAGGTCCAAAACGTGAAATTAGGCGGTCACCAAACGTGTCTTTCAATAAATCGATTGTGCACGAGCTGTGTGACATGTTGCGCCGTCTTGTTGGAACCACAGCTCCTGGATATCACGATTATTCAATTCAGGAATGAAAAGTTAGTAATCATGGCTCTATACCAATCACCATTGACTGTAACGTTGTGGCCTTCATCGTTTTTGAAGAAGGATTCCACCAGCCCATAAAGCGCACCAAACAGTCAGTTTTTCTGGATGTAACGGTGTTTCGACATACACTTGTGGATTAGCTTCACTCCAAATGCGGCAGTTTTGTTTGTTGACGTAGCCATTCAACCAGAAGTGCGCTTCATCGCTAAACAAAATTCGTTTATGAAAATCGGGAAAACGGCAATCTCGTTTTGGTCCCATTCGACGAATCTCTATGAGGCGTGAGTCTATTCATGATGAATTGCCAAACCAAACTGAGAATAAATCACTTGACAGCTATTAAATCGGTCACCATCTTGGAAATTAATGCCAACTTAAACTTCTATACCTGAAAAAAAAAACACTCTTTACTATTGTTACGTGGATCGGGATTCATGAATTTATGCTCTCAGTCTCAAAGAGAAAATCCCTTTTTAAGAGTGATGAAAATTTACCGTCAATATCAATCTTAAAAATACAGGATACAGAACTAAAATTAGCACAATAAGTAACAGAGGGTTTGTGATACCCCGCGGGCTGGGGGTATCATCTCTTCCTGCACGCGACCTAGATTTGTAGGGGTAAAATATTGACCCCCTCACTCAAACCTTCCATAATGAATTAAGTTTATTATTATCTCAATTTATATTAAGCAATGCAGCACAAGTCTTAGAGGAAAATGATCAAGAGTGATATGACGTAAATAACATATCTTAGCAAATAGCGCATTGAATCCTACTCACTATCTTTATGGTAAATTCATCTCCAAATCTTTATCTATAGCCGATTCCTTTAACTAGAGTCCTCTCTATCATTAAAGGTTAATATTCTATCGCTTACCGATGTTCCACGGCGAACAGCTACCAATCTTTATATCTTCTATATATTACTGTAATTCAACTTGATCCGGCTACTAGGCAACCTTCTGGCTTAGAACCTACTTCCATATGGCTCCTATAATACTTTACGGCCTCCAAACGACCTCTCTAAGACCTCTTTAAGACTTCCTAATACTTCCTAAAAGACTCCCTAAGACTCTTTAAGACTTCCTAATACTTCCTAAAAGACTCCCTAAGACTCTTTAAGACTTCCTAATACTTCCTAAAAGACTCTTTAAGACTTTTTCGCGAATGCTAAAGCTCCAATACATATGCTCATTCCTAATCTGCATATCGTGTTTCCTTCTTGAGTTGGTTGGAATGAAATGCCATTCAGGCCCAAAAAAGCCCCAAGAGGATTTAGTGAAGGGCACGATAAAGCTCCGTTACAGGTGTTCATACTTTCTACAGCGCTCAGACACAACTATCAACGTCTAAAAATACAAGTACATAAAGTTTGTTCGCAAGTAACAACTTCCTAGGGAACTTTACAACAGCCAAAACAATGCTGACTCAATTTTAGGGATTAAATGTTATTCATAGTCTCTGCAGCTACCATCCAGGTCTTTCGAGAAAAATCAGCTTACATCATAGATCGCGGTGTTATAGATTTCTCCAGTGATCTCCATAAGCATCCATGTAGTCATCGTCACTAAATACGGTCACCAAATTGCCACATTTGGTTCCCAAAAATGAAGCCAAATTGGTTATATCGCCAAGTTTCCAATGAAACGCCATTGTAATGAAGAGACGGTGTTGCTTGCGAATATTTCAATTTTCATCGTAATATAGGTACAACAGAAAGTAATATTAAAGCATTAAATATCCGGATACAAATTATTTACACCATTTTAAGATGAAATTAAGCATTAATTATAAACAAAATTCGTAACACTATATTTACTATTGTAATTACGAATTATCTTCATTAAAATAATTTGAAAGTAAATTTTTACGTTATTTTTTTACAAATAAAAATGATTATTTTTTTAGCTAGCTAAATCTTTAAATTTTTCTTGAATTGTTTATTAAATGTTTTGTAATTTTATAGGAAGAAAGGCATTTATTGCCTCCTCCCTATCAGACTAACTGCACTAACTACATGAATGACTGGTTTGTAAGAAATGGAAAAGCTCCTCTCAACGAAAGGGTAAATACATTTCCTTTCTCGCAACAAAGGCTTAAAACATTCAAGAGAGTTTTTTCATTTATAAATGCATTATTAATATGCATTTTAGAAGAATTTAACTTCGGATTTTGTATGTTATTAACAATCTCATATTTAGGAAACGTGATGTAGCGTTTTATGAGTTTTGAAGTGCTATTTGTGTAGTCTTCTGACGTCAGCGTTAAGAGCTTATAAGGCAAATAACTGTGTATGAACAAACAGTTTTGACACTTTGCTTTATAAATGCAAAAATAACAAGTATTTCGAATTTAAAACCCATATTACTCGGGTATTAGATGCTTTTATCTCCTCATTTTAAACGTAGAAACTCAATTACTTAGTAATTTTTTATTCATAATTTATGGATTTAAATTTAACAATGTTAGGAAGACTTTTACATCCGTGAACACAACGGTGGAGTAAGTTAAAAAAATATTGAAGGAAGAAACTAATAATTTTTTTTTGCTGATTAATTTAGCCAACAGTACTAATTTTATAAATTTGGGAGATTAATTTGGTACCAAAAATTTCAGACTATAGGCAATCTTCAGTTCATAACAAGACTGAAATGTAAATACATTTTAAATTTATTAAAATTCCCTCTAACAAAATTTATGAGCAAATTTGACATTAAATATACACCGAAAAGCTAACACATTATGAACACCTACTCAATAACACGATACACCACTTTTCCCCTGTCAAACCGCTGAAACTCGCCTTGGCATGGATGCCACAAGTTCTTGGTAGATGACTGGAGACAGATTGCACCAGTTGCCTTAATAATGGTCGCATAAAGTCGAGATATTCCTACATGAAAATATTTGATCTCTGAGCTGCTTTTCTATGAAAATCCAAATGTGCCCTATCAGATTAATATCCACCGAGTTAGGTGGTCAAGATAATAATTGGAATTCCTCTTTATGCACCTCGAACTCTTTTAACACAATTGTAGCTTTTTGACATGGGGGAAGATACCATTACCAGTTGTGAAAACAGGCGCCATATAAGGTGCAACTGATCCACAATTATACTCAGATAATCTACTACTTTCACAGTCCCCCCAGTCAGAACTAAAGATCCCATAACCACCCATGAGAACGTTCCTCAAAGCATAATAGTGCCATAATCAGTGTGCATGTCGCAGGAAAATGATGAAATAAGGAATCTCATCAAATCCTTAAGGGAGATGATCCCTTGATGGTAGATGTTAAAATAACGTCTCTTTAAGGTGATTTCCCTGATAAAAGTAAGGGATTTGAACGAATTCCTGAGCTGTTTCAGTGAAATGTTGAAATAATATTATCAAGAGTTTTAAAGTGTTTATTTGATAAATATGGTGCATTACTAAACATAGAAGTAAGTAAAACAACAATAATTAATGAAATACAGATTATTTATTTGAAACTAATTAGCAAATAATTAGAACATTAGGCTGGTATTTTTTGACGTATAACATCTTTCCTCTCCGTTGCTTACGCACTAAAATATCAATCCCTATGTTGATCCTATGATGCCACTTTTTTAAAGATATGGGGTTGATATTTAGGGATCGATAGTACTACCTGTATGGTTAGGAAGTACAAGGACTCGACCCCCAGGTGTCTCCCCCTGTATAGCATTTTGGCAATGCAAATCCTGACTAGTTCATTTCATTATTTCACTGAAACAGTTCAGGGGTTCGATAAAATCCCTTTCATCAGGAAATTGACCTTGAAGAGACATTATTTTAACATTTACCGTTAAGTGATCGTACCTTAGGGATTTGATGAAATTCCTAATTTTGCTATTTACCTCCGACATGTACATGGAGAGAGCAACTGTTCGACTATGATAAATGGCGCACCCTGACACACTCATCAATGTGATGAATGAGAAATTGTGATTCGTCCAATAAGGAAACTATCTTCCACTTATTTGTGATCATGTCTCAATATTTCTGAGTTCACTCTAGGCGTAGTTGGCAATGACGTTTGGTCAGCAGAGGCCCATGATGAGGAGGTTTGCTGTACAGTCACCTATCCAACAGTCTCTGCTAAGCTGTGTATTCCAAAACATTTGTACTTGGACCTACACTGTATTAGGCTGTCAATCGACCCACTGTCTGGAGTTTGGTATTTACTAAGTGGGCGTCCTGTCTTCGATGATGCTTAAACGTTCAATAGATAGAAATCTACTTCTGATTTCATCCCTATTTATCAACTTTGCACAAACACTAAAAACGGCAGAACACAACCTACCAGCCAAGCTGCTTCGAAGTCTTCAGACTATTACAATCTGCCCTCTTTAAAATTCACCTAGATCAGCCGCCTTTTCCTTCACTCGCAAAAGTAAATGCGATATTAATTACGTAGAATGGGTTGTTGGAGTACCTGTTTCCCTATGGAAACTTCACTTCCTATCTTTACGATTGATGAGTGAGCTTTGCTTTAGCTTTACCTTAGCCCAGAGCTGCATTATTAGGTATTAAGAAATTAAAAAATTTTTTTTGAATAATAAAATTAAGTTTACAGTGCTTTAGAATAATAAATTTACATTAAATGAATATAAAACTTTAGAATAAGGTAATGTGCAAAAAAATAAAATTAAAGACTTTAAGATTAAGAGCTCCGTAGAGGAGCTAACCAGCGCCAATCACTGTGCGTTTCGGCAAGCCGAGTCGCTTACGTGAAAGGCTTTGGTGGAGGGTGATTAAGTGACCTAACGGGTTGACCGGCACCGTCGAAACTGACGCTCGGAATGAGAGCTGCTCGAAAATCGGGGGTTTATAAAGTACTTTGGGTGAAACGGACGCAGGCCAATCGGGTTGCAGCCTCTCGGAAGGTAAAAATGCAAGTCTGATAGCTTACTTTCTCCGACACAGCAGTTAAATATAACTTTCTTATGATCACGTGGCTCTCCTGTAATTCTGTCGAGTCCATTAAAAATATAGAAGTGTTCATAATGTTTTAGCTCGACGGTTGTGGGTTTGCCACCTCTCTCTTGGGCACCTAGATATGTGGGAGGTAGGAAAGAAACACTTGCCATGATCCAATCAATCTATTTATTTATCCCAGAATGAAAAGACGCAAATCCAATTAATAATAGTAAGATAAGGTCTTGATGCTAACCGTGAAAGTGGAAAAACGATGGTAAAACACGAACGATTAGGAGACTATCAAACTTGACCTGAACTTTACTTTATAAAGGATCTAACTGATCATAAGATTTGAATTAATATCAACATAATCTTAGTGAACTATCATCACTTTAAAGCTTCCTCCTAATAAATCTCTTAATCACAATAATTGAAATATGATACCTTCGATAGCAATCTCACCTGATTCAAGTTTATCTCCTCTCCTACTCTATATTCAAGCTAGAAAACTTCGACTATATATAGTAAGTTAATTTGAATTACACAATTTTCTTCTTCCGAAGGGCTGGTTGTGAAAAACGCGAATTGATAGTCCAAAGATTTCCCAGGAGGATTAGTTGAAGGATCGCGGATAGATACGTCACACGGTGTATATTATGTTCTCATAAATATATTTTAAAAATTATGTTTCAATTTTTAACTTTTAGTTAGAATGCAGAAAAACAACGTGTACTTGATTTGATTTTATATTAATGTCGTACTTTTTGAAGTTACCACTAGGACTTTCGCTGCCACTCAGTTACCGGAGCCACTAGTACAAACCTGAAGCTTCATGGGAAAATTACTATCATCTGTAGAAAATTTTTCCGTGGCCACGTATAATAATAATATTTTAACAATAAATTAATTATGCTAATTGCAGCAAAATATACTTATTTTTAAGTTTTCGTCCATTGAAAATTCCGAAATGAGGCTCAAATAGTACTATTCATTAGATTTCAAAATATTTATTTCAACATATAATCAGAGAAGGTAAAATTTTTTAATCGATTAATCACAACTCTTATAATCCATTACAATACTAAAATTAGCTAAAAATTATTAAACATAATCTCAAAAGATCAAAACTCTTTCTCTCTCTCTATATAAAAAAAAACGTTTTTAGTGATGCTGCAATAAATTTATTACGTACTATCGCAACAATGCCAACATTCAAGATAACTCGTCAGGTTGGCAACCCCGATTTTTGATGTGTGGTATGCGCTGAATTGGCGACCATGAGCTTCACTTCATTTTCTGTCGCCAATACGCTTGTGATAATACATTATTGCAATCTCTCGCAGAAAAAATATCGCAACGATTGCCTGAACTGGAATCATTGTGGGAGAAGAAAGATGTTGTCTCAAACGAAAACTTATTTACAATCAACGGAATTTTATGCTTCATAAAAATCTGAGGACTTGGTCAATGAAGTGTTGGACGATGGAAATTCAATGATGAACTTAATTGAAAAGGAGCGCCAAGAACGAATGTTGTGAGAAAAAGAACAAACAAATAGAACTACATAATACATCAAATTACAGTTTTACAATTAGAGCAATTAGAATGAACAGTTGTAAAATTTGTACAATGGGGATTTATCCGACGTTAGGTGGGAGGACAGAGGTTACCCTCCTAGTATTAAATAGAAAAATCGTTTAGTAATTAATGTTTCTATTATTTTCCCCATTTTTTATGCAAAATATGTAAATGTTTATTCTTACATTATGTAGGATTCATTATTTTTTATATTGTGAAAAAAAATGCTTACTAATCAAAAGTAAAATGTTTTTTGTGCTTTAAATATTTCTATATTGTTATATAAAATTCAGGTTTTTTGTATAGATGGTGATTGAGGAATGCAAGTATAAGAGTAGCTTGAAAGAAATGAACTGCGTTCCTTTTTCCATTGATTATCCACATAACGAAACTGTTTGCAAATATTGTGAAAAATGTTCAAGTTAGTATTTTTTAATACATTGAATACATGTTATAAATTGTTTATTAACATCAATAAAAATACCTAACATATATTAATGTAACATATACTAATATATCATAGTCTCTCTTTTTCTTTCTTTTTCTTTACTCATTGAATTTTTGAATATTTTTGCTATTTTTTAAAAATTTTTTTATTTATTTAAGGGGTGTTGGAAAGCTAAAATCTTATTTTTTTGACAATTTGAGATTTTTACATTTTCAAATTGTATAGATTTTAATCTTTCTAAAAATACCTTACTTTAACCTCTAGGGTATTTAGAAGCCCTTAAAACGTATTTTTAAATAATCATTGAATTTGTGCCACGCCCATTTTAATGGCGAAAATTGTAAACAAATTACTTTGTTTTTGCTTAAAAGTGTAACGACTGATATAAAACAAAACATGTATCTTTTATTTTAAATTGAGCTTTTTATTTTTTTATTTCCTAGTCGATTAGAAGTCTCACTGTATACATTAAAACCAATTTATCTCAAAATGTAAATTTTAATGTGCGATGTACCTTTTCTGAGAAACTACTGTTCCCAGGTATGTAAACTTTTTATGAATTATTTATGATGATGTCTAATATATACTAAAATGAGCTTTTTGTAAAAAACTCAAAAATTTAATTTTTACAAATTTTTAAGTAAAAAATGGGTCAAATTTCGCAATGTTTGATAAAATATTTCATAATTTATTAAAAAATTCAAAATTAGCTAAAAGCTCATTTTAGTATAATGAGAGAGGTGTACTTTAATAGTATGAAAAATTTCAAGCATGTGCATAAAACAGATTTTGAGAAAAGGTACATCGAAAACAGCCAATTCAACATTGTCAGTATAGAGAAAGAGAGAGGTTTCCAACTCCCCTTAAATTCTGGTAAACATTTCTCGTTCACATCTTATGTATATTTGTATCAGGTAAAAATATTTAGATATTCACTGAAGTACCAGAAAAATTTGCACACCCACCAAATGACTTTGAGTACGCTGAGCTGTTGTAATACAACGCACATGGACTTACGTGTGAAAGTATCTGAAGGCAATTCATGTTATGATTCTAGCACGGGCAGTCAACAATTTCTAGGGGATGCTAAGGGATGGAGATGTCTTGTATAATACATACAAGGCATACAAAAAATTACTAAATATCTTTTATGCATAGGGATGTAAAAGATTAATGAAGAGCATTAAAGTCAGATAAGTGTTTCAGGAGCCACTGGGTAGAAATTTAGTGTGTTATTGCGTTGCTCTGTTAGAGTTTTACAAGTTCATAGGATTATATTTATAGGTGTAAGAGATCGAAAAGAACATGCTTAACAACCATTTATCTGTCAGAATCGTCTGTAGATTTCTCAAGGGCCTCAAATCAGGCCAGTTCCACACTTACGATAGGTTATACAAGTGGGAATAGTTTCATATAGCTGAGGACATAACTTCAGTGGCGCACACAAGGGGGTCCTGGGGGTCCGGACCCCCAAAGCCCTTGATTTTTTCCCCGATTGATTATAATTCTAAGTATATAGTATGTAAAATTTTATTAAGTATTGTTATTAATGATTAATTTTATTAATTAATGCTAATTATTTATTGAATAATTAGTTTTTTACTGTATTTTGTTCCCGAAAATTGACAAAATCAAAAGGAGCATGATACAAGAATGGTGAACTTTCGACCCCGGACTCCCCCACCCCACCCTTGAAAAATTCCTGTGTGTGCTACTGCATTACTTTATAAGGTTTTCACCATGGTCACACACGTCAACCAGTCTACTACAGGCGATTCGTCAGATCAGGCAGATTATTAACTGTTTTCAACAACGGCGTACCTTGCATTCTTCAAAGATACGCAAAGATACGAAAACCCAGAGACGTAACGTACATCACCCCCACATCACGGGGCAGGGGGCGGGGCAGGATTCCAAGAGGTCCGACACCTGAGATGTTATGGTTTTGCAATCCTTTTGCTAAATCCGGTTCGGGGTCTCAAGGTCTCAAACCTGACTTTTGAGGGAGGGGGCTATTATTCTCCATTACGCCACTGCAAAAGCCATACAAAGGAAAAACTTTAATACAGTTCATACACTAACATTTGTTGCTTCCCCTAGCATTGAAATCTGTAGCAATTTGAGTCAGATTTCGACGGATAGTTTCTCACTCGTGAAACTATTTCATGAAACTATTTTTATTCTGTGAAAATGAGCCCCATATCAGTTATCTAGATCCTTTTCAGAGGCTTATTCCACCGTTTCTGGAGCTGTAGAGTTGCTATTTTTTTCGCATTTCTGACATTTACTTTACGCACTCTTGCTGTGAAGGGCCGTGTAAGGGAGCGATGCACGTTAAATCTATCGAGAGCTCAAACGTCCTCCCATTGGTGTGGTGTGGTAGTTGGGAGAGGGGGTGCCAGCTCAGGTGTCGTCCGCGTCACTTGAGCATGGTTCAAAATTACGTGGTCCGTCGCCAAAAGCCGTCGTGTAGCTGAACAGGGCGGCGTTAATATTCATTCACTCAATCACTCACTCTTGTAATGAGGTCAAACGTGACAATCAAAATTTCTTTTTTACACTGGAAAAACTATACTCCATCTCACACGTGTCGACTACTAATATTCATTCAAAGTCATAAAAATCATGACCACTTGTCTTTGAAGCAACAGAAACTGTGTAACCTCTACTTTAGCTACTTATTGTTTTATACGTTTCGCTACTGACCGCTTGGAGCTACGTTTATTAGTCGCATTTATCAGTCATTTGGATATACGCTCCTGTAGCAATGACATTTCAGCTTTCGTTTATCATAACTCAAACTCAGTGGCACAACAGCCCATGAGGGCCAGGGCCTACTGCGCCCATTCAATATACGTGACCACTGGGAACTGAGGTGCATGAGCAGATGTCCCAATTAGGTGGTCAGTCTGAAGTGAGACCCCAGTTTTTCGAAGAAAGCTTGGTACTCATTTACTGGCCCACTGCAGTAGAGATGAAAGGTTGAGTCGACCTTGCTCAGTCCGGGAATAGAACCCGGAACTGTGGTGTGGAATCGCGATACGCCACCACTCTACCACACTGGGCCTTTTCGTTAATCAGATATTTAGAAAGTATGATGCAATTATATAATGGATGTCATTGGAGGAATTGTAAAATTAATTGTACACACTTATTTATTGAGAAAGAAATCAAAGTGAGCCAAAATGATATTGCTATTCGATTAATTCTCTGGTGCTTGTGTCGTAATTCTGAAATATAATTCTTAAAGTTGTTAATGATAAATTTAAGATTTATTAGGATGAAATTATTGCAGTATGAGTTTTAGAACTCATTTTGCATAATAAGATTCAATAGTCTTTTAAGATGGTAATGAATCAAAATATAACAATATTTATTTTAGGGGTAATTGTTTATGTGATTTTAGCACAATATATCCAGGAATTATTTTCCTTTAAATAATATTTGCTACATTGTGTGTGTGTTGAATATTATAAGCAATTTAAATCTATAAAATAGCTTAAAACCTCTGCAGTATAGAGTTCTTGCATGTTAAGTTTAGTACCAAACTTAACAAAACATATGCATACATTATTTTCATTGTTTTGAAAAGTTTTAATTCTACACTTTCTTTTACTTTCCCATTGATTTAGAGCATATTAAGCATTTTAAAAGTATAAAATATCAGGTTTAAGTAATTTCAAAGTCTATATTGAATACATTTTACTTCAAGTTAAAAGATCCCTTTTTAAACGTGTTATATAGAAGAATATGTTAATGGTTCTGTTTACAGTGGCGTAGCTATCAATAGTCCCTCGGACCTTGACCGCCAAGCAAGTTCAATTTGTGGTAATTTCTCCCAAATTTAAGATATAAATATAACTATAATCATTGCAATTCATTTGAAAGTAATTTCGAATTTGTAAGAAATTCCCCTAAATTCTTTTCACTGCTTGTTCAGTGTTGCGAACTTTACTTGTTAAATAGTTTATTTTATTTTCAACTTTTTGTTTTCTATAAACTGTTACTTAAAAAATAAACTTCAAGTTCCTTGAAAAATCTTAAAGACCTACACAAGAAGCAATTCCTTCCTCTAGTTACATTCTATTTTTAATAACAATATGATTCATATAATACTTTAGTTTCCTGTTTCAATATTTCTCAATATTCTGGTATCTGCGCAATACACTAATATAGTTTTTTACCCCTCTTCTGTTCTTTTGCAGAGGTGTTTTATTGTTTAGAAAAATATATAGTAATATTGTATTGTGTATTTTCTTGTTCATGCATATTTTTTGTTTTATTGCCTGTCTATCTCGGTGGACTCTTTTGTAATTCTAAGCCCACTGTGGTGAATGAATCCTCCTGAATAAATAAATAAATAGCTAGGGATTCCAGAACCTCACTTTGTAGCATAACATTACGTTTCTACTTTCTTTGTAACATCAGTAAGTACTCGAGCACATACGAATTGTATTGGATAAACTATAAAACTGAAATTATATATTTAAAAAAAGAAACGCAGTGTTGTGTGTATTTTAAAGCGCAAAAAGCACCAAGAAAGAGAATATCAAAGAAAACTTATAAGTTTGTTTATTTAAAATATTCATATATTTTAACTTTTTTACTTGATAAAATCCTACCAAAATAGGGCCATCTTTTTTTCTTTGCACCAGAATTTTCGGATATCTAGCTACGCCACTGTATGTTTACCAAAAATCCCTTCAAAATTGAAGACGATTTGAATTACTTTATTTTCCAATTTCATTAAAAAATAGTTTTGTTTCTTATTTTATGTAAAATTATTAAATATAATTATAACTATGTATATTAATTTACAGATCAGAAAATAGAAGAAAAATGTACGACCTTGCAGAAGATATATAACCAACCATGCGAGTATGTATTTGAATACATATATATAAAACTTTTTTTCTTTATAAACCCTTTTTTCTGTACGAATTATTGTACATAAGATCTTAAACATATTTCATTAACTGATAATCAATTATTATTAGCAAATTAATCCTGTGAGGGAATGCTGAAATGAAATTGAAAAATAGATACAATTCGATGCAAAACCTCACAGTTGTGAATTAGTTTTATAATTTATAAACAGGCAAACCAATTTTAAATCCATTTTAATAGAAATTTAGGAAGAAGAGAGAGAGAGAGAGAGAAGAGAGAAAATTTAAGTTATTTCAAAAATTTCTTATTCTCAGAGAAAAATTGTTATTTCAAAAAATTTCTTATTTAGTCGCAGACATTCTTTTTACCGCATTTGCAGATTATTGTATTACCTATAATTCGAATTATTTAGAAACATAGTCGTAATTGAGGAGACAAAAGATACGAATTTTAAGTTTCAAATTAGAAAAAAATTATGAATTCACTTAAATTTCATATTGTGATGTACATATATGTTTTATTTTTAATTGCTGTTTATAGTTGGTTAATTAGTGTAGTATAGTTTTTCTTGCCATTAATAGTTTATTATACATTATTTGTTCTAACTTTTTATTAATTATCTGATATTAAATAACCACTCCATGTCCTTTTAGTTTTGTAACTTACGTCATGGACATCGAAGAAAAGTTGATTTATATTGAACAAAGAGTGGTAAAGTAATATTTATTTTTGCATTTTTTTACTCTATAAATTGGATCATACTTACTCATTTAAGAATAAAAAGAAAAATTTCTCTCTTTTCTTACGCATGTTTTGAATTTAATATAATATAATCTCATACAAGGCGTGACACACAAAAGAAACAAGACAAAATGTGTAGCTTAAAAAAGAGTGGAGTTGGCAACAACTGTTTTGCTGACGTCATCCCACAAACAGGTCCCAGGTGTAAAACCTGTAGAAATTATTCGCCGCATGCAAGGACGCTTTAAGGTAGCCGACTACGTTCGGAACCGTGATTTTAAAAAAAGAGCATAAATGGATAATTTTCGTGATATTTAGTGCCATTTGTATTAGAATACATGGATAAAATTGTTTTAACGACATTTTGACAAAAACATTTTATTTAAATACAATATTTAGGCAAAAAATTAACTTAGAATATCATCTTTTCAAAATGTTCTTCTTGTGTGGGAAATGCTTCTATTATAAACATATTTTGCTTGTTTGTAGCTCAGACCTCTGTACAGAGGCTGTACTATGATTTTTGAAAAATTCACATTATTTTCAGAGTTACAACCCATTAAAATAATAATAGGCGTTCTTTCTTAAAATTTCTCCCCTGTGTTGTCGTAAAACATGAATAAACCCACTTCTAAGCTATATATTTCAAAAATTCTCGTTGAGCCTCTGTACAAAGGTCTGAGCTATATACAGGAAAAATATTATTATAATAGAAGCATTTTTCACAAAAGGAGAACATTTTGAAAAAAAGGTTATTCTAAGTTAAATTTTTTCCCGAAATATTGTATTTAAATAATTTGTTTTTGTTAAAATGTCCTTAAAACAATTTTATACATGTATTTTAATCTAAATGACACTAAATATCATGGAAATCATCCATTTTAAAATCACGATTCCGAACGTAGTCGGATACCTTAAAACTTTTTGAGGTCCTGTGCCCCTACACAAATGTAGGTCCCACATTTGTCCCTTAAAAATAGACAGTAATACATAGCATACGTTGTCAAATACTCGTACAAACAATAACCCGGAACAAATTAATGTGCTTGACTAACAGTCGCACAAATCGGCTCGACTGACTTCCGCCTTTTGACTGAAGGAGTAATGATGGTGTATAGTGGTAAGCCTAGGCCTGGACGACGGTCATCACACGTAGCCAGTTGACAAATCGTCCGAAAATCCTAGTTTTTTGGTGAATACAACTGAAATAAATATTTTATCGTTGAAATTATTCGAATCATTATTTTATTAAGGTTGAATCGAGAACGTGACGAAGCCCCCATTATGACCGTGGTCCAAGTCCCGGGCCTAGTTGGCCCATGCCTCAAGACGTACTCTGGTCCCATGTAAGCGCAATATGGTGACAGCTGTTTATCGCGAAGCTGAAGCTTTTTATCAATATACGAAAAGATAAGGAGTTTCAAACAGAGAACTTCTTTATGTGACGACGAAAGATCGGGCAGTATATCTACGTCAATCACAGAAGGTCGTCGTCGTTGAGGGTATAGTGATGGAAGGATGACTAATATCCAGCGCAGGTATCCCATCTTTCGTTAACAAAAAGCGAATCACTTCTCTCCGTTTCTTCTTGGTGTAGATTGACTACGGAGTTGCCATGTTGAATGGTCTCCTACACTACAACGGCAATCAGGGAGGAGAAGTGACATGTTGTATAGAAGTGCTGCCGACTACCCCTCATTCAGCAATGGCTATTAGCGCTGTTGCCAAACCGTGGAAAGAGAAATTGCAAAAGTCCCTTTACTTTTTAACTTATCCTCGTACTGAACAATCCAGTTGCGGAATCAGTCATCAACTAAGCCAGTGCTTCTCATGGTTGAAATATTCGCGACCCAATATTCAATCATAATTTTCATCGCACCCCTCATACATACAATAACAATTCAATATAATACTATACTCTGACGATAAAACTCCGATACGACTTTAACCTCTTAAGCAGCCCTGCGTGTATAAACGTCTCCCTAAGACAAAGCGTTTATTTCCCCGGACGGATATATACGTTTTTCCGAAGTACTATCTTTTCTGTGCACAGCTGTCAGTAAAATTATTTCAAAGGTTTTGAAATACAATAAAAGATCTTGACAGTATTTGTGAAGGATTTACATATTTCAGATTATGTGCTTTATATTCCTCCCCCCAACACATCCCATACACGCGTCTACGTGGGAAGCGGTTGGCACTGGGAAGCGAATCGCGTAACTTTTATTCGGCAGTTAAGGGATTAATTATAAATCGTACAAATGATCAAGATAAGTGCTAATTTTCTTAATTATATATATGTGACAAGTCCCTGGGATCACTGGTAATTAATATACTCGGTCTTAGTATTGTTAAATTAATTATTAAATACGTTGTGTAGTCCTGATACCCTTATAAGTATAATATATCAGTGTCAATGTGTATTTTATTTTTAATTATGTCAGAATGTATTTTGTTTGCTTACTTTCAGTAATTTTTTTAAAAAATAATCTCTTGTGATTTCTACTTTTCAATATGCTCGCGCCCCCCTCGTAGAGTTGTCACGCCTCTTAAGGGGGCATGCCCTACAGTTTGAGAAACACTAAACTAAGCAGCAATATTACAAACTATTTATTTTTAAGGGAATTTATAAATTATAATTACAGCTCCCAAATGGTTTATAATATATACACTGCTGGACAATTGCTAAGGACGGATAACACTATCATCCATAGCAACCACAAAATGAAAGGAAGCAAAATGTGGAAAATTAGAATAAGTGCGGGATATTAGTAAGAAGTATGAGTATGCAAATTTTTTTTCCACGTCTGTTCATCACGTGAGAGCGTTCATAAGAGCTTTAAAGGTTTTGATGCGTGTGGACAGTTGTTGTTTCAAGTCAAAGTTTTACAGGAAAGATTTAATAGACGAACTTAAAATTATTGGCATGTCTTCCCGACATCCCATAGATGATTTTATGCGGGGCCGAATTATTGGAAAGATCGAAGAAGGGCGAAAAATAACAGATGTTGCCAGGGAGTTCGACATCTCTCACAGCGTTGTTTCACGGCTGTGGAAGTCATTTAAAACTACTGGAATGTGTAGTAGACGGCATGGGGAAGGTCGTGTTAGAAGTACGACGCCTGCAGAAGACAGATATTTCGTCCTATCAGCAAAAAGGAAAAGGCGCACCGCAGCTCAGCAGGCGGCAAATCAGTTTCTTGCTGCCTCAGGAAAGCAGATCTCCCGAAAAACTGTTGCCAGACGTTTGAGGGGAGGAGGACTATACGCACGCAGACCTGTTGTGTGTGTATCATTGACCAGACAGCACCGTACTGCCCGTTTGCAATGGTGTCGTGAGCATCACAATTGGACTGAACAGGACTGGCCATGCGTACTATTCTCAGATGAGAGTAGGTTCAGTCTGTCATCGGATTGTAGACGCCAACTAATCTGGCGCGAGAGTGGTACTGCTTATCGTCCAGAAAATATCCAGGCAAAGGACCGATATCCGACATGCAGTATCATGGTGTGGACCGGCATCATGATCAATGGCCGCACGCGCCTACATGTGGTTGCGAATGGGACTATGACGGGCCAACGATACATTGATGAAGTTCTACTTCCTCATGTTCGTCTTTTCCGTGGTGCTGTCGGTGATAAATTTGTTTTTATGGACGACAACGCAACATGTCATCGAACGCTCGCTGTTCAGGATTGTCTAGACAGCGCGGGTATTCAACGTCTCGTATGGCCAGCGCGTTCTCCAGATCTAAACCCCATTGAAAATGTGTGGGATGCTTTGGGGAGGCAAGTTGCTGGTCGAAACTATCCTCCGACAAACAAGAACACCCTCATCCGTGCACTCACAGAGGAATGGGATAAATTGCCTCAACAGCTGCTGGATAATGTTGTGCAAAGTATGGTACGAGGTGTGGAATGTTGCATCACACTCCACGGTGGACATATCCCGTACTGATACCTTTCTTTAAGGTGCCTGCTGACTTTTAGATGCATTGTTTCATTTCTCCGTACGCAGATCAAATGAACATTTTTTTTCCCTTTCAGATGTTTCACAGCTTTTGTACTTTCCAGAACAATAAATATTCTTTATTCTAATGTCTGAACAGTGTGGCAACTATATTTTATCCTACTAGGCCTCATGTCTCGCTTAATATGCTACATAGCAATTTGTGATCCGTCCTTAGCAATTGTCCAGCAGTGTATAAGCAGTGGCGTAGCATATACACTCGCAACCCTCGAATCGTAGAGGAGAGGCAGGATTCCAGGGGTCTCAAATACTGATTGACACTCCAAGTACGTATTTATTAAATTTATAAAATATTAAATGGCCAAAACCTGACTTAGAAAGAGGGCCCTAATATTCTCCGTTATGCCACTGTACATAAGCACGTAAAAATAATACGAGTGTACTGAAACATATTTTAATTAGATTCTGATTCTGATAAGTGATTCGATGACAATTTCAAACACTACAAAAACCACAAGCCTTTATTACTTGGTGCATATTTAATGAAATAATGCTTAAAAATTAAGAATTATAGTTTTTAATCAGTATTGTAATCAATGCAATCTGAAATTAAATAGCATTTTTTACAGAATTTTACTGGGAGTGTTTCTAATTTTTTTCTCCATAATTTGGAATTGCTATAAATAATATTAATTAATTTAATATTTATTTAATCTTTTGTTCGTATTTGGATTCATTTTTCTAAGACACTCTCTATGTACTCATGTTAATTTGTATATAGTCATGTACTCATATTGCTCTCTATGTTATTTTTAGGAAAGTAAAATGTTTCAAGTTAATGAGGTAAGTAATCTGTAACTTTATTGCTAAAGAAAAAATTAAAGCATTACTCTTGAAATCTATTTCAATAAACAGACGTAAAGTTTTATAAGTTATTTTCAAATAATCTCATCTTAATGGTTATTTGTAAGCAAAATATTGTAGCACTTCCCAAATTTCCATTCTAATGTGAATATTTTTTGTTATGTATGAAAATTTCTATAATTGATAACGAATGAATTAAACACAATTTTGCAGTTTTGAGAATTCGTTTAAGGATTGCCAGCTATTAGGCTAAAAATAAATTATAATTCTACAATTAAACAAACACAAACAAATTATGTCAATCTAGAGGGTGTTGTTGAATTCAACCGATAAATTCAGGGGGTTGATAGTAGGAAGCATGGGGACGACAAATTACTATAGAACCAGGGGTTGCAAACCACGTTTAACCAAAATAACTCGCAAAAACAGTTATGAAGAGTGTGGTGTATACTGGAATGAAAAGGGGTAATAAGAGGTAAGAAATACATTTATTAGACGTAAATCATGTTTACAATACGAACAATGCATCACAGAGTTTGACGTCGAAATGCAACCGGATTTGTCTGAAAACATCCCACAATCCTCCATCCGTCCGTGCCGGCTGTGCCATGACCTATGCGGCCACAACTTCATATAATTCCTATGACAATCATTTGCTGTTGCATTTCTGACGTTCGAACAGAGGCATAGCTATCGCCGTTTTAGCCGTATCAATGATATGGGGCCCCCTACAAAATAGGGTAAAAAATTGTAAAATGTTAACGAACCCTAAAAAGTGGTTCACACAGAAATTTGATAAAGTGCCCATTCAAGACTAGCTGCACCAGTGAAATCGAGCTGTGATGCATTGTTTATATCGTAAACATGCTTTATGTCTAATGAATGTATTTGAAACCTCTTATTGTGCCTCTTTTCATTCAATACGTCATCAACCCTTCAAAACTTTTTTTGCAAATTTCTCCGTCTAAACGTGCTTTTATACTCCATGTTCTGTGGTTGTTGTTGCTCATCTCCATGTCCAGCCAAGCTAGACCAAGTTCACGATTTCTCTCACTCTCAAAATGTCGAACACCATTAGAGGGTCTTCATAAAGATCTTGTTTTGTAAGCCCCAGGCAGTCAAAAATGTGCTCTGGAGATGCCTGAGAGGTAGAACACTCGGATTTGACCACTCCGAAAACGAGTTAGAATAGTTTGTTCCTGCCTGCTGCATTGGACGGAAAGATAACCACTAGGGCGTTTAGCCTCATACCAGTGATAAGTAGGATGAATAGAATTTATAGAGAACTGGGAGACTGTAACAAAATTTTTCAATCCAGATCTTGTTTTGTAAGCCCCAGGCAATCAAAAATGTGTTCTGGACATGTTTACAGGTAGTACTCCAAACACAAGTCGAAAGAACTTTGTTTCTATCCTTAAAAGTCAAAGTTTGGATTAGGCCATTCCGGAAACGAGTTTGAATAGTTTGTTCCTGCCTACTGCATTGAACGGAAAGAGAACCACCAGGGCGTTTAGCCTCAAACCAGTCATAAGCAGGAGGAATAGAATTTTAAGAGAAGTAGGAGACTGTAACAAAATTTTCAGTCCTGACCCTCTACCTAGACCTGGATTGCGAACTTTTTGTGACTGCTCGACGGTCGATGCAGCATGAATTCCAGTGAGTGCAGAAGTCCTAGATGTAGAAAAAAGTGCAGCTTCTGTGATCAGAAAAGAGTGAAGCACCAAGTGATAGAAGGTTGACTCAGCTCCTTCACTTGCAGTTCTTATCTGGGCTTAGTGGAATGGCCTTCATGCCAAGGAGAGAAAAAAATCGTCCGACGTATTTCGTCCATTCCACCCAAGAACACCCCCTCCTTGAGGGGGTCCTTGTTCTATGGCAATTTGTAGCCCCCCTCCACCCTCCATGCAGCCTGTTATCACCCTTGCAACTTTGTCGGTGAACTTTGGCAATACCCTGCATTTCATTTAAGGATGTGTTATTAAGAACTAAGTATTACATGAGATGAATAGATATTTCAAACTTAAGCTTGAGCTTAAGCCAGGACACTTGAACTACTTTTGAGAAAATTGGCCAAACATTTTATTTTAAGTAATTTAGAAAAAATAAAAATTAAGTTTTTAAAAATTTTTGTCCGGTCTTCGAACACGAGTTTTTTTTTTGTTTTTTTTGAAGATTTGAAAACAAATGATCTATGTTAGGTTTTTAAAGTAGAAATTGAATAACATTTCATTAATACTGAGAAAAAGAGCTTTATTTTAAGACCGATTCTAATTATGTTGATTTTCTACTAGAATTTGTGATTAGTAATTTGTTGTTCTTATCTTTATAACACTTCATTTCACTTTGATTCATTTTTCGTTTTGAATTATTCGGTTCAAACAAAATAAAGTAAACTTTTTATATTGAAAGCACAAGTATAATTATTTTTTATGATTTATGAGGTGGTTCTGTTGTCCTGGACTCTAAGTACTTTTTTGTGTTATTTCTTATTTATATATAATCCAATTTCAAGCTTTTAAAATACTAAATGCCATTTAATTTAAATAAAACGTATAATTTTATATTAATTTTTGTCATGTTTAATAAGGAAGGTTTTCGCTTTAGTCAGCATCATATATAATTTCTATTTTAAAAGAAAAGTTTGAGATATCTAAGAGTAGTTTTACATACCAATTTTAGTAATGCTTAGAGATATATAATGTATAAAAGTAGGAGAATATATATCTTTCTTTAATAGTATGATTTTTATTTTCAGGCAATAGTTGAGAAGATGAAAGGTGTAAGTATTTTTTTTAAAATCTTTTACTACAATAAAACTTACATAATTTGAAAACAAGAACAAAATCATATTTTAAAAAAATAATAACAATTATGTAAAAAAACTAAAACACGTACGTTTTTACTACGTCTAAATTTTCTAAATTACAATGGATTAATATTATGAAATATTGTAGATGTTACAATGCCAATATGCTAACAATGTAACACTTTTTACGTGGCATAAACGTTCCTCAAGTAGCCTTATATGAAAACTCGTGTCGAAAAATATCTTGTGTTTAGGGTGGGGATATTCCCCGTAATCCAAAAAAATTTCACTGAATGAAATAAAAAATGCTATTTAGCTCAAAACACTGAATAATAATAAAAAAAAAAAAAGCAATAAATAATCTACTCTAAAATTTTTTACTCGTGCATCTATTCATACTTATACACTGCTGGACAATTGCTAAGGACGGATCACAAATTGCTATGTAGCATAACATTAAGCGAGACATGAGGCCTAGTAGGATAAAATATAGTTGCCACACTGTTCAGACATTAGAATAAAGAATATTTATTGTTCTGGAAAGTACAAAAGCTGTGAAACATCTGAAAGAAAAAAAATTGTTCATTTGATCTGCGTACGGAGAGAAATGTTAACAATGCATCTAAAAGTCAGCAGGCACCTTAAAGAAAGGTATCAGTACGGGATATGTCCACCGTGGAGTGTGATGCAACATTCCACACGTCGTACCATACTTTGCACAACATTATCCAGCAGCTGTTGAGGCAATTTATCCCATTCCTCTGTGAGTGCACGGATGAGGGTGTTCTTGTTTGTCGGAGGATAGTTTCGACGAGCAACTTGCCTTCCCAAAGCATCCCACACATTTTCAATGGGGTTTAGATCTGGAGAACGCGCTGGCCATACGAGACGTTGAATACCCTCGCTGTCTAGACAATCCTGAACAGCGAGTGTTCGATGACATGTTGCGTTGTCGTCCATAAAAACAAACTTATCACCGACAGCACCACGGAAAAGACGAACATGAGGAAGTAGAACTTCATCAATGTATCGTTGGCCCGTCATAGTCCCATTCGCAACCACATGTAGGCGCGTGCGGCCATTGATCAGGATGCCGGCCCACACCATGATACTGCATGTCAGATATCGGTCCTTTTCCTGGATATTTTCTGGACAATAAGCAGTACCACTCTCGCGCAAGATCAGTTGGCGTCTACAATCCGATGACAGATTGAACCTACTCTCATCTGAGAATAGTACGCATGGCCAGTCCTGTTCAGTCCAATTGTGATGCTCACGACACCATTGTAAACGGGCAGTACGGTGCTGTCTGGTCAATGGGACACACACAACAGGTTTGCATGCGTATAGTCCTCCTCCCCTCAAACGTCTGGCAACAGTTTTTCGGGAGATCTGCTTTCCTGAGGCAGCAAGAAACTGATTTGCCACCTGCTGAGCTGTGATGCGCCTGTTCCTTTTTGCTGATAGGACGAAATATCTGTCTTCTGCAGGCGTCGTACTTCTAACACGACCTTCCCCGTGCCGTCTACTACACATTCCAGTAGTTTTAAATGACTTCCACAGCCGTGAAACAACGCTGTGAGCGATGTCGAACTCCCTGGCAACATCTGTTATTTTTCGCCCTTCTTCGATCTTTCCAATAATTCGGCCCCGCATAAAATCATCTATGTGATGTCGGGAAGACATGCCAAAAATTTTAAGTTTGTCTGTTAAATCTTTCCTGTAAAACTTTTGACTTGAAACAACAACTGTCCACACGCGTCAAAACCTTTAAAGCTCTTATGAACGCTATCACGTGATGAACAGACGTGGGGAAAAATTTGCATACTCATACTTCTCACTTCTTACTAATATCCCGCACTTATTCTAATTTTCCACATTTTGCTTCCTTTCATTCTGTGGTTGCTATGGATGAGTGTTATCCGTCCTTGGCAATTGTCCAGCAGTGTATATTTAACATTATAGCATTTTTATATTTAATATTGTAACGTTTATTGTATAATAATATTAAATTAATACATCTTTCAATAAATAATAACTTTCAATAAAAAAAGTAATTACTTATATAATATTAATTAAAACAAAATTAAAAATGTATTAAAATTGCCTAAAAAAGAATAGGAATTTTAAATTTAAAGTGCTAGAAATAATACTGACAGATTATCCGTCGTTTTTAATTGATAAAAAGCGCTTTTGTTTACACTGAGGTGATTCGAAATCGTTGTTTTCTCTAGAAAGATGTACAACACCGCTATGCTTGAAAGTGGAGAGTTTCCTCCGATAAGGAAATTGAGATAAGATAAACTTATTCAAGTTTCAAGGGAAAGAAACAAAAGGTTCGAAGAAACAAAGTTCAAGGCTTTCAAAAATAGAGCTGCTGGTTAATAAACTAATAAAAAAAATTTCGTCCTTTCGTTGAACAATCTGGTATCCTAAATCGTGTTAAAGCGACTCATTGTGTAAAAGAGAAGAAATTCGGTTTTTCTTAGATTGTGTTATTTCAAAACCGTGTAAAAAAAGAGTTGGGTGGACAATATATTTTTAACATGCAATTTTGTATACGTAAATAAAAGTGTTTAATTCTAGTCTTTAAAGAATAGCGTTACGAATTATGTGTAAAATAGCGTAAATAATTTGTATTTGGATATGTAATGCATTTATATTACTCTATGTTATATTTACTTTATTTTAAAACTGTAACATCCATTAGCAACGCCGTCCCTTATGTTATAAGGGTGATTCAATGGGAACTTGTAGAAATCTTAGTGATAGAGCCAAGTTGACATCATTTTTGGCGACCAATTTTGGCAAATTCAGTACCCTATGGATTTTTCAAGAAATTTGTGGAGAAATAAACTGATTTTAAGATCAATCACGCAAGCGGATCTCTCTCGAAAAATCAGTGAGGTCTATAAATATTAAGACTCTCACCGAAACAGAGTTAGTATTTTTTTAAATAGAGATTAGCTGTCTTGTTTTGACCGTGAAGAGTCAACTAGTGATTAGCTCGGCTGGTGAGTAGGACAAGCGCCATTGCTTGTGAATGATCTTTAAACATACTTGTATTTTAGACACTGAAAGTTTTATTTGAAAGCTGTTGAAGGCGTGAAGACCTTCTGAGATTTATTCTGCGAATATTACTGTTGAATCCTGTATTTCTAGGATTGTTTTTAGAGAGTAAATTTCCATCGCTCATGAAGAACTGTCTTGTTCTTTGCGATTGATTTGCATAAAACCCTCGAGTCCTGATCAACAGTTCAATATTTTTAACATGAACCATTAATATTTCCTGTATAAAATTTTATGATAAATTTGATACGCGCGAACATTGGGTTTAAAATATCAATTTTTAAATTATGGGAAAAGTGTTTAAGCTATGTTTGGAGATAAATAACTCATTACACGAACTTATTTTTTATTGTTAAAAAAATATGAGAAACTTTTTCCACTTGTTAAATTTTGTCTTATTCGCAAAATAAAAACCAGAAACTGAAAATTTAATGAATAACGTAATAGCGATAAAAATGATACTTCATAACTAATGATATAAAAAATTTGTTTCGATTTAATGTTTGGGATTAATTATAATAAGGAAAAACTTTCAGAAATCAAATATTTGGAAAATTTTATTTTTACTCATTTAAGACTATTTTCTTTTGAAATTTCTTGCAGCACAACTGTACTCACGAAAAGATTTGGAGTAAGGAGTGAGTGATTGATATTTTGATTTTGAAAAAAAAATTGAACTGTTATTGTAAGTTTTTTAATAATTTATTTTATTTTTTACAGCTGTCAGATCGTAAATATTGAAATCGTGTTTGATGATTTTGAGATAACGAATTTGACGTACAATCCAAAATTTGAAGTAAGAAAACAGCTTGCGAGTTTATTAATTTTTTAATTCATTTAAAAAACCTTAAATTCCTTTTACTATCATATTTGTGATAAAATTGCATTATTTTTATTTCCAAATATACAATAAATAGAACTAAAAATCAAAAGCAAACCAAAATTTACTTACAATTGCAGAACATTGATTTTTCTGAATTTTTTAATAAATTTTTAATTGTTTATTTTTTTATATATGTTCCTTATGACAATATGTTTAAGGTATCCGACTACGTTTGGAACTGTGATTTTGCAAACGCGTATAAATGGATAATTTTATGATATTTAGTGTCACTCAGATTAGAAAACGTATATAAAATTGTTTTAAGAATATTTTACAAAAAATTTATTTAAGTACAATATTTTGACAAAAAATTAACATAGAATAACCCATTTTTCGAAATGTTCTCTTTTTGTGGAAACTGCTTCTATTATAATAATATTTTGCTTGTATATAGCTCAGACCTCTGTACAGAGGATGAATTAGAATATTTGAATTATATAGCTTATAAGTGGATTTATCCATGTTTGACGACAGCAGAGGGGAGAAATTTTAAGAGAAAAAAGGCCGATAGTTTTTACAATTGGTGGTAACTATGAAAATATGATTGTTTCAAAAATCCTAGTTTAGACACTCTAGAGAAGTCTTTACTTTATCGAAGCAAAATATTATTATTATAGTAGCATTTTTTACAAATAGAGAACTTTTTGAAAAAAGGTTATTCTAAGTTAATTTTTAGCCGAAATATTGTATTTAAATAAATTTTTTTTGTCAAAATGTCCTTAAAACAATTTTATACATTTATTCTTATCTAAGTGACAGTAAATATCATGAAAAGTATCAATTAATGAGCTTTTTTTTTAAATCACGGTTCCGAACGTCCGGATACCTTAATGATATTTTTGAAGTCAGCAGGTATTTTTAAAGTTTTTGAACTCTTGAATACATGTATTATATAATCCAAGTTGTAGATGTAATTTAAAATTAAAAAATATCATTATTGATATAGAAGTTTAAGTTATAAATCTAAGAATGATTTTTTTATACAGCTGAAAATTTTTTTGACATTTAGTTTAGGTTGCTTTGAAGTTATTTAATTCTTAAGACCCCTTTAAGGCACGGTACACTTTTTCAAAAAAGTTTTTGGAGACAGTTACAGTAAAAATAATTGATGTTTTATATTTAGATTATATTATTAAGCTGATTCTGTAAGCAAAAAGTCAGTTTGACCAGCCAATATTTTACAATTTTAAAAAATTAGGAATTTTTGAAGTTTTTTCAAACTCTTATAAAATACTCAATTTTTAAAATTTTTTTAGTAATTTTAAGTTATTTATGATTCTTAGATTATTACAAACAATACTTAGTATGGATTTGAAAATCTATTTCCTTGTTGATTTTTAATAATTATTTTTCTAGAAAAACCTGGAAAAACACGAAAGTTTTTTAAATATCAACTTTAGCATTTTTTAGAAAAATAACTAGAGTTCTCTCAGCCCTAAATCCATACTAACTTTTATAGAACATACATTTGGGAGTATATATAAAGAAATTAAAAGCTCTATCTAGAACAGGAAAAAGCCTTAGGGATTAGGAAATACTTATACCTTCAAAATTAAAAGTCTGAGAAAAACGCATTTAAAGTTTTTAAAGTCATAAAACAAAAACTTATAATGCCCGTAAAACTCTAATTTTTTAATATGTTATTTTCCAATGTATGTTCTACATTAAAACATTACTTTTATTAAATTTGACTGAAAATTATGTTTTTAATTCAAAAAATATTTTTGCATAATATTGATAGCATTTGTTAAGACGTCAGTTTATTCAGCTTTATCTTAACCTAATATTTCACAAAAGTTTTGAAACACGAAGCATTTATGTACAAAATAATAATGATACTAACTTAAGCTAAAAATAGTCAGGTTTGCTCATAAAATTATTTTTTTTCAGTTTTGAATTGGGGCAGCTTAGGAAGTTTTAGCTCTTGTCGTACGACTTTAAAATACTAAAATATAGTGCTACAATATGTTTAGTATAATGTAGTTTGGTACATCAAGGAAATATTCAGTTATATCTGCAGCATTTGAATTCAAAATACTTGTATTCGGAAGTCCAATTGCAGAATCAGCTGAGGACTAATTTTTAGATACATCATTTTCAGTAGTATTCCATCTCTTCGAAATATTGTTTCTAACTTAAACCCAGAACGCATTTGCCATGACATTTTCTCTACAGGAAAAATTAATGATAAAGCTTTTAAGTTATATAAACCATTTTTAAAGCAAATATTGGCCATGAAATTTATCTTTATTAATTAATTAGGAGAACTAAAAAACTCAAAACATAATCAAGCAGAAATGATTTTAGTAATGAAAATTGGAATTAATAACCATTTCAAATTAAAAGCTCAAAAATGTTTTTAATTAATTCAACTTAAGTGTGAAAAAATGCTTTAAAAGGAAATTGAAACCAAAACCATAGCTCATAAAACTTCAAATATCTTAAAAACTAATTTTCTAACAGATCTGAAATTTCGTGGCAAGCATCTCAATGATATGGGCCATCAAAACATGCAAAAATTTTTTTTCGGTAAAAATGAAATTTTTAGGGTAATGTGTAGCCTTAAAGGATTGGGATAAGAATTAGTATAAAGAGTAAAAGTAAACATATAAAATACAATGATGAAGGGGGGGATTACATAATGTATACACACTGTTCTTTATCGTAAAGGGATGTCTTTTCTGTCCAGATTTTCTTTACAGCTACTGGACCTCTTTCATCTTTTAAAATATTTGTTCCGATTTGACAATTCAAAATTGTATGTGATCCTTGTTTTAAATGTCGTAAGCAGAAGTCTCAATCTGTCTTATTGATAAAAGAGACGCTGTCTTTCGAACAATAGAATTTCTACAATAAATTTCGTGTTTTACAATATCTTTTTCTCCCTTTAGTGTATTCAATACGGAACTTTTGAGAGATTAAATAAAAATATATCAAACTTTTATAAAATAGTTATAAAATTAGAAAAAAAATAATAGACTTTTACTGAAAAATTATAATATTTATATTAAATTTAAAAAGTTTTGTGTAACTGATGTATGCTATATTTGGTCAAAAAAATTCATGCTACATGAAATTTTTAAATTTAAAAAAAAAATATCTTTCTTCTTTCTTTCAAATATTCTTTCAAAATCTCTTGAATTAAATATAAAAAATAAGAGAAGTATTTTATCTCCTTATATTATGCGGATCTGTCCCAAAAGTTCCTGGAATTTTTTTTTTAAATCATTCATTCAATATCAGTTTGTAATCTTTTTAGAACTTTTGGAAGTATTCTCCCCCTGATTCGATGCATCGTTGCCAACACTTCACCCAATCATTAAAGGCACCCTCGAAGTCGTCAAACAAAAATCTCCTTTAATCAGTTCATTTAAGCTGCTTTTACCACCATGCAGAATTTTTTTCAGGGTTCTGAATCAAAAAGAAATGTGCTGATGCCAGATCGGGGCTCTTTGGTAACCGTGGCAGCGTTGCCACACCCATTTTGGCCAGCAACCACGAGAGAATGAGTGTAGTGTAGCTTCAAGAATTGTCATGGTTTGACACCATTTTCGCGCATTTTCCTCATTTGAAGATCGTCCCTTTAAAATGCGATGAACGATTGTGTTTGTGTGTGCGTTTGGTATTCCCCTCTCCTCTGCAATTTTCTGAACATTTAACCATCGCTCCTTGCCCAAAACGAATCACTTTTCCCCGAGTTGTCCGTTTGTGATTTCGACCACCATCGACGGGGTCCAGAGCGGTAGTTATCGTTGACGAATTCCCGATCATCCCGGCACCTCTTCTACCTCATGAAAGTTTGACTTTGTTTCATCGCCCTGTCACCGTTGGCTTTCCGTTTCGAGCGTCTCCGCCTCGTTTATACCCAGTTTCACACAAAATACTTGATTGCATAACGCTGCACCAAAAACTAGTCAGTTTTTGCTCGACGAGAGTGCAGTATATAAGGGTGTTTTTTTTCCAGGTATAGAAGTTTAAGTTGGCATTACTTTCCAAGATGGCGACCGATTTAACAGGTGTCAAGTGATTTATTCTCAGTTTGGTCTGGCAATTCATCATGAATAGACTCACGCTTGAACAACGCTTTCAAATTGTGCAATTTTATTTCGAAAATAATGGTCGATTTTCATAAGCGAATTTTGTTTAGCGATGAAGCGCACTTCTGGTTGAATGGCTACGTCAACAAACAAAACTGCCGCATTTGAAGTGAAGCTAATCCACAAGTGTATGTCGAAACACCGTTACATCCAGAAAACTGACTGTTTGGTGCGCTTTATGGGCTGGTGGAATCATTGGTCCGTACTTCTTCAAAAACGATGAAGGCCACAACGTTACAGTCAATGGTGATCGGTATAGAGCCATGATTACTAACTTTTTCATTCCTGAATTGAACAATCATGATGTCCAGGAACTGTGGTTCCAACAAGACGGCGCAACATGCCACACAGATCGTGCCACAATCGATTTATTGAAAGACACGTTTGGTGACCGCATTTCACGTTTTGGACCTGTGAATTGGCCTCCCAGATCTTATGATTTAACACCGCTAGACTATTTTTGTGGGGCTATGTAAAGTCATTGGTCTATGCGGATAAGCCACAAACGCTTGACCATTTGGGAGAAAACATTCGTCATGTTATTGCCGATATACGGACACAAATGTTGGAAAAAGTCATCGAAAATTGGACGTCCAGATTGGACTACATACGAGCCAGCCGTGGCAGTCCTATGCCAGAAAACATATTTAAAATGTAATGCCACAAGATTATCTTTCGAATAAAAAAAATCATGTCAATCGAATAATACATCGTTGTTTTATTGCAATTTAAAGTTCTATACCTCTGAAAAAAACACCCTATACATAAACTTCTTAAGACATTTTCAGGCCCTGGGCCAGAGAAATCTTTTCTGTGCCCCTATTCAAAAGTAGGCCTACACTTATGATTTTTAAAAATAGACAATATATCGCATGCGTTGTCAAAAAAACAAATAAATTGTCATGACTCACATTACAAACCTAGGCAGAAACTGGTTCTACCGATAGCCGCACTTGGACTAAATGAGTTGAATGATTGTTTATGGTATTTGGCCTAGACATAGACATGGACAATGGTTATTACATAATAATGCAGATTTGCCAATCTTGCCAGTTAACATGCATTTTGAAATTTCTGTTTTTCGGAGAATATACATGGGAATAAAATTTGACCATTAAAATTACCCGGATCTTAGTATTATTAAGACTGAATCGAGAATGAAACGATTCCCCCCCTGAGGCCCGAGCCCAGTTGGCCCATGCCTTACGGCGTCCTAAGTAAATACCTCTTCGCGGAGCGTAATTCTACCTCAACAATTATCCGCAAGCAACTGACACCGGTCTCGTTTCGAATAGACTGCCCGAAGCTCGGGCCCGCCATACAGTGTTGCCAACTACAAAAAATCATTCCGGGAAAATTCGGATTGAAGTATCTAAGTTTATTTGATCTTGATTCTTATATAAAATTAAATATATATATATATATATATATATATATATATATATATATATATATATATATATATACATAAATACGTATGTATTTCAATAATATAATAAAATAATATAATTTATTTGAAATAATTTTTACTTAATCATTAACACAGAAAAGTTGCATAAAAAGAGTTTCTTCATTCTGTTCTTTAGCTGTAGGTAAATTGAGAACATAAAGCTTGTTTTAGTCATTTTTTGAAACAGAAAATCTCTTCATATTAAATTTAAATAATCTTTTTCAATTCCACTATTAGTTCACTCTCTCTCTTTATATATATATATATATATATATATATATATATATATATATATATATATATATATATATATATATATATATATATATATATATACTAGCTGGTATACCCGTTCTTAGCACCGGTGAACTGAAAAATTAAACAACACAGAGTGAAGGATAAATAAGTTTTTAATAAGTTAATTTTACGTGAATTGCAAATTAAACAAAAAAAAAGCTTTTTACATATCTCAGCTAAACAAAAAAAAAGATAGAAAAAAAAACACCTTTGTTAAATTTTAAGTATGTAGATCTAATAGCTGATAAAAAGATTTTTTTTTTTATTTATAACTCCCGGTAACACTCTTGGGGGTCGATTTTTGAAAATAGCTCCCTAAGCAGATCTCTGCTCAGCAAAATTAATACATTGTTAAAAAACTTGTGTAATGAACCCTTAAAGTAGTATAAATAATTTATATCTGAAAGTGTTATACATTAATATTACTTTCTAATGTATTTATTTTATGTTAAAATTGTAATATTCGTAAGCAACGCCGTTTCTTATAAATTTTAATGACGATTCAATTAAAAACATAACGAAATGTTAACGATAGAGTCGAGTTCGCAAATGTCTAGCTACTTTCATAGCTCGTGTTTTATTAGAGCTTTGTAAGACCCGCCGTGTAGGGGCGCGATGTACGTTAATACTTTATCCACCGCATTATGATTTAGTGCAGTTTTTTTCATACAATATTTTTTTTGGATCACTACATTGAAAATTAAGGGATATACATAAACAAAATACTCCACTTTGGGAAATTTAATCCGTTAGAGCTAATAAATTAATTAAATATACTCCACTGTAAAATTAATTATGTACTCCGTTCACTTAAAATAGTCATATCGTTTTCTAAGGTCTTCATTAACATACAAAAACATAAGGCACTTAAATTTTGACAAACTATTTTTTCGGGACAAAAAAAACATAAGACACTTAAATTTTGACAAACTATTTTTTCGGGACAAAATAATAATCTTTGCAATCCGCTGAAAACACCGTCAGCTGAAAACGCAATATCTGCTACAAAACTATTCGCCTTCCCCGCTAAAATACTCATCATAAAACCCGTGCTGCCATATATCTTGTAAGAGGGGATTTCAAAGAATATTCCTGCTAAGTATTGGTAGAATATTTCTTCTATGTTGGTATGGTGCGGTAGTTAGAAGAAGAGGTGCCAGCTCAGGTGTCATCCATGTCACTTGACTATGGTTCAAAATTACGTTACCAAAAGCTCTCGTGTAGCTGAACAGTGCGACTTTAATATTCACTCACTCACTCACTCCAAAAAATACAGTACAGTAGTTATAATTAACGACTAACAAATTTTGAAAATTTGTCCAAATGATGCAGTGTGAAAGTGAAAGTATTTACTTTAAGTACCAGAACCGTTAAAAGCATTTATTTTTAAAAAAGATAAACTTCTTACTACCAAATGTGCATAATAAAATTATTAAAAAATTCACTCAAATAAAAAGAGATTTATAACAACCTCTCCCTTTTCTCAAAACTTAGTTTTATTCTGAAATAAAAAAAAATTAGGGATTATGCTGATCACAGGAATTAATTAGAAGCGAGTGCCTTGTGTGCGTAGCCAAAACAAAAAAGGTTTCTTCACAAACAAAAGATAGATATATGCTGTAGTGGGCTTTTTTGCAGCGCACGCCAGAATTGCTTGCAGATGGCAGAATTTTTTCCTACTTACTTGACAAATATCGTAATATTTTGGACACTTCACACAATATTTTTATGATTTATAGCCTATGCTATAAACTATAGTCTATATTATGTTATTCTGATGTATAAGCTATATTACTGTAAAGTTTCATTAAAATTCATTCAGTTTTTTTTGCATGAAAGATGGCCCAAACATCCTCAAAAACTGTTGCATGTACAATATATATATACAGAAGCGCACACAGGAATTTTTCAAGGGGGGGGGGTCCGGGGTCAAAAGTTCACCATTCTTGTAACATGCTCCTTTTGATTTTGTCGATTTTGGGGAACAAAGAGCAGTAAAAAACTAATTTTTGAATAAATAATTAGCATTAATTAATAAAATTAATCATTAACAACAATTAATTAATTAAATTTCACGTACAATATATTTAGAATTATAATCAATCGGAAAAAAATCAAGGGCTTTGGGGGGCTCCGGACCCCCAGGACCCCCCTCGGCGACTGGTCTATCGAGTGCGTGCTGAGCCTGGTCTTCGTGTAAACGACATCTCTCGGATCCACTGGTCCCAACACCTCCTCACAACACAATCAGTGCGGCCTAATTATTCGTTACGCCTTTGCGTGGTTTAGGAAGAGGGGACATTTAGCTACTCGCCTATCTGACCACCCAGCTTCCATCATGCCGATGAGTCTTCCCCTCTCAAACTGCGACAGCTGCTTATATCGTCTTCGAAAACGGTGTAATTGCATGTCTACCCCCAGCTCTTTCTTTGTAAACGATTCAGTACACTCAAAGAAGCTTTGGTTACCTGTTTTATACTCGGAGAACGACGTTAAATGCCCTCTACTGGCTATACGTAAGGCACAATCACGCTGCATTCCAAATTATTTGCATATTTCTCCGACATGTACTTTCATGTCGAGTTTCGTTTCGATCCAGCAATTATGTCTTGGTGCGCTATTTTTTTGTCCATGAGTGTATATATATATATATATATATATATATCTTGTTCAAATTTTCAATCGCGTTAATAAAATACTCTCTATTCATCCGTTCAAATACATTTTTTAAAACTTGGAGTGGATGACACTTGATGTTAATAGTTTTTTCAAATATTAATTTATTAATTAAATTTAATTTTTAAATTTAAATTTATTCTCCGTTATTTCTGCCAAAGTTGCAACAGATGGTGTCTGTACTTTTTACGAACGAAATAGGAGTTAACTTAAAAAAAATTATGTTACTTGTTTATGTTAAATGAATCATATATGAAGCATTAATTTCGAAAGTTCCAAAATGGATTAATTTGTCTTTATTTTGTTCAGTTAATGAACTGATTTCAATTAAATAATTTCTTCTCTAGTTCTCAAAAAATAAATCTTGTTACAAATTAATACTCCTTTTTTATTATTTAGAGCCTTGAACTATTTAGTGTGATTGGTGGATACATGGGAATGTACCTTGGAGTCTCAATCGTTGCTGTTTACGATTTTGTGGAGCAAGCTGCTGTAGTACTCTATAAATATGTAAAAAAGAATCAAGATGCTAAAAAGAAGAAAAAGACAAAGAAAGCCGCTCTACAAAATCTGCTTTACGAAGATGAAAGGCCTGTTGGATACCGAACTCGATACCATTCTCATGATTCTCCTCAGCATTATGAGAAACGAGTGGAATACTAATTCTGCTAAAATATTGTTGAATATTTATAATCCTTAGAAGCACCAGAAATGACATTAAATTTTAGTTTTGCATTTTGAATTTTTTAAAGAACTCAAAATTTTTAGAAATCTTATTTTAAATTACTGTCGGACCTCGATTTACCAAACCCCTATTCAACGAGTTTTTCTTTGTCCCTGATTAAAATTAAGGCAAACCCTTCTATTTAACGAATAATAATTCCCGAATTAATTAGTCATTTCAACATCCGAAAAGTGTTATAAGGAAAAATTGACTTTCTTTTCAAATAAAGTATCCTATCTGTCCGGAACAAAAAAGGACTTTTCTTGTTTGCAGCAAATTTAAACAGGAAAGGGTGCAGGCAATTATTAGACTTAACAGATGTGGATGAGTAATGAGTGTAAGCTATTGCTTGAGTTTGTGATAGAGCAGGAAATTCCGTTATCTCGTCCCTCTCCATTACGCAAGGGATATTTTAAGAGATTTTACATTTTCTCTCTTATCTGAGAGAAGGGCGGTTTATTATACTTATGGTTTTGCAGAAAATTGTTTTCGAAAATTTGCAAAGCGTGTCAGATTGTCGGAAACGAATGTGTAGCAATTCTGATGCAGAAATTGACAGTGAAACTCCTATCTTAAGGTATCCGACTACGTTCGGAACAGGGATTTTAAAAAAGCGCATAAATGGATATTTTTCATGATATTTAGTGTCACTCAGATTAGAATACATACATAAAATTGTTTTAAGGACATTTTGACAAAAAAAATTATTTAAATATAATATTTTCGCAAAAAATTAACTTAGAATAACCTTTTTTAAAATATTCTCCCTTTATAAGAAAATATTTCTAAAACAATAATATTTTGCTTATATAAAGACTTCTCCAGATAGTCTGAACTATGATTTTTGAAAAATTCACATTATTTTCAGAGTTACCACCAACTGAACTAATTATCGACGTTTTTTTCTTAAAATTGCTCCCCTCTGTTGTCGTAAACTATACGAATATAAACCCACTTCTAAGTTATATATTTCAAAAATTGTAGTTGAGCCTCTGTACCGAAGTCTGAGCTATATACAGGCAAAATATTATTATAATAGAAGCATTTTTCACAAAAGGAGAACATTTGGAAAAAAGATTATTCTAAGTTAATTTTTTGCCAAAATATTGTATTTAAATAATTGTTTTGTCAAAATGTCCTTAAAACATGTTTATGCATGTATTCTCATCTAAGTGACGCTAAATATCATGAAAATTATCCATTTATGCGCTTTTGAAAATCACGGTTCCGAACGTAGTCGGATACCTTAACTAACATCTTCAAATATTTTACACGGTATGGAAATTGTGAAAACATACCTTATGTAGCAGGATGTAAATGATGAAGTATTTTCTTCTCGGCACAAAGTCGAAAAAGAACTCTTTCGTTTCAGGAATCAAAAGATTGATAAACATCCATTAGTCAGTATTTTAAAATTTCCAATTAACTGGTGCATGATAATTTGATAATAGTATTTTTTTTAGCTGCTGGGTAAAAATTGTTTTACTTCTAACTATGAATATTTTGTGTGTGGAGCTTCTTAATATAGATTTTCCAAAAGACAAATGCAAAACAGAAATTGCAATTTTTTGGATCCCGAAATTACAAATAACCCCAAATTCACGAATAAAATGTTCGGTCTCAATGAATTCGTTAAATCAGGTTCCGACTGTATCTGTTCATTCATCCATATTTATTTAAAATGCTGATATTTTAAGGGCACGCAATATAAACATGTTCATCCTCTTGTTGAAAATTTTTCTTTGATCATTGTTTGGATTTCATATTTCTTTACTTTGTGCGATTTGTTAGTTGCACGTATTCAATTAGAGTAATATTTATTCGAGACATTTCACAATTCTGAAAACTATCACTACTTTATGTTTATGTTAATTAATGATAATACTGAATATGAACTTTTATAATGTAAAATTCTTATATATTAATAAAACGATTGCTTTTAAACACCTTCTTTCTTTCTTTACTTATTCCATATATATAAGGGTATATATTCATATTATATACTCAGGTGGCTCTCGACCAATGAAAAGCTTCGAATTATCAAGACGGTTGGAAAAAACTCCCAAAATAAAAGAGAAAATTTTTAAACATATTTATGGGGGCATGTTACGACTTACACTAAAATTTCTAATTTAAAGATTTTCAAAATTTTTTTTGTTGCCTCCTATGTGTATATACTATGAAAAACAGATTTGTACCCAAAATTTCATAAACAGCTAACCATTTAGTTTTTTAAGGAAAAAACTTAAAATTTGTGAAGTGATTTTAAATGCTACTCCTCCTACACACACAAAAATTTACGTACATGTATGAACTTTGATTTACAAGTACGTCAAACTATATATAACAAAGGTTGGTATGATTTTTGCTATAACACAATTAGTATTTGTACAATACTTCTTTTATGAATCCTTATTGAAAATTCCTTAAAAAAATTATAAATTCCGAGTTCAATTATTTTTAGAAAAATAAGTATTGCTTTGATTCAAAAATGCATACCAACTTTTGTTACATGTACTATTATAAATAGGTAAAAAAACCCAAAGCATTAGGCACAATAGAAAAAAAAGCCTTAGCCTTTTAAATGAAGACAAACTAGTTATTTTATATTTCTGAGATAATTCCGTTTAAAGTTTTGATTTGTCATAGGAATGTGAATAAAAACCAACATAAAAGCTATAATAATTCTGCGTTTTTTAAGTTTAGAGCTTTCAAATTTTGTGAGGTAAAGGAAGTATATATAAAGAATAATTTAGGCTAAAAAAATTAGATTTGATTTTTTGACCGATTTTTGTCAATTGAATCGTACTGTGTCTTCTTAAACGTGAATGCTAGCCCAAAGATTCCCCAAGAGGATTAGTGAGAAGGTCGCGTAAAGACCCGTCACACCTCAAAGTGCGGGATCAAAAGTTTTCCGATTTTAACTAGGTTATTTTCACTTTTCAGTTTTCCGTATTGTTAAAGCTCAAATGTTTGTTTCTCGAATGTCCTTTGTCAGGAATTTTGATTGAAAACGTTGACTCATCTCGTCATAAATTATCCCAAACATTTAGAAACAAATTAGCAGAAACAATAAATGTATTTGATAAAAGTATTTTCTTTAATTTGTTGTTTTGCGACTTGCAGTAGGAGGCAAGGACTTATTTGCAATAAGTTTAATCATGTAGATCTAGAAATCCGCGATTAAGGAGGACAACGGATTTTAGTGTTGACAGCTAATTGGACACATCTGATGTATTGTTCGACAAAGATAGATGTAAGTTTGATATCATTTCGAAATTGAGACATAAGGATATTAAATGGTATTTTTTAAAAATAAAGATAAAGGTAATAAAAAAATAATCTTTGAGGCATTAATAAATATCCAGGTTAAAATTGTAATATTCCTATGATTATCCTTCAACTTTTATTTTAAAGTCGATGGAAAAATTTGAGGCATTTAAGAATTCTTTTTTGAAATTAAGATGTCTTTCAAAGTCTCATTTGTGCACATTTTGGACATATACATACTCAGCTGTGAACATTGAGCATTCGTATTCTGGTGTGACCTCCGCCTAGTCTCAAATTAGGCTGCAATTAGACATTTGCCACTTTCTCAGGGTCAAATGCCTTATTTTAACATTTCATTAAAAGAAACATTCTTAAAATTATAAAAAGCAAAAAATACAAACACACAACGATTTTAAAATTTCTTCTAATTCTTAAAAACTTAGTGTCTAAAAAGAAATTATTTTCAGAAAAATGAATTTGTTACATTCAAGACGTAAGTGGTCTTGCAGGTGGATGAATTTGTAGAGAACAAAGTTGAATTAGGCTTACAGGTGGATGAATTTGTAATTAGGCTTGCAGGTGGATGAATTTGTAGAGAACAAAGTTGAATTAGGCTTGCAGGTGGATGAATTTGTAGAGAACAAAGTTGAATTAGGCTTACAGGTGGATGAATTTGTATTGAATTAGTATGGGTGAATTTGTAGAGAACAAAGTTGAATTAGGCTTGCAGGTGGATGAATTTGTAGAGAACAAAGTTGAATTAGGCTTACAGGTGGATGAATTTGTAGAGAACAAAGTTGAATTAGGCTTACAGGTGGATGAATTTGTAGAGAACAAAGTTGAATTAGGCTTACAGGTGGAAGTTCATACTTCTGAGGAATTAGTATTGCATAAAGTTAAAGTTTGAAACTCCATTATATAAAAAATTTATTTTGATTACAAAACACACAAAATTTGGCTTGAAGTGGCTCAATTTAAATTTAAAATTTTAAATACGGGTTGGGTGGGTGGCTTAGTTGGTTAACCGCTGACCTTGTACGACCAAGTTTGCAGGTTCCATCCCGGACAAGTCGGGAGATTTTCATGCAGCCAAAATCAACAACGTCCCAGCTGTATGATTATGCTGTATACTAAACATGAATAGAGTGCTGTTTGGCTTTAGTTGCTATTTAAATTTTTAGGTTTTGCATGAATAGAGTTGTTTGGCTTTAAATTTTTTTAGAACAGTTTTGCATCGTCAGAGCTCAGGTGCTGCCCTCTGGGAAGGAAACTGGACGTTAAAATTACATTGTAGCAATTGGCATCCACCTATATGGTGTCCTACTAAAAAGTGATGCCAGCTCCCAGGGAAGGTACTAGGTCTGCAATGGTCGTTACCAATCCCCAGCAGTGGCGTAGCGACGAAGGGGGGCCATGGCCCGGGGGGTATATGAAAAGGGGCCGTAACAAGCACCACGATATTTAAAAATTCAAAAAATATTTCGAATTCCAAATCGCGCCCGCGCTGGCACAAGCCAAACGGAACCCCGGGGGTGTGACAGGGGGGAGTGTGGAGAGGGGTGAAGTCATAAAAGCCAAAAGTTATAAAATTTTTACGACTTTGGTGTTTAGTCCTATTGTATGCTCCAGGGGTGGCAAATTTTAGGGGTGACATTTGGACCGAATTTGAAAAATACTTTTTTTTTTTTTGCTGCGAAAATTTTACGAAATTATTTTCTAAAACAATTATTATTTCCACTTTGGAAACGTGAACATAATTATTTGTTTTGGTCTGAATTGAAAAGTCGGTCATTGGTAGTAAAAGCTGCAGAGATTAGATCTCTTAAAAAATAAAAATTGTATTACTTGGCGATTTGACTTTGCAATTATATGAGCACCCAACCTTGGGATACAAGTAGATATGCTTATCTTAACAAGATTTTCACTGCACTGATATAAAGGGGATCCCGGGATATCGTCAGATTTTAGTACTTTTTGTATTCCCAGGAATGGTTCGGGGCTTAAATAATCCATCAAGTAGCTATTTTTTACTGGGTTAGGGATTTCAACCCCGGCTATAAATTTTAACTGACCCTCCTGAGGCAATTTGTGATTGTTCTGCCCGAACTCCACAGATATAGGAATTTTCATCCCCCAGCAGTAGGGGTAAGCGAGGAATAAGAGAAAAGTAACACCCACGAAGAGTCGAGAATTTTTTGAGCTTGTCGTGGGTAAGAGTAAAACCTTGAAACTGTTTGGTCGAAACAGTTCCTGTCTATCAAACATCGCTTCGTGAACTAAAAATATTCAGTTTTTAAAGAAATCGCATTTAGTAACCTAAGAGCCCGACCAATCTGATCAAAGTTCCGAGATCTTGATTTATGGGGATAACGTAAGTGTATTAATGCTTAAAACTATTTATTTATTTTTTTAAAAAAAATAACTGAATTTGTAATTTAAAGAAGGGAATGAACCACCACAAACTGTTTTGGAGAGATTATTTTCAAGCAATCTCGCAACTTTTTTTAATCATTATTTTTCGTAATCAAACACTTTCGTGTGAAATTCCTACATTAATATTTATTTATATTTATGTAACATTAATACAGCAATTCCATAAACAAGAAATCGGCCATACAAATAAAATCTCTTAAATATAATAGTTAATATTTTTAAAGTACGTAATTGTTACTTCAGCAGCAAATACATTTTCAAGTATTTATATACTATATTAATATTTATCTCTTAGTTCCAACATTAACGAAATAATTGATTCATCTTCGACTGATTAAATTTCAAATTCATGTGAGTCAGTAAAGGAACATTAATTTAAAATGAGAATTGTTATTTTTGAGATTTTTAATTGTAAATTTTTTTCAATGTCGTTAACAATTTTTACCTTTAGTCCTAAAATAAATCAATTTCATTAAAAAAAACTATAACTTTTAATTTGGGGAAAGATTTCTCTTCTATGTAAATGATAAAGTTGAAAATAAAAAAAAAATCAAGGTGGTAACAGCATCTGCAAAATAAAGATAGCGTGACATATATTTATTTATAATAAACTAAGTGAATTCTGTTGTATTCGCATTAGTAATAATTTCATTCTTCAGAATAGTTATTTATTCCTTCGAAATACTTCTTTCTACAGATTTTGTTATTAGCTATATTTGAAAGTTATTTATCAAAACATTTGGGAGATTTCATTGGAGTTCAAAGGTAGGATTTATAATTTCTATCTTACAAAATTATACTAATTTTGCAGGGAGCATGGAGGAAAATATATTTGTTACGCTGTTAATTATTTTAAACCATTTTCAGTTTTATTAATTATTTCATGACATATATTTTTAATTTTTAATACAAATACGAACGTTTTAATCTGAAAATTTATGAGTCGAAGCTAAATCGAAAATTGATGAAAAAAACGGTATTTTCCTTATTTTATATGTTCAATCATGAAATTTGATATGTTTATACCAACTCCTGTAACTTTCTCCTCATCTCGGATTGGGGGCACTACGAATATTCCGGACACTCATAAAATGTCTGGTGTCAGCTAACCAGAGAGGGGACTTGACATTATGAACTGTAGAGAGCATGCATACGATAATGCTGCCACGACGGCTGGATGCCACACAGGTGTGCAACAGCGAATAAAAGATATCAATCCTATTGCCGAATTAGTTCCTTGCTCAAACCATTCGTTAAACCTAGTTTGCGTACATGCAGCTTCAGTGGAGGTAAATTCGGCGACTTTTTTGGTACACTAGAACGCTGCTACTCTTTTTTTTTTCTTTCTACATCGACGCACCGATAGGAAGATTTTCTTAAATGCGCAGGAAAATGTTTGAAGAGGATTTAGGATACACGTTGAAGCACTAGAGGAGATGCTGTAAATTATATTAGACACTATTATAAAGAAACTTTAACTGCACTGGAAAAACTGACGGGAACGAGTAAAAGCTTTAATACATGCACAGATGCAAGAAGTTTATTAGTCGTAACCGAATTTGTTTTTATATTACTTAGGCTTCTAGCAACCAGTACAGTATGAAGTCAATGATGCGCAAAATTATTTGCATACAGAGGGACAAAATATCCATCAATGAGCTAAAAAAATACGTGCTTTGCAGACCGTATTAGAAGCAAAATGAGAGGAATTCGTGGATGACGCTTTAATGCATGCTAAAAATTTATGTGAAGAGCTTGAAATTTCTTTCGAACCCCTGAGACGTATCAAAAGGAAGCATATATTTGGCAATGGAAGTAAAGATGATCGGTTATGGTACGAAGATGACTTGAGGCGAACAATGTTATCTTCAATAGACAGAGTAACTGCTTAAATTCGAGAAAGATTCCAACAGTTGCAGAAACTAGCGCAAAATTCTGCTTTTTTAACGCCTGAAGTGAGATTGAGCATAGACTAATTTAACTTGGATCAAGCTCTTCAAGACATTAATAAAGAAGAATTCCAACTTGAGACCATATGTCTACAAGCTTTCGTAACTGCAACAGAACCAGGCTGTAAAAAAGAACTCATTAGGTCCGGCTCTCTGGTTTTTTAAAATATATTATTGAGTCCAAACTTGAAGATGTCTTACCAAACATTGTTATAATGTTGAGAATTTTTTAACATTTGCCATCAGTAATAACCATATTGCGAGAGAAGCTTCTCTAAGTAAAATTAATCAAAAATTATCTCAGATCGACTATATCCACGTTAGGGCTAACAAATTTAGCTATTCTGGCAATTGAACATGACATACATATAGATATTGACAGCTGTATAAAAGAATTTGTTCTTTAAAAAAACCACGAAAAGTGCCTTTTTAATTAATAAAAAAAAATTTTAAGCTTGTAACGTCGCTTCTCCGAACATCAACATCTAGTCGGCATCTTTTGTTGGACCCGACACCCACACGTGCATCATGCAGGTGCAACGCAACCCCTTTTTGACCCCCGAGGAATCTAGCCCCGTCGACCGGAAGATGAGGGAGATATGCTTTGAACTTGCACGCGAGCGGTAACCAACGAATCCTCCTCTCACAAAATAGTGGACTCTAACAATCTATAATTAACTTTAATAACTGTAATGTATCATTCTGTAAATAATATTCAATAGTTGTGACGTAAATAAATTCCATATTTAAATTAACCAAGAATACGCTACCGTTATTCTTTCAAACGTTACAGCTTAGAGTTTTGATGGCAGCGCTTTGGGATAAAAAGTTAGCATTCAGGACCCGTGAGAAGAGGAAATTTTGGGTTTTTATGGATGGACCGCAGCGCAGGGAGAAAAAGACATCTTCGGAAGCCGTGCTGCAATTGAATTCAGCTTAGGAGAAGGAGAGCGTCCTGATCAAAGAAGATCCAACTGATCTATAGTGTTTACGGCCACAGTGTCCGAAGGAATAGCGATTTTCGGAAGCCGTGCTGCGATTCAATTCAGCTTCGGAGAAAAAGAGCGTCCTGCTCAAAGAAGATCAAACTGATCTATAGTGTTTATGGCCACACAGTGTCCGAAGGAATAGCGATTTTCGGAAGCCGTGCTGCGATTGAATTCAGCTTCGGAGGAAAAGAGCGTCCTGCTCAAAGAAGATCAAACTGATCTATAGTGTTTATGGCCACAGTGTCCGAAGGAATAGCGATTTTCGGAAGCCGTGATGCGATTGAATTCAGCTTCGAGGAAAAGAGCGTCCTGCTCAAAGAAGATCAAACTGATCTATAGTGTTTATGGCCACAGTGTCCGAAGGAATAGCGATTTTCGGAAGCCGTGCTGCGATTGAATTCAGCTTCGGAGAAAAAGAGCGTCCTGCTCAAAGAAGATCAAACTGATCTATAGTGTTTATGGCCACACACACAGTGTCCGAAGGAATAGCGATTTTCGGAAGCCGTGCTGCGATTGAATTCAGCTTCGGAGGAAAAGAGCGTCCTGCTCAAAGAAGATCAAACTGATCTATAGTGTTTATGGCCACACACAGTGTCCGAAGGAATAGCGATTTTCGGAAGCCGTGCTGCGATTGAATTCAGCTTCGGAGAAAAGAGCGTCCTGCTCAAAGAAGATCAAACTGATCTATAGTGTTTATGGCCACACACACAGTGTCCGAAGGAATAGCGATTTTCGAAGCCGTGCTGCGATTGAATTCAGCTTCGGAGGAAAAGAGCGTCCTGCTCAAAGAAGATCAAACTGATCTATAGTGACACACAGTGTCCGAAGGAATAGCGATTTTCGGAAGCCGTGCTGCGATTGAATTCAGCTTCGGAGAAAAGAGCGTCCTGCTCAAAGAAGATCAAACTGATCTATAGTGTTTATGGCCACACACACAGTGTCCGAAGGAATAGCGATTTTCGGAAGCCGTGCTGCGATTGAATTCAGCTTCGGAGGAAAAAGAGCGTCCTGCTCAAAGAAGATCCAACTGATCTATAGTGTTTACGGCCACAGTGTCCGAAGGAATAGCGATTTTCGGAAGCCGTGCTGCGATTCAATTCAGCTTCGAGAAAAAGAGCGTCCTGCTCAAAGAAGATCAAACTGATCTATAGTGTTTATGGCCACACAGTGTCCGAAGGAATAGCGATTTTCGGAAGCCGTGCTGCGATTGAATTCAGCTTCGGAGGAAAAGAGCGTCCTGCTCAAAGAAGATCAAACTGATCTATAATGTTTATGGCCACAGTGTCCGAAGGAATAGCGATTTTCGCCGTGATGCGATTGAATTCAGCTTCGGAGGAAAAGAGCGTCCTGCTCAAAGAAGATCAAACTGATCTATAGTGTTTATGGCCACAGTGTCCGAAGGAATAGCGATTTTCGGAAGCCGTGCTGCGATTCAATTCAGCTTCGGAGAAAAAGAGCGTCCTGCTCAAAGAAGATCAAACTGATCTATAGTTTTTATGGCCACACACACAGTGTCCGAAGGAATAGCGATTTTCGGAAGCCGTGCTGCGATTGAATTCAGCTTCGAGGAAAAGAGCGTCCTGCTCAAAGAAGATCAAACTGATCTATAGTATTTATGGCCACACACAGTGTCCGAAGGAATAGCGATTTTCGGAAGCCGTGCTGCGATTCAATTCAGCTTCGGAGAAAAAGAGCGTCCTGCTCAAAGAAGATCAAACTGATCTATAGTGTTTATGGCCACACACACAGTGTCCGAAGGAATAGAGATTTTCGGAAGCCGTGCTGCGATTGAATTCAGCTTCGGAGGAAAAGAGCGTCCTGCTCAAAGAAGATCAAACTGATCTATAGTGTTTATGGCCACACACAGTGTCCGAAGGAATAGCGATTTTCGGAAGCCGTGCTGCGATTCAATTCAGCTTCGGAGAAAAGGGAGCGTCCTGCTCAAAGAAGATCAAACTGATCTATAGTGTTTATGGCCACAGTGTCCGAAGGAATAGCGATTTTCGGAAGCCGTGCTGCGATTGAATTCAGCTTCGGAGGAAAAGAGCGTCCTGCTCAAAGAAGATCAAACTGATCTATAGTGTTAACGGCGAGAGTGTCCGAAGGGAAAGCGATTTTCGGAAGCCGTGCTGCGATTGAATTCATCTTTGAAGCCGTGCCACGAGTGAATTCAAGGCTGGTCAAACTGACCACACTTTTGTTAAGGGTGAAAGATTCAAGATTGGTCAAAAGGACCATTGTTCACACGGAAGAGTTCAAAACCACTAGTGCCATATTACTGCACATAAAATGCTTCTGACAGCAAGCTAAGTACTTCAAGTGGGTGAGTACTATTATATTTTTGAGTTGCAAACTGCATATTGTATTAGGAATTTTGGTTAAAATGTTCTTTACAAATTTTGAAATACTTAGTGTTTTTTCTTGCATGGGAACAGTGTTATTTTGTTTCTAGAGAATTGTAATTGTATTTCGAGCATTGTGTGCAATTTTAGCTTAAGATTTATTGTGTTTTAAGTCTCTTGAATGATTTTGATTATTTTTAGTGTTAAGTTTTTCTTTGTGTATTTCTGTGTATGCAAGGGACCAGTGTTATTGTATTAATAGAGAATAGTAACAAAAAAATAGTGCAAAATTTAGCGTGACATTTATTTGATATTGTTTAAAAAATGGCTTTCCTTGGTAAAGGGAAAAAGCAAGACATGTTGCAACTTGCTGAGGAATTAGGAATAAATGCCAATTTAAATATGACTGTCCCTAGCAGAAAAATTGCAATCACTAACTGTGAAGGTTATGAAGAGGAATTTGTTAAAAATCTGCATGAGACTATCATTGCAAACGGAAAAAGATTGGAAGAGTTAGAAAGGGCTGAAAAAATGAGATTGGAAGAGTTAGAAAGGGCTGAAAAAATGAGATTAGAGGAGTTAGAAAGGGCTGAAAAAATGAGATTGGAGGAGTTAGTAAAGGAGCAGGCATTACAAGAGAAAGAATTACAGCTGAAATTTGATTTAGAAAGATTTAAAATAGAATCCGGATTTAGGGTAAACGATGAATCAAACGATTCTACAAATGCATGTTCTGTAACCTCTAATTTAAACTTAAAAAAATTGATCCCAGATTTCGATCCTAAGCAGTCAGATATTAGTTTATATCTAGTGATCTTTGAACGCCAATCTAAAAGGGCGTCAATAGAAAAGAAAGAGTGGGTGGGGCAATTATTGGGTTTGTTACCCCTAGAGATCGTGCAATTTATTGCTCGCGAACCGGAGGAACAAGCCGAAAATTACGATTATGTAAAGAAATTATTACTTAAAAGATTCAAGTTAAGTCCGGAGGTCTTTCGGCAAAAATTTGTCCAACACCAGAAAAAATCCGATAGCACCTGGAAGGATTTCACTTTTGAAATTACGGATTATCTAGATGAGTGGCTGATTGGCTTAGAAATAAATACCTTTCAAGATCTTAAAGATCTAATGGTAGTAGATCAATTAAAAAAACGCGCTAATGCTAGTATGAAAGATCATTTTTTAGATAATTGGGCAAACCTTAAATCAGCTACTCAAATAGCAGAACTCTTTGATAATTACGAGGACGTCCGAAAGGTAAATTCGAAACCCATAGATAGATGGGGCAGAAATGATAAAATTTTGACATACTCAGGGGTCAAGGAAAAAGAAAATAGATTTGGGAAAACTTCCCCCAGATTAGGAGCTTGTGTTCCGGAGAGTACTAGAGAGAGAACTTTTGAAAAACGAGTGATACAAAGCTGTTTTCATTGCAATATGCCCGGACATATAAAAGCCGTTTGCCCTAAATTAATAAAAAACAAAACGACAGAAACTCTCAATAATATTGAAGGAAATGAAAACCCGGATTTTCTTAATTCATATACAACAAAGGGCTCTGTGAATGGTCACGAGATAGACATTCTTAGAGATACGGGAGCGACAATAGATTTAGTATGTGCAAAATACGTAAATCCTTCTTCTTTCTCTGGTGAAAATGTTTGGGTAAAACAACCGTTAAGCCCAGAATTAGTTTGTTTACCTTTGGCGGTCGTGAAAATTTACGGAAATTTTGGAACGGTGCAAACTAAGACAGCGGTTTGTGGAAATCACTTGAATCAACACGGTCGATAGTTGCTTGGAAATAAAACGGCCGAGCTAATAAAAGGAAATTTAGGCTATAATTTCCTGCCAGTCGAAATATTGAATGCTGTCCAAACAAGGTCTCAAGTCAAAGCGGCTAGTGAAGAAAGGGGAATAGATAGTGGTGATGCTAAAAAAGGGGAAGATGAGGTTATAATTGTTTCTTCGGATGCAGAGGATGAAATTTTAATACCTGCACTCCAGGAATATGTTCCGGAATTAGCGCTGCTAAGGGTTACGCGAGAAAATTTAATCAATGCTCAAAAAAATAGCGAGGAGATTAAATCCTTATACGAACAGGCAGCTAGTCAAGTGCAGGTTCCCAATCAGGTTTATTCGCTAGAGAAGGAATTATTGGTCAAAAATCGTGAAGATAAGTTAGGTAACGTGGTGAAGTTAATAGTAGTGCCGGAAGAGTTGCGCGACCCCATTAAATCCTTGTGTCATGAGGGAACATCTGCACACCTGGGAATTACAAAATCCAAAGACAAATTAAACCGATATTTTTACTGGCCGAATTGCTATAGAGATATGGAACACTTTGTAAAAACTTGCGATCAGTGTCAGAGGGCTGGGAAGCCCAATAATAAAAAGAAAGCTCCACTAAAATTGGTCCCTGTTATCCAGGAGGTTTTTACTAAGCTAAATATTAATGCATGTGGGCCTCTCCCGATCACATGTAAAGGGAATCGATATTTTATCACGGCCATTTGCATGTCATCAAAATTCCCTGAAGCTATTCCGGTGTCTGATATTAGTTCTGTTAGTGTCACAGATGCGCTGTTAAACATCTTTAGTCGGATGGGGTTTCCCCGTGAAATACAATGTGACCAGGGTACTTCTTTTACTAGTGCTCTGACTACCGAGTTTTTTGAAAGATCCGGAATACTTGTCAGGCATAGTTCGGTGTATCATCCACAGAGTAACCCTGTTCAGCGATTTCATAGAACGTTGAAACGACTCTTACGAGTCTTATGTTTAGATGCAGGTTCCGAATGGGACAAACATCTTCCGTCAGTTCTTTTAGCGTTACGAACTGTATCACACGAAAGTACAGGGTATACACCGTCAGAGTTGGTGTATGGGAAAAATTTGCGAACCCCAGAGACGTTAGTAATGGAACATTGGATGGAACCGGAAGAAGAGGCTGATCTCGTCACTGAATATATGTTTGAGTTAATAAATAGATTAAAAAGATGTCAAGAAGTAGCAATAAATAAAATGGAGGAAATGCAAGTTAAGCGGAAAACTTGGTATGATAAAAACGCAGTAAAACGTGAATTTAAGGATGGGGATTTAGTCCTAGTGTTAGCTACATCCAGAGCAAATAAATTAGCAGTGCAGTCAGTGGATAGGTCCTGGGACAATTTTAAATAAAATTTCGTAAACGAACTATTTAGTCGAAATCCCCGGCAGACGCGAAACATCTCAAATCTATCATATAAATATGCTAAAACCATATTACAAAAGGCCAGAACACGTTAACGTAATTATTAATGATGAAACAAAAATCTCTCTCGCAGACCAGGAATTAGAAATCCCATACTTAGAAAACAATTCTCTCGTTTATGATTTCGAGGACGTAATCCAGGCTAGCGAGTTGAACAAACACCTTCACGACAAACAAATGGATCGACTGCGCGAATTATTAAGTAAATACTCTAAATGTTTTTCAAACAATCCCGGTTTAACTAATCTGGTTGAACACGAAATCCAGTTAGTTAGTGATCAACCAGCTAGGACGAAGCCCTATCGAATGTCGCACCGACAAAATGAAATCTTAAAAACGAAATTAACCGAATGTTAAAATTAGGAATCATTGAGGTAGGAGAATCAGATTACATGTCCCCTATGACTTTAGTTGAGGTAGCTGGGAAAAAAACTTGTCCATGTACAGATTACAGGAAATTAAACGGGATCATTAGAACGGAATATTTTCCTCTTCCGAATATCGAAGAACGTGTAGAAAAAGTATCGGCGGCTAAATTTATTACCGTCTTAGAGCTATCTAAGGGATATTGGCAAATACCTTTGAGTAAAACTGCACAGCGATACGCAGCCTTCTGTACTAGCTTTGGTACATACAGACCCCTAAGGATGAGTTTCGGATTAAAGAATGCTCCATATTTCTTTAGTAAACTCATGGCTGAATTACTTAACGGACTAGAGGATTTCGTTGTCCCGTATCTAGACGATATCGCAATTTTCTCAGATACGTGGGAGTCGCACATTAAACATATGGAAACGGTTCTGCAGAGAATAAAGAGAGCTAAGTTAACGATAAAAACTTCAAAGTGTAAGTTTGCGCAACAAAATGTCAAATTTTTGGGTCACATTGTGGGTCAGGGTTTTCGCACCCCTTCCGAGATCAAAGTTCAGGCTGTTCTAGAGTTCCCTACCCCTCGCACGAAAACCCAAATACGTGCTTTCTTAGGTCTAGCGGGTTATTACCAAAATATATAAATCTGTTCTCGGTAATCGCTGCTCCGTTGACGGACGCGTTGAAGGAAAGAGCAAAGAAGGGAGAAATTACGTGGACGACCGAGTGTGAAAACGCATTTCGAGAACTAAAAGGGAAACTAATTGATAAGCCCGTCTTGTACGCGCCAAATTTTGAACGAGAATTCATTTTGTTCAAACGGACGCTTCAAACGCAGGTATGGGAGCAGTTTTATCACAATTAACTGAACAAGGTGAGGAGCATATAATCCTTTACCTGAGTAAGAAATTTTCAGAGGTAGAGAAGCGTTATTTTACGACGGAGAAGGAATGTGCTAGTATTGTTTTCGCAATTAAAAGGTTACATTATTACTTAGATGGAAATTCATTTTTAGTTATGACCGATCACAACCCGTTGGTGTGGTTGAATAGAAATGTTAGTTCTAACCCTAGATTGATGCGATGGGCTTTGGCTTTGCAACCATATAATTTTAGAATTGTACATCGGTCGGGTAAAAGTCACAAAAATGCAGATAGTCTCAGCAGATCGGTGATAGATAATTAGGACTTGTTAACAATATTCTCTTGCTCATGAATAATAATTGTTGCTTATAATGTTTTTTTAGTTAAAGATTAATAATTGTATTAATTTTATTTATTTACTAGTACTGTATATCATATCGAATGGAGATGCGTGTCAAAAGATAAAGCCATGAAAAGCAAATGTATTACTATGCTTAATTTTGTGTATAGGGTTTTAAATTATACATGAGTATTTAGTTTACGCAAAGGCATATTGTGAAAAATATTGTGTGTGTAAGGTTGTACCCTTCGCATATCATATCAACATGTCGTTAGTATAATTTTTATTAAGTATCGTGGCGAAGAATATTTTATGTTTAAGGTCTTACACTAGCATTTGATGTAACGTGTTGTTAGTATAATTGATACTAGGCATTGTGATAGGAGTGTTTGCATTTTTATTTAATGTTATAGTATGTTTTCTTACATTGCTTACATTGCTATTTCGTAATATGGATTTATGTAAGTTCCCTAGCAAGAACACTCACTCACTAGAAATAAGTAATTCCAAATTTAGTTCAGCGTTTTCTTTAGTAATTAAAATTGCAGCTCAGAAATATAGCGGTGCTTGATGAGGGGATGTGTCGGTAATCTGTCAGTTGTCTCATCGTCATTCCATTAAACTTTTCTCAACGGAAAAGTTCTATAAGAGAGGGCGAGAGCTGTAACGTCGCTTCTCCGAACATCAACATCTAGTCGGCATCTTTTGTTGGACCCGACACCCACACGTGAATCTTGCAGGTGCAACGCAACCCCTTTTTGACCCCCGAGGAATCTAGCCCCGTCGACCGGAAGATGAGGGAGAGATGCTTTGAACTTGCACGCGAGCGGTAACCAACGAATCCTCCTCTCACAAAATAGTGGACTCTAACAATCTATAATTAACTTTAATAACTGTAATGTATCATTCTGTAAATAATATTCAATAGTTGTGACGTAAATAAATTCCATATTTAAATTAACCAAGAATACGCTACCGTTATTCTTTCAAACGTTACAAAGCTGCCTTTTTTTAATTTTACTAATTTCCTTGACTAATGTTTAAAATAGAGGGGTGGCAAATTTATGGTCGGCCCCAGGTGGCGAAAGCCCACGCTACGCCACTGATCTGCAGCCCCATTTGAAAGGAAGAAAATTTAAATTCGGAATGCAAAAGCTATATAAGAAAAAAAATATTATGTACCCATTGATTTCTTTTTACAAAAATATGAACGCCATTGTAATTACAACAACCTGGTACATACAGCTTTTCTTTCTTTTTCACTAATGGGACTGCGTATTAGTATTTTTACCTTTAAAGACCTAGCCCCAGTAGCTGGTATTTCCTTTTCGTGCGGCACCATATAAGCGAAACCAATTGTCGCAAATAATTTTGATGTCCAGTTTGCTCCCCAGAGGAAGGCACCTGAGCTTTGACGATGCGAAATTGAACTTAAGAATTTAATTTTTCCGAGAGCAACCAAGCCAAACAGGCACTTCAATGAATTTCTTACATGCCGCATAATCATGCGACATGGCCGTTGTCGATTTTCTACACCATGAAAATCCACTGACTTTGGCCGGGGTCGAACCCGCAACTTTGTGTGCAGAAAGCCAGCGACAATTCAACTACGCCACCTAGTCGCGCTCTTATTTTCTGAAACTATACCATTTTTTATATAGAAAAACTTTCAAATTATTTAAATTTTATTCTAGTTGACAATAAGTTTTTATATTGTATTTCCTTTAATAAGGACTTAGCATTTCTTTATTGACATAAAAAGAATTATATTCATTTTTATATAAAATAAATACCTACTGGATGGAAGATCATTACGTGTAGAACAAGGAAGTCAAACTCAAAGATTGACTTGGGCCAAATAAAAAAGGTTTAACTTAAGGTGGGCTGCAAATAAAAAGGATTTAATTTAAGGTGGCCGCAAAGAAAATCACAATTCATAGAAACGTAAGTTTATTTCGAATAATGCTTTATAATAAACATATATAAAAGAACTAGAAAAATTTAATATGTTCGTCCTGACACTTGACATCTCCTCTTCTTTACTACTATCTTTCCTATTTCGGAGAAAACTGGATATTTTATGATATATAACTGTGTGCGAACATAGCTCATTGCCAAAATGCTCATTGTGGGCTGCATGCGGCCCACGAATTTAACACTCCTGCCGAAGGGTATTAATTTAATTTAATGATGGTGAATTGTGAGGAGTAATAAGATATCAAAATGTTATTTTTGAAAGTAACCTGTATATGACTTTACCGGTTCATCAGTATTGATTATCAAAACTCTTCTAATACTTAACAAAAAAAATCCTTAACAATAGATTTGAATTAGGATACAAAAACCCACGAATAATTATATGCATAATATAATTACTCTAATTATTTGGAAATAATTACCAATAGAAGCAAATTCATTTCAATAAAAAAATACTATTGTAATGTTAATTCCCATTTATATGTACATAAATGAATTTGGAAATAGTTCCGAAATATTTCATTAAACTCTACAATTAAAAAAAAGTTTATTAAAAACTTGAAAGCTGTTAATGGACTTTACAACATAACTTTAATAACAAATGAACATGTTTTCTCAATTACGACTATCTGATTTGCATTACAAAGCTGTATAAAAGCTTTCCATTGAAAGTCTTCCTCTTATCTTTGTCATTTTCTCACTATTTCCCATGTTTTTGAGTTCTATTGTTTTGCAGTAAAAACAATATAAAAAGAAAACGTTAACAAAAATTATTGTTCCGTTAATGAAGAACTACTTAATAGCACTCGTAAGATATCACCCTATTTTTAAAAGGAAAAAGTAAATCAGTAACATCTATTAATTGAAGAAAAGAAACATAGCTTGTACTGCTAACTGTTGCACCTTTTCTCATTTTTATACATCATTTATATTGCATTTTTTATTCATGTTTTAATAACAATAACAATTTTTTTCCCACACTTTTAAGGAAATTTGTATTATAATTTGTATGTCTCTTCACTTTAATATCCTAATGGCTCTTTTTTATAATTTTTAAAACTAATTTCAATTGATCTTCATTTAAATAATTTATATTAAAAATAGTTTGTATCATAAAATGCCTCAGTCACTTTTTGAGTAATGTAAAAATGTATCGAAGTATGTAATCTTATCGAAGTATGTTACATTCTTATGTACGAATTTTAATATAAAATGAATTAAGTTTCTCTATTTTTTCCACCGTAAGATAATAATTTTAAATTGATGAAAACCAATATTTCCCTTTCAGAGTAAAATTTATTATTGAATTAAAGTAACACATATATGCAAAGTAGATAATATGAACCACTTGAGAGTCATTCTTATTATAGGCTGTACCGCGGGATTTTTGTATAAAATTTACTTCTTTTTACTTTATTATTGGACATATCCAGTTGTAATAGACATCCAGACAAGTGAGCCAGTGGAATTTCCAATTCCCGCCATTACATTCTGCAATAGCAATGGGTAAGTTTTTAATTTTATTTCGATGCAACAGCGTTTCTCAAACTTTCAATATTTGCAACCCGATATTCAATTATAATTTTCATCGCGATACCTCCGTGCAGTAACAATGTATTTGAATTTAATAATAATATACTTTGACACTAAAGCTACAATACGACTTTAACCTCTTTCCATCAGCGTATATAAACGTCTAGCTCAGCCAGTGCGTTAATTTTTCCGAACGAATATATACGTGTTTCCGAAGTACGATCTTTTCTGTGCTCTGCTATCCATAAAGCTATTAAGAAGGCTTTGGAATGCAATAAAAGGTACTTAGCAGTGCTTGCGACGCATTTACTTATATATCAAAGGATTGGTTTATTTATTCCTGCTATACCCTCCCTCAATACATATGTGTTAAACATACGTGTTAAACGGTGGAATTGGGGAGCGAATCGCGTACTTTTGTTATTCAGAATTTAAGGTATCCGACTACGTTCGGAACCGTGATTTTGGAAAGCGCATAAATGGATAATTTTCATGATATTTGGTGTCACTTAGATTAGAATATATGCATATAAATTGTTTTAAGGACATTTTGACAAAAAAAAATTTATTTAAATATAATATTTTGGCAAAAGATTACCTTAGAATAATCTTTTTTTCCAAATGTTCTCCTTTTGTGAAAAATGGTTCTATTAGAATAATATTTTGCCTGTATATAGCTCAGACCTCTGTTCAGAGGCTCAACTAGGAATTTTTGAAATATATAACTTAGAAGTGGATATATTCATATTTTACGATAACAGAGGGGAGCAATTTTAAGAAAAAAACGCGAATAATTATTTCAATGGGTGGTAACTCTGAAAATAATGTGAATTTTTCAAAAATTCTAGTTGAGCCTCTGTAGTGAGGTCTGAGCTATATACAAGCAAAATATTATTATAATAGAATCATTTTTTACAAAAGGAGAACATTTTGAAAAAAGATTATTCTAAGTTAATTTTTTGCCCAAATATTATATTTAAATAAACTTTTTTTGTCAAAATGTCCTTAAAACAATTTTATGCATGTATTCTAATCTGAGTGACACTAAGGAGCGAGAAGGGCAACATTTATCAAATAGCTAACATATAAATTATATATCTCATATAAATTTAAAAACTCCCTATATGGAGGTAAATTAACTTTCATTTCATTTAAATCTGGCAATTTGGTCGTAATACTTGAACAAATATAATGATAAGAGATGAGCTATTGAAAAAAATACGAGTTTTCTTATAATTCTGCACTCTCCATCAAACGGAGAATTCAATATTCAAATTACTATGCACAATAATAATAATATATATTTATTATATTATTTTTTAGCATCATTGCGGTGAAATTTTGTCGTCTAGGCGAGTTATGTCTCTCTTTTGGTCTTGTCCAACCTTTTCTCAGCTGTAAACATTATTTACCAATGTGTGAAAAGTTTGGTTACAGTTTTCCAAAAGATCTAAAAGTAAGTGGAAAGAAACGTATGAAATTATATAAAATTCTAGTTCCACGAAGCAGCAATATGTAATAAATCTAAGACACTGCTGAATTTCAAAATAAAATGACTGATTGGGGGGTACTAATAAAAATCATTAATATAAGGTAATTGGGGGGAAGATGCCAGTTTGTTAATAGTACTTTTATGCGTCCATAGATGGCAATTTTGAGCCACGTGTGAAGAGTATGGTCTGAAATTAAGTGAGGCTTGTGAATTTATCTGAATTAACTGTCTTAATTGGCCTTATTTTTCGATCTTTTAAACATTTAGAGGAAACTTTTATAATATTTTGTTCCTCATATTTAAAGTTTATAAAAGTACTTGTTATTATTAATAAGATATTAGCAATATAAGTCAGATACGCATAATGTTATACATACGATGTATGTAGAAACGACCATAACAATACAGCAATAAGGAAATAAGCGTGTGTGGCATCTGCCCCCTATATTTGGGGGAAGACGCCACAGTGTTCAGAAATAAATGGAATGAACTTTAATTTTTTTTCATTTTATGACAATGTATATTACCGTATGAACTATAACTACAGTTAATAATTAGGCTGTGGGGATGACACAGGGGATCTCCATAGGATTAGGATGTGCAGGGCTGAAGTCGACTGCTACTTCAGCCTGCTGCAGACGGTACTACAGGAAAATTTGTTTTTAGCAAACTAATTGTGAAATAATTTAATTTTATTTCACGTTTAATTTGGTAATGGTTGTCTTATTTTTTTTATTTACTGTGGTGTTGTAATGAATCTTACTCCATGATTGGTGGCATCTCCCCCCATATATTGGGGAAGATGCAGTGGCGTAACGGAAAATAATTGGGCCCCCTCGCAAGGTTAGATATTGGGCCCCAAGCCGAATATATATATATATATTCAAAGAATTGTAAAACTATAACATAATGTACCTTTACACATCACGTAAAAATATTTTAATATTAAACTTATAACTGAATATAAAATCAACCTGTGCCTGAGTAAACAAAGTAAATAACGTTTAACATTAGAGAGTATTTAAGTATTTAAAAAATGGAAAATCTAACAACAGTCGACTGATAACCTGGTAACTTAAATAAAAACGATACACTAAGAAAAACACAAACACTGTAAAATTATATTTTCGATTTCAGATCCTTATGATAGAAAAAAGGTATCACTTACCAAATTCTTCGTTTATGAATCCCGGGATGAGCTTGACCTTGTTCATCAAGTTCCCTGGCATTACTACTACTAGAACTTGCACAAGATGATGAACTTGCGGATATTAAAAAGTTATTCGATTTTGCATATTTGCTATTAATATTATACTCCTTTTCCTTTCGAATTTTTCGTTTTTGAGAAACACTCATTTTAGGGTCACTTTTCTTATTGTCTTATTAACAAATTAACAATATAAGAACCAGAATAATTAATTCCGTTTACAAAAAACAGTTCTAATATTACAAGAGAGAAAAGTGAGATCAAAATGTTTTAACAGCGAAGGAACACTCCCTATATTGAAGTGCATTGAATATAAAAATATATATGTTCTAAAAACAATTTTGTGAAACATTTCTCATTATGCTTTATTTGATTGAATACTCATAAATCTATGGAAATTTCTGTGGGCATATGGGTTTCTAAATCATAAATCTAGACCATGTAATCATTTAAAATGCTCTCTATGCGTTTTCAAGTATCGCAATACTATTTTTCATGAAAAAAGCATAACAGATGTACGTTATTTACGAGTTCGCTAAATGAAAATGAAATACATGTGGGCGGGGGGAAGCTAAAGACGCCAATAAGTTACTTTGCTACTTCAGTAAAAAGTAACATGTCTTTTTTTCTCCCTACCGCTAACATGAAGTATACTAAAAATCAGTGATGAATTTTTTTATCTTTCTAGCATTGTATCCAATTTTCCGTCTGACTTTCTTTTTACCTGTTCGTAATTTAAGTTTGAAAAAAACACTAAAGAAAAGTATCTCTTTCGTCGCGGGGATTACAGCAAATTAAAATGTTTTTTGATTTGGTTATTGGATCTGAAAAATATCTAATAAGCTATCAAAGTTTTGATTTTGAATGATGTTAGATCACCAATTTGAAAATCGCTTAAAAATTGGATGAAAAAAATTTTTAAGCTAATTTTGTGAATTCTACGTTAATGGCGTCAGTCTAGCTTTGGGCCCCCGCAGTGCGGGGGTTAACGTTACGCCACTGGGAAGATGCCACAATTAAATGAATTTCTTTAACATTAAATTTCTTTTTTTATTTTCATACTAAGAGAATTAACTTGTATACATAACCAATTAAATATTGAAAAATAAGTTGTATTTTTTTCATGTTATTACCATTTCAATTTTCAATGTACTAATCAAAAAATCCTTAATACTGTGGCGTCCCCCCGAATAACCCTATAAATAGTTTTTCTTCTAATGGGGCTGAAGATTGGTGTTCTACAATTGCAGACCTAGTGCATTCTCCGGGAATAGGCACGTCTTTTTAGTGTGGTACTATAAAAGGAGTCATGTTAATCGCTTCAAGCAATTATGACACCCAATTTCTTCACCAGAAAGATGCACCCATTGCTCTGACGATGCGAAACCGACATAGGAATTTAATTTTGCCCTGAGAGCTCCCAAGCCAAGCAGGCACTCAAGAGACATGCCGCATAATTGTACGACATGGATACTATCTATATGCACAGCAAGAAAATCCACCGATTTAGGCCGGGGTCGAACCCGCAATTCCAGGCGTGTAAGGCCGGCGACAAACCAACTACGCCACCCTACTGGCATCATTAACATTTATTTGCTGTAGATTTTTGTAAAGTTCATAGTTAATTTCCATGGGAAATTAAAAGCACAAAAATCATGAAAACCCTAATTGATCAAGTACATTTTTCGAGAATTTTAATTTTGTAAAATAGGCAATATAATTTCTTTGCGTTATATGCAAATGTAATGTTGTGTATCCTTTGTTTCGAATAGCCTCATTGAATATAAAATAAAGCTCAGCCATTATTTCTCTTTTTCCATTATCGTGTGCAAATTTTGTCAAACTACATTTTAAAACAATTAGTTGTTATACTGTATTGATTCGGGCAATATGTTATTTTTAAAAGATTCTACAAAATCCATTCAAGGTAGTTTTATGATAAAAGATAGCTATAGTGGTATATTTGGTTGCATTTTAGAGAACTATGCCAGGAAACTAGAAGCAATAATTTCTTTACAATTGAATATTAATGTAGTAATTTAACAGATTGTATTATGTTAGTTACGTCTTTATCAGATGCATTATATAGAACACAATGTGTATCATATCTCTTATTACTTGGCGAAAAACTGTAGGAATGTCCTTTCGACTTAAAACTGAGAAAGATCTGTATCCATGTCAACACTTTGTTGTTAAAAGATTTTTACTAAGCTTTCTTAAAACTTATTATACATAAGTATCTAAGCGATTCTTTCTATCTGAAAAATAATAGTTTTATCACATAAAAGGAATAGTTAGTTTCTCAAAAAAAAGTTAAAATTTAGTTCCGATAAAGAAAATTGTCGCGTCAGACTGACCACATAATCGGAACATCTGCTCATGCACCTCAGGACCCAAGGTCACATATATGGGCACAGTAGGCCTTGACCCTCACGGGCCGTTGCGTCACTGAGTTAAGTTAAAGAAAATAGTATCCATAAAGAAGAAAAGAAAAACATAGTATTAATATTAAAAAACAGCTTCGATACATTCTTTACTCAGTAGAGCAGATTATTTATTAAATAATTAAAGGCTGTTGATAAACACATTAGAATACAGTACTGTCTTAAAAATAAGCAATAAACAGCAAAATTCAAGAAGAAAGGTACAGCAACAAAATTAACGGTACTTACGTATTATCGCAACAATGCCAACGTTCAAGATTAATCGCCAAGTTGGAAACCCCGATTTCGCATGTGTTGTATACACTGAATTGTCAACCATGTGCTTTGTTTCATACGATGTCGCCAATACGGTTGCAATAATATGCAAGTACCAAATTAACAAATGTACCTTGCAGTGAAATGCGAAGACAGTTCCGCAGTAAAATAACTCTTCACAATTATTCAAAGGGCTGTGTAATACGATAGATTTACAGCATTTTAGCAACCCCAATTTATTTCGTTTCGTAGTATGTTAAGTTTATTTCATGATCATTTTTTATATCTTTGTTCCAATTTCTGAAAATGAGTTGTTGGCGATATTTTGAAAACATAGCTGGCATGAGATTGATTGATTCCATTATACCATGTCACTAAGACATGGTATAATGGGCGTCTTAGGGTTATTACATCCCACGCGGACCGTTATCTGTGACAACAAGCAAGGTGTTATCTGACGAGTTCAACCCGTCAAATTTCTTTGAGAGATACGATGTCACCACACACAGGAATAATGATGTCCCTACAAACTGCTTGTAATCGACCGCATAAAAGTCATCTGTATTCCTATGACCATCAGTTTGAATACCATTGATGTCATCTCATAGCAGTGCTCGGTTACCGATGAATTCCGATTCTGTATAAATATACGAATCTGTGGACAATCCCAGGAACTTGATCTCAAGTTCACAATTTAACTGAAGGATACAGCTATAGTCATGCTAGTGTCACGGCTTGGGCAAGAATATCAGTCGGTGGCCTAACTTATCTTCACGTCTTTCGTTTCGGTTCAGTGTCAGTAGTTGCTTATCGGGATTTAATCCTTGACCCAAATTTTCGTCCATATCTGGCAGCCATGATTCCTGATGCCATGCTTATGGATCATAACGCAAGAGTACAAAGAGCTCACCTTTCAATCATTACTTCGAACGAAAGACACTGCATCGAATAATCCAGCGAGTTCGTCCAACTTAAACACTACATGTTCAGGATATTCTCGAAAGACATTTTTCCGTTTCTTTGAGTCCTCTCGAAGACCTTAAAGGCTTGACAATATGTCAACTTCAAAGATGGGCACAAATTCCGCAAAATGTGATTGGCATCCTGTCTGTAGGTATGAAACGTCACTGTCTAGCTTGTATCTACATTAGTGGTCGCATCTCTATTGATAAATATTTGCAACTAAGTATTTTTTATTTGAAAAAGTTGTGTTCAAACACCTTTGAAAATTTCATTGCGCTTCATCACATTGTTTTAATTTTGCTATCCTTTTTTTCTGTTTGTTGCTTATTTTTTTAGACAAAGTGTAGCTGCTGAATATAAAATAAAGAAATGTCTGTTTTTCCACATATTTTTCTTTTTCCAATATCGTACTCAAATTTTAACAGGCTATATTTTAAACGAAGGTTCTTGATTATCTAGCTAGTAAATCGTATTGATTCAATGTGATTTAAAAAGATTATGCAAAACCCGTAAAGCATAATTTTCTGATTAAAAAGTAGCCCAAACGTTTTTTGAAATTGTATTTTCGATTATTGATGTCAGATCTCTAAAAACCATAATTTATTAAAATTTTTTAAATTAATGTACTAATTTAACAGATTGCATTGCATTAGTTATACTTATATGAAGCATTATTTAAAATTTAATTGGCCATTAGCACTTAAGTATTACTAAATAGTTCTTGAAATGACTGTATGTATTCAGATAGCAAATACAGTTAACGTAAGTTCGTAGTAAGGATGGTATTTGTATAATTTCTGTTGTGCTATTAATTGCTGGAATGTTAGAGGCTTAGCACAAGAAGCTTTTTCTTGCATATGATTGTTACACAATAAATCTTTCAGTGATTCCTAATGTATGCTATAGTTTCTAATAAATATGTTCAACGAATAGTCTAAAATCTTTGATGAACCAGATAACTATAAAATATCTGAGAATTTCTTATTCGCTTCAAAGTATCTAATTAACACTTCTGAATTTTCTAACAGTGAAATGCATTTTTAATCGAACCTAAATGCAGGAAATAATTTTGTATTGTGTTTATTTTGTTACTCGATACACAATAATGTTTTGTATAAGTCATGTATAATATTGCAATATACAGGATTTTGCTGAATTCGGCTGACAAATTTAAAGGGGTGATAATAGGTAGCATGGGGACGACAAATAACAAGAGAACAAGAGGTCAGAAACCACGTTTAGTCGGAGTAAGTTATGAAGTCGGAGTAAAAATAGTTATGAAGGGCGTGAGATCAAGTAGAATGAAAAAGGGCAGTAAAAGTTAAGAAATGCATTTATTAGACATTAAGAATGTTTACAATACGAACCATGCATTACAGATTGATGTCAGAAAGGCAACAAGTGATTGTTACAGGAATTATTCGAATTTGAAGCCGTGTAGGTGGTCTTGGCACAGGTGGTATAACGTGAAGGTGGTATGGTGTAGACATCGCTTCCTGGTAAAGTAGCCCTGATACATTCTCGGTGCTAAACGTTATTGAAATCGGTTCTGACGCATATGAGGTGCATGTCCGTCTATTCCTCGTTCGTGTAATCCGACATTGTTATCTAATGCAGTTTAACACCCGCCCTTTATGGAACTTATATCTATGATAACTTGCTGGTCATATCTTTCTTGTCAGACCAGTGGGAAATTTGTCTATGTGCAGGTTCCTTCAACCTTAACACATCATTTTAAATCCCCGCATTCATTTAGCGCCACGCCCCTCACCTGGCTCATCGTCCTCCCAAAGGCTGCTATTTTCCGAGTTTCACCGACTAAGCGTGGTTTGGTCCCCCTGTTCTATAGTAATTTGACTTCCCCATGCTGCCTACTATCACTCCTCTGAATTTGTCGGTCGCATTTGGCAACACCCTGTATGTCAGCTGGTATTACAGATATTGCGATGCCATTATCCTTAGTTTATGGACATGAGTGTAATTAATCATAAACTATATGAATCATTATATTATACAAATAATTGAATATGCATTGTTTTCAATTTATCACTTATTTACAAATAATGCACTCATTTATGTTTATACATATATAAACTATCAAATATGAATCAATTTTTTAAAAAAAATACCTTGCTTGATTGAATTATTTTATCCCAAATTTCAACTTGAAAATAAATCCTTGTATTGTTTTTTAAGACATCTCATGTGCGTGAATATTAAGGAAAATATTTTAATCGATTGTACATTATGTCAAGTTAAAAAGAGAAGCGTTAATTTTGTTTAAAAAAGGAAGAATCAAAAACGTTAATTTTGTTTACTTTTTTTACAGCTTATACCCTATAAAGCAATTTTGAAACATAACAATTTTACTTCTTCACGACTCGATACTTTGAAAAAGCCTATTAAGGAATTCTTCCGATGCAAAATAATTTCTTCAACTGGTAAACGTAATTGCACGTAAGTTTCACGTTTTTATTAAGATTTTTTTTTACATCTAGTTGATTTTAAATTATTGCTAACATGTATTTTTTTAAATGTAAAGATATTCGTCAATAAATAAACGAGTATCAAAAAAAATTCTGAATCTTTAAATAATCTTGATTATGTTCTTTTAATTTTGTTAAAATAAATTATCGTTTGAAAAAAAAAACAAGTTCTGATTTTACTCATTAGAAAAAAAAGACGATTTGATGAAGGTAGATATTTAAAAGTTTACACTTTGTTTTCTTCAAATATTTTATTAAATTTTCATCTTGTTATTTTTCATTAAAAAAGTTAATTCTCTCTCTCTATATATATAATTTAACGATATTTCTACCACTTCCTTCTTAAGTTCAAATAATTAATTTTTTATAGTATGAAGCAACAACAATTAATTCTTTTGAGATCTTCCCTAAAGAAGGAAAAGAATGTTCCATTTCCTTGAAATCATTCTTAAAAAATATAAATGAAACATTCGAAATAAATGAAATAAAAATGATAAAACCAGAAGAAAAGACTGACATGAGTAAATTATACTGAATTTATTCATTCTAATTGATTACTCTCAAGAAAATATTTTTAATTTTTGTTATATTTTTTATTAATAGTAAAGTTATTTCTTTAAACATTGAATCATATTACGGTTTAAAATCCCACAAAAAAATTAAAATTTGGAAAACTAGTTTTATAAACATGGCTTTGTCATTTATAACTAAAGTACCTCAATTCATAACTAAAAAATCTCTAGCTTGAACAGTTGTTTCATATGTTCTAACACTGATTTCAGAATTTTAAAAAAAATATTTCCTAGATTACTTTTTGTCCCTTTTTTCTGCCGTAATAAAATTTGACATTTGGTTTTAAAAAAATTTAAGACATAATTTTATTGCTTAGTTGTTGATAAATTTTCGGAATCACGAATTTTACTTTCCCGACTTCTTGTAAATCGTAACGATTAGAAATTATTTCAGTTTATGACAGCATCATGGAAAATTATACAAAATACAGAAATGTTATTAATTTTTAAATCTACTTACCTATAATGTAATCTTTAAATTTTATTGCACATAAAATTAAAACTTGTTAGTAAGAATGAAAAATATTAAATTTTAAGTAAAGGGCATCTAATTTTTCTTCTTTAATATTTAGACTGATATTGCTCAATACATTCGGTTTCTGAACAATATATGATCATTTATATAATATAAACTACAACCAATTTAAAATTTTCTTAAGTAGAAAATAATACCCGGAAAAAATTTGATCAAACTAACAGGAATATCTTATGTTTTGATTTTACAGAATTGATGATGCTATTATTGGATCTTATTACAGTGATTCAGATTTTTTTGGCATTTGCTATACAATCAACAGCAAATGGAAACAGCCAAACAAAACAATAGAGAAAATAAAGAGATCAGACAGTAAGTTAAGTCGCGTGTATTACTTATGCATTTATGAAGCATTTTTTTCTCAACGAATTCATAACCTCGTATAAATATGGAAAATTATTTATAATTCAGGTTCGGCATTTTAATTATTGTTTTCTCAGTTTTTATGAAATATGTGTTGATTGCCTATGAAAAGAAGATAATACAATTCCTACTACTAGATCACATTCTCTCTATATTTATTTACTTATCTTCGTGGATTTTTCAATCGTTAATAAAATACATTTTAAAGCGCTTAATTGAGCTGAAATCTTATGTACATGATTATTTTGGATGACAATACAGTAATTTAACTATAATTAATAAGAATTAATTGATCAAAACTAATTATTTAAAGAATTACAAATACAGCCACGTTGGCATCTTTTCTAGCGACTTAGCGACCCTTTTGGCGACTTGTGTCAAAACATGAAAATGTTTTTTTCTCACATTTTAAAGCGCCCGTTTGAGCTGTAATGTTCTATACACTATTGTTTTGGGTAAAAATACAATGTGGTTTAATTATAATTAATTAAAATTAATTGACTGAAACTAATTATTTAAAGAATTACAGATGTTGGTTTCATTTTTAGCGACTTGGGCCAAAACTTTAAAACATTTTTTTTTCTCACGTTTTAAAGCATTCAGTTGAACTGAAATTTTATATGCACGATTGTTTTGGATGACGATACGATACTTTAATGATAATTGATAAAAATAAATTACCACTTAATATTGTGATTCTGTCCTATGTATATACATATTTATATTAATTGCAACTATATTTAATAAAAAGTAGCTAAAATAAAATTTTTCTTTGTTGATCTAAATAGGAATTGACTTAATTTTTTGTTATATTACTTGTGTGTTTTCTCAACGAATTCATAACCTCGTATAAATATGGGAAATTATTTATGATTCAGGTTCGGCATTTTAATTACTGTTTTCTCAGTTTTTATGAAATATGTGTTGATTGCCTAAGAAAGGAAGATAGTTTTAACTTTAGAGTAAGCTTATAAAAGGTATTCAAAGCAAATGTATCCAAAAAAACTTAATTCTGCTAAATGACAGGCATTTTAGAGGGAAAAAACTTCGCAATAAAAATTAGTATTAATTAGAAGGAAGATAACAATGTAGAAAGTGCATGAAATTAAAGTACAGTTGGACCTCTATATAACGAGATCGCTAATTCCCGGAAAAAATTTCGTTATATGGAAAATTCGTTATATAGAGGTTCATCTTTTAATATGCTTTATAAACCCCATAAAAAAATTTTAAATTCATGAACACTATATATTAAAAAAAGTATTTAGTCACACCTTTTTTAAAATTAATATGTGTTTATTTTATATAACTTAGACATCAAAAAAGAAGAAAAAAACTGCTAGGAAAACAAGAAAAAAGAATGTCGAAGAATTCACTGTATTTTTAATGTTAAGATAATAATTTTATACTAAAATTAATGATTTTTAAGAACATTTTATAACTTTAAGCATACACGAGTAATATTAAGCATACATTATTTTATAATTAGAACACGGGGACACATGACAACTCCATTGAGGGAGAAAGGGGATATCGAAGATGTTTCTAGTGAACTGGACAATGGGGGTTAAAGGGTGCACTTCTTGGTTGAAACGTCCAAAACTCTATTGCTCTCGGCGAGTTAGGATCTAATAAAACTTGTTCAAGATTTATGACTACCATAAAATGTGTTAAAGGGAGAATAACTTAAAATTTTTTCAGAAATACTTATAAAAAAAAAGGGAAAACAAAAACTGAATCACAAAAGAAAAAAGTCCGTAATATAGAAAATGCTCTTCACTATGGAGAGGTTATTTTACGAAGAAAATCGTGAAATGTTCAAGGTTCCAGGAAAAAGTTCCCTACATAGAAAAATTAGCAACATAGAGGCTCGTTATATAGAGGTTCGACTGTATTACAGTTTATATTTATCAGTCAAAATTGGAAGAAAACTATGGAAAGGAATTTTTTTTGAAAGAGAAATTCGAAAGGAAGACAAACTTATTTATGGAGAAGGGCGGGATTTCACATGTTATATGTAATGATTTTTTATGTACTAATTAAAATTCAAAATACAAGGTGAGTAAAAATGATGTACACTATTAGTGATGCATGAATGTGAAGAGAAACATACCAAGTTTTTGTTTGTTACAAATGTTCTCTTGTTACACGGCATGCGTCCAATCTGCATTCCAGTTCGTTCTATGCATTTTGCAGCGTGACTCTAGCAGTGGTCCTTAATGCTGCACCAATGCTTATTTGTCTTCCTCTGTTATTTGTTGTATCAGTTACGAATAACACGGCTAGAAATTTTTTTTTTCTTAAATTCTTAAAATTTTCCATATCGTTTTCAGGGACATCCCAAGTTTACAGGCGACAACCATCATAGACTTCCGTGGATTTCGAGCAAAACTTTGTCTCACCCTCTCAAGAACTTCTTTTAAGACGCTTAGCGGGCTCCTGCTTTTTTTTTACACAAGGAATCTGTTTCCTTCAATTGAGGATACCGTCACAGGACGCTCTTGTTGTCTTGATGCATCCTTTTCGTAGTGATTTCTAAATGCACGTTGCCCCTAAATAGCTGAAAAATCCGCGTGTAATCTGTTCTTATCACATTGTCTGGATTTCATTCACAGCGATCTTGAATGTGCTGTTGATTATTGGTGCAAAAAAAAAAAAAACTTGGTGCATTTCGCTTTACATTCATGTATCGCTTATTATAATATAAGCAGAGGTTTCGAAAATAGGATTTTTTAAAATCGAGTCCATATCATTTGTACTCTATTCTACTTGTACTCTCTATTGATTGGAAGATTTCAAGAAAAAATGATTGGAGGAGAGGCTGAGAAAGAAACACTTAACCATTTTACTTTTATACATGGTTTTCTATTTTTCATTCTTTTTTTATATTTTATTAATAATTAATTACACAGGACTATGAAACTGTAAAAAAATAGAGCAATAAAGGCTTCGTTGTGAAACACTTAATCAAATACTGCAGAAGAATGTAAATTTAAAAGTTTTTATATATAAAGTAAAGGAAGAAAAGAAAAGAATCAGGCATCACGAGATGAATTTTACTAATGTGCCATTCTTATAGCATCTAGATATACGTACAGTTGTAACGCACGTTATACTTCCAAGACTGGAATGTAGATGCCGCCACGTTATGCACATATTTGTAACATTAGCGTGAACTTACACAACACACTGTTTTTTACCGTCATGGAGAGCGTGGGTTCCAATGAGAGAGGTCTCCCACTTCGCTGTCCAATTCTGGATTATATATAAGTTAACTTTCTTTAATTTGATTCTATAGATATTTACTTTTAATTGTCTTGTAGCGTCTAAGTATCCATCTTTTGTAACAGCTATATTTTTAATTTATAAAATGTATTATTTTACACCGAAACTTTTTGTTTACTTTTAGCCTTAACCCAGTAATGACATAATGAACGGTTGCACATTATATAAGATAACTTTACATTGTTGTATCATGAATATGATTCATAATTACTTCCTAAAAGGATAACAATTATTTTAGTTTTGTTACATATATTTTAAATATTGAATTAATTAATATTTCCTACCTGGCTCAAACGTAGTTCTTAAACTTTCCGATTAGAAGATTTATTTCTCCAAGCAAAAATGATTTTAAAAAATCATGTATATCATTAAATTGTGTATTACCAATATGCTTAAGAAAGAGTATCTCGATCAGGCTTATACAGCCGTCTAAGTTCACCAAAATCGCTACAGCGTACGAATCCTTTGATGCCACTGCTGACAGAAATAATTTAACAAAGTAGTTAAAAATACCATGTAGCACATACAGAATTAAAGAAACATTTCTTAATATAATTTCCTTTTAATCCTTTTTCACATAACATACTTTTTTATTTTCAGAAATAGAAATAGAATTTTATGTGGATCTGGATGATCGACATACAAATGCAACCATGGACACAGTAGTCAGACCCAAATTCAACTATCCTTCATTTGTGGTCACGCAGTTAGGTCTGCATAATAACTACGTATCGCTGAATCCTTACCAAAATGGGGTCGAGTTTCAAGGAGGAAAACAGTATGAAATAACTCTTAAACAAGTAATTATATTATTCGAGTAATAATATAAAGTGTTAATAGAACTTTTGAAATTCATGAAAGGGATGTTGAGTTACATAGAAGGTTTGTAAATTTTTTAAAAAAAAGAAAAAAAATTATTAAGTACTATAATACTTCGACTTGCGCGAATTCGGAGCTACAGAATTTTCAAATCTCGTCAATATATTTTTTTTTATCATCACTGAAATCTCAGACAGAATTAGTGACTGAGTCTGATGAAATTAGTAATTTGAATGAAAAATTGTCGATTTTGCCCGGAAAATAAATTTAAAAGTGGATAGTAATGTTCAAGAACTGCTGGATTCCCACAATGAAGAGCTGACAATTGATGATCTCATAGAAATAAATGAGGAAGACATTGTTGAACTTGAGTCTTTAGACTCAATTCAATCGGAAGATCGGACGATGGTTGGGAATTGGACAGAAGGTCTTAGTTTATTCCAAAAAAGTTACAAAAAAGTTTTAGAAAATATAGATTCCTAGCAAAGAGCGTATTTTGTCAAAAAAGCAAGGAATAAAAAATTATTAGCATGCTACGAGGAAATTTTGAGGGGAGAAAAAAACTTTGAGTGGGCAGACTACTTATATTAGATTTCATGAAACATTCTGTATAAAAATAACTTTGGTTTGCGAATTTTTATTTGGGTTTCTTAAGATTTTATTGAATATTGTTTTTCTAAATTATGATTTTCTTTCGTCTCTGAATTCAACTAAAAATAATTTATGTGTATTTACATGAGAATTTATACCCCGATATACGCGACTTCGAATTGCGCAGTTATCACTCAGTCCCACCTATCGCGTAAGACGGGGTATTACAGTAATATAAATTTTGTAAGGGCAAAATAGATTTTATGTAAATATTATATAGTTTTATATAGAACATGAGCAAAAAAAGTTGGAATTTATATGGTAGTGTTGCAGTGGGTTGCCACACGTACGTTCTTCTCTATCTGTCTCTGATGACATTTAATGTATCTTCTTTATGACAATATTTGATATGAAAAACTCTTCTAGCAATAAGGAACCGTAATATTTGAAAGCAGGACATACTATTTATACAGACTTGAAGAGAAGAGTGATTGGTACACGAGTATAAGTATTTTGATACGTTGTGAGACTGCGATTAAAAATATAAAATAGGTAATAAAACTTCCATAATATTTGCCTTTACTATTCATTCAACAGTATTTGTGACTCTTAATCCAACTCAATCAACGATTGATTTTAAATTATTTTAATCCCTCCCCCAAAAAAGTTCTGTTTTACAAAAAATGAATACAAAAAAAGATATTTTTATATAGAATGTTCAAAACCTCATCAGTATTGAAAACGGAATATTTAACATTAAACTTTGCTGAACATTGTAAAAATTTCCTTAAGTATCTCAAAAAAAAAAATTATTAAAAAAACACATTAAATGAAATATAACGAAATGTAGTTTTGATATTGTGAGTATTTATAAAATGTTTTCGCATAATATGTCAATATTAATTCTTAATACAATAAAATCTGCTGAGTTTTTAAAATTTTAAAGAAAACCTACTCTCTCTCTCTTTATGTTTTTATATAAAAGGGTGTTTTTTTAACGGACGCTATTCAGAGGCACCTGTAGCTCAATCTCACAACAGCAGTGGCAGAAAACATGGTATGAAGACTATTAATGGCATAAGAAATATGATTTTGTAAACAAGAAAGAAAAAAATAATAAAAATCGCTGATAGAGTTATTCTTGGCGATAGTATAACACCACACCGAGATTCAGCATAAAATATGGGAATGAAAGTAAAATAGGAGAAAGACAGGTAGTTTTTTTTCTCAGACTTAAAATCAGCTGTCGAGGTCATTTGAAATGGAGGCATCAATTAACAGTCTTGTTGTTAATGGAGGCATTAATTAACAACAAGGCATGAACAGTCACCTCAGGCAGATTAATAAACCAAGTGTAATAAATCACTCTTAATTTCTGAGAAAGTATGAATAAAAAAGACCCTAGGAAAGTGATTTAATACAATAAATAATGCCCTACCTTTCCTGATGTTTTCTGGGCAGAGAGCAGATTTGTGTTGTAGCTTTCTATGGTTGTAAGAAACAGACTATTCTTTCTGAATTAAGTTTTAATTACAATTATTGGTTAAGAGTTTATATTGTAATATTACAAATAAACACAAGACATAAGTTTAAATCGCGATAAACAGAGAACGTTCCTTTTTGGGGCGTCTCCCCAAAATCAACTGACGAAACAACAATAAAGCTGTATGTCACTGGGAAATGGAACGCAAAGCGTTCCACCATCCCATATCGAGTTTGTCAATGTGGCCTGAAGTGGAAGGGCCTGACTGAGTGAGAGTGCCCCGATTGGTTTGTAGGATGTGGCAAGGAGGTGTGGCTATCGGAACAGTATGGGTCGTATCTTCGGTTTCGGCGGAAAAGTCCTGAAGTGAGCTGAAAGGCCCTGCTGTGATCGGTCAATGGGACTCTGAGAGTAGGCAATCAATTGACTGCACTAAAGCGTTGGAACTTAACAAAAGGGAGGGGTCTAGAAAACTAGCCTGTGTGGGATTCCAAAATGGAATTGAAATTTAAGAGTTTACGAAATAGAAAATAACAAAAAGGAGAATTTAGAAGTTTCTATGGTCTAGTGACGAAACAAGAAACATTTCTTGTTCTTATCTGACGCAACTAGTGTTCTCTAGTGGGAGAAAGCGCGAATCACACATGTTTTGAACTTAGAGTTTTTAACACCAAGTATACTACAATGGATTCCCACCCACGTGGGCATTGGGCAAAATGAATGCGGGGACGTCCTCTCTAAGGAAGCTCGGGAATTGGATAAGCCTTCCATGTTACCCTGGAGGATGCAAACGCGGTCGCCGAGTCCAAAATTTACCAGCGTTTCATAAAACTAACTATCCCAGAGCTTAATTGACCTAGAAATTTGTCATCTACAGTAGCAAGACTTCTCACGGGTTATTTTGAGGTATGACAATATCTCCAGATAATTTCCGATCTTACCCCATCTGCAGAAGTTTTTCGCAAACCCAATTAACACCAGACTATATTTTTGTCTACAAGGCCACTCTTACATCTCTTTTTAAACTTAATGCATTGCCACAGAGCATTCTTTACAGTCCTCAAGTTCCAGACCTCGCTTATTATTAGGGCTTTTGGACCAATATAGAAATGCATTAAATCCATAGACAAGGCAAGTAGTAGGAAAAGAAGAAACCAAGTTTAAAATTTACACTTTCATATGCGACAATGTGTCAGTAATTTTGTCTATAAAATCATTTAGATAGCTCCGAATAATAGGATTTTTTGCTGAAGTGAGACACCTCAAGAGCATATGCGACACCCATAACCAGAATGCGCATTTTTGGTAAGTCTCTATTATCTTAATCATACACAGTTTTTAGTGAGCTTAGATCCTTATAGAAGCTACATCAGATGGCTCTATTACTTAATGCTTGGAAAGGAATAATAAAAAAGTTCGAAGAAACTGCGTCACTGACAATTAGCCTAGTCTAGAGACGTGAACCTGTTTCAGAAGAGGCGATCTGTAACTGTCGATGGATCACAGGGATCTATTGTTGATACACATATCATAGACAGTGTGGAATATTCCATTTTACATAATGCGTATGGCTTCAGGAAATGTTGTGCAAATAACACATTTTGCTGTGTACAGGGTGGATGATTTTTGAAACAATCTTTTTTTTCCGCTGAATCCTATTTCCAATGTCATCATTTGTCTCCATACCAACTTCTGGTGTCATCGTGGTTATTAGATCAAGCAATAAATGGTTCTAAATATCATCAGGGCGTTACACTAGATGCTAAAGTGTAAATTAATACCTTTAAAAATGTATTTTTAAAATTTATGAGATTGATATGAAATGTGTGTTGACTGTCACAATCTTTTTACTTAAATATTTATAATAAATAACTTTTATAGAAAGAAACTCACTTGCTCCTGCTCCTTATCAGACCAATTGTACCGATTACATGACGATGTGGAAAAACCGAGGAGGTTTTGGACCCTTGAACCCATCTGTAATTTCTCACATAGTTCTTTTATTTTTCATTTCAATTTGATTGTATCATATTTTTACAGAGAGTACAACTAATTTAATAATGCAATATATTTAGATATATAATGCACATATAAATACACAAATACATTTAATTGAAAATACAGGCAAAAAACATTCATTAGAAAACAGCGGAATAACTCGGTGTAGCACGAGCTTTCTTTCAAAAATAATGCTATGCACATACATATTTCTGTAAAGTAAAAGAGAGTTAAAAGAGGAAGTATTTTAGGGAAAAGTGTGAAATAAGTACTTTATAATTCAGTAACAGGAGATTGTTGATAACGCTATAATGAAACAAAAAGAAATTTATAAATTGTATTCCAATAATGAGTGTAATTAACGAACACACACATACACACACGCAATCCAAATCCTCAATAAATAAAATAAAAAAGGAAAAAAAATCTGAGAAATATTAGTTCTACTTGAAAGTTCTGTCTATTTTAAGAATAAAACAAAATAACAAATCTTTCGTAACTTGAATAAACTTTATTTAATGATATAGTTGACATCATCATTTGTGACCTTTTGTCAGCGTGATGGTAATATATATATCCTATTTTTAAAAAAAGTAACCTATCCCTAGAGGCAAAAAATTGAACCAATGTTTGTCTGATATCTCTTCTTCGTTACCGAATTTTAAACCAAGAAACAATTTTTTAAGGACTGATCCAAGTGATAATCGATGGGTGCAAATTCTAAGGAGTATGGTAACGCAATTGAATTTCTCAGCCTATCTCTGAGTTCCTGACGGGTTCCCAAGGTAGCAAGTGACCTGGAATCATGGAGTGGTATTATATCTTTCCTAATGAACATGGTTGACCTCTTTTCTTGGGGGTGCTGTTTTTAAATGATTCAGTTGCTGATAATACCTCTTCTATAGTCATTCGTATGATTTCAATAGTTGAAAATGTATTGTATCAAATATTCTACACAACATTCCCTTATTCAGGCTCAAATTCAGCTTAGAGAGAAAGAGGATGGTTTTACGGATTCACAATACGCATTCATCCTTACGATGTTTTCATATGTAATCTACGTTTCATCTACAGCTATCAACCAGTCCAAGAAGAGTTCGACTCGGTTTCGTGCAAGCAGAGATAGGCATGTGTTGTCATGATCATTCAAATTCTTCTCACTTAACTTATATGTTACCCATTTGGAATATTTTCCCACACATATCCTGATTTCGGGATATAGTTTCGAAAAGATTTGTTGAGCTGAATCAAGTCTTTCCGAACTTGAAAGTTGTTGTAACCAGAATGGACAGATCTTTCATGCTCACCTATTATAAAAAAATGCATTATTAAACTCAAATTTTTATCAAAATCGATGATAAGTATTTAGTAAGTAGAAGTAAAAATCAGGTATATTCAGTAATCTAAGAATACCAATGGCTTTTTATTCAATATCTAAGACATTTTTTATGATGTTAATATAATAATGCCTTTTATTAATATAAACCATTTCATTCTGGTAATAGTTTTGATAATTCTTTTACTTCAGATGGCAATGGAAGAGTGTAAGTACAATCTAAGTTTGGAAGATTTCGGATGTATTCCTTTTACAGTGGATTATCCTCACAACGAAACCATTTGCAGAGTTTGTGAAGACTGCTATAGTAAGTAAAAAGCATGTCCTGCCCTAAATTGTAAAATATGGCTGGTTTATGAATGTCTCAATAAGTAAATTTTCATGATATTAAGTATTTCATTGCTTATTTTCTAATAACTTGATTTAAATTTTTTAAAAAAAATTTACATCGGATAGTCAATTTGTAATAAATATGCGTATTATGTGAAATAATCTGTTAAACGTGCATACTATCAGTGATGAATGATTTGTGTTATCTATGTAACAAAAAGTGTTCTTATGACTAAGTAGTGGAAAAAATGCATACAATTGCATCAATGATTTCTCTCAGGATCTGCATTGAATTTTGAAAAAAACTGGAGGCGCTATCTATAAATAATTATTTCTAAATGTTATTGATTGATTTTATGGATATTCTCTAAATGCTTTTTTCGATTTTGAGCATTGAAATATTTTTTAATTTTCTTACTGATACATCTATATATAGTTTGCTGAACAAAATACCCGATTAAAAGAAAACTAACTGCGTTTTTGTCATGTGTATTATGTAATAAATATAATATTGATTATTTGTTACTTATCACTAATTGCGTAGATGAAACTTACATTATCAAAAACTATTTTAAAAATAAGTTTTAAATATGTACAGAATGTAAATACATTTGAAATATAATGCTTCTGAAATGAATTTATATACAGGGTATCCCGAAACACAATGTCAAGTGGGCACGAGTTGAAAGAAATGTTGTTATCAGTTCTGGGAAGATTTAAAAAAGAATTCTGAATCACTTTGTGTCAATTAACATATTTTTGAAAATGTAGAAAATTTACACCCTACATCACATTATTAGGTACTGTGAAACCAAATTCTACAATTTTACAGCGCTTTTTTCATTAACGGGATCTTACATAAATGTGTTATCAACCACAGTCAAAAATCGAGTGAAAAACCTTACATGGTTCATTCAAATTAACGTAGTTTGAGTCTGTTTGAGAAAACGATGCCAGCTAATTTTCTCTTCATAAAAAGAAAAATATTGCACATTACCCTAAGCAAGTTATTTAAAAAGATGACTCCCAAATGGGGGGTGAAACACTTGCTACTTTTCTATCTATAACAATCATTGCCAATTTTCGTTAACAAATAACTCAATTGTAGGTGTGTAGTTCAAACTAAGAAATAAATTAAAAAATAAAATGTAAGACATTTTTGTAATACTTTAATGCAATAAATGTTCGAAGTATCTGCCTTTTAGCTTCATTCAAACCAATTGAAAACGTAACCGAACCGTTGTGACGGGCTCACGCGTCTTTTCATTAACATGTCCTTTGGGTTCTTTGGGGCCAGAATTAATGACAACTCTTTTCCAACCAAATCCAAGAAGTGAAGTGTGAAAAAAAGATGTATATTAGGAAGCTTTTAAACATCAGAAGTTAGAGTAAGCGCAATGGCAATTTGAGGAATGAAAACATAATCCATGGTTCAAGCGTGCAGAAATTTTGGAAAACGTTACGTGGCGACTAGTAGAAATTATACGTGATAGAGATACATTGAGTCAAGGTGCATACCATAGCACTAGAGCATCTACACGACTTCATCTAAGATAGTAGCGATCGATTCTTCAGACTACAGCAAGGTAGGACTGACTATTTAATATTAGGATTAGTGATAGTATTGTAATTGAGTTTAGGCGAGTCAGTAATTGATAGTGGTCCGAGTTAGGTTAATTCGATATTATATAAATTATGTGTTTTGCCACCGTAGATTCTCTAACATATATTATTATAATCTATTTTGTTAAAGATTTAAGTTTGAAATCTTTATATATAAAAATCTTCTGTGCGTGTGTTTGTCACTAAACTCCTCCTAAACGGCTGGGCCGATTTCGATGAAATTTTTTGTGTGGGTTCAAGTAAATTCGAGAATGGTTTAGATTCACAATTCGGTCCGATATCGCAATTAGTTAAAAAGATATTAATTAAAAACATTGAGAAATACAACTCAACATTCATCTGCATTGTTATAACAACGCTATTGTTATAAACAAGTAATATAAAAAAAATTTAAATCAATTCCTACTCAGATCAACCAAGAAAAAATTTATTTTAGCTACTTTTTATTAAATAGTTGCAATTAATATAAATATGTATATACATATGAGAGAATCACAACATTAAGTGGTAATTAATTTTTATTAATTATCATTAAAGTATCGTATTGTCATCCAAAACAATCGTGTATATAAAATTTCCTTTCAACAGAATGCTTTAACACGTGAGAAAAAAACCTTGGACATAAGTGGCCAAAAGGGTCGCTAAGTCACCAACGTGGCTGTATTTGTAATTTTTTCAATAATTATTTTTAATCAATTAATTTTTATTAATTATAATTAAATTATTGTATTGTCATCCAACATAATCATGTACATTACATTTCAGCTCAATTGAGCGCTTTAAAATGTAATTTATTAACGGTTGAAAATTCCACGAAGATAAATAAATGAATAAACAAACAAACAAATAAAATATGTATAGAGATCGTGAGCTAATAGTAGGGAATTGAAAAAGACGTAAGTTGGCTGGCCAAACCCGGTCTTTATTGTTACGAAAATGCAGACGATTCACGCTTTTTAGCGTTTTTAGTTAATATCTTTTCAAATAATCTTTATATATGTAATTCTTCTGTGTGTGCGTATGTAACCGAACTCCTCCTAAACGGCTGGACCGATTTTGATGAAAGTTTTTGTCTGTTCCAGTGGACTCGAGAATGGTTTAGATTTATAATTCGGTTTAGAAATGTTTATTTAATTAATTTTTTATTTATAAATTGTTGATCTTGGAATGTTTTACATTGGATCCGGCAGACTGCGCTGCGATCGCAATATCGAATATTCAAAAATCTTTTATTTTGAATTTAAGATGTGTGTACAGGACAACGTCTGTCGGGTCCTCTAGTTAAGATTATATATGTATGCTTCTAGTTTTTCTGTTAATCCTACATCTTTAGCTCACGCTGATAATCAAAGAGATGTTCACCAGAAGGGGGAATATCACACAGTGATAAATGAATTGCTGAAGCAGTGCAAAAATAAACTTAGCTAGTAACTCTCAGCTCATTAAGTGATCACTTGTAAAAAGATGTAGAGCCTGTATTCTCGTAAAAGACAAACTAATCGATCATTTATTTCATTAAAGTATTATAAATATACTTTACACTTTATTTTTAAATTAAGTGCTTAGATCAATTTACACACCTCAGACTGAGGTTTTTGAAATAAAGTTATTCTGTGAAAAAGGATATTTATTGTTATGGATAGAAAAGTAGGAAGTATTTAACTGTTTTGTAAACTGAACTAAATGAACTACCTTTTGAAATAACTTACCTAGAGTAGTATGTAGTATTTTTACTTTTTTTTATGGAGTGTCAAAGGTAACATCAATTTGTGGTCTCAGTAACTAATCATGTGATGGAAGGCGTCAATTTTCTACATTTTCAAAAAAGGAATTCACTTGGCTCCCTTGGTAAACTTGACCAAATAAACAAAACCGAGTGATGTAGAGTTTTTCAAAAAAATTATCTTAGAATCGACATGACCTCCTCCCCCTTTTCCCTCCATGTCTTCTTGATGTTGAGTTTAGAGTCACTCTGTATGTTATATTAAATTAGTTTCACAAATTTTCTGATTCAGAATATTTTATTTTATTAGATATGACTTATGTTGAAAGTCGCTGTGAAAAACTGCTGGGAAAATACAATCAACCATGCGAGTAAGAAATGCACAGGGAGAGAATTATGCTATAAGATTTAAATTATTTTTACACTTAAAATAAATGTAATTCAAAGTAATATGGTATCAAAGTTTTATTTTCAAATTATCCATTCTAATGCAAATTCGATTTTTATATTTCTTGCAATCATTAAAAGGATGCAAAATTTCACTCATTTTTGACCACTGTATTAAGAATAGAATTTCAGATAGCATTTTAATAACGTTATAGTAAGTGAAAATTACTTTGCACGAAACAGTAAGCAACACACATATATCTTTCACTTAATCTTTTTTTTTATTCATGAAATATTGAAACTAAAAGAAATACCATAATATATACAAAAAGAAATAACGTTTTCAGTAATTATAAGAGCATAAATTATTTTTGAATTTTTATACATTGAGAATTTATACATAAAATATAATTGTGCTTTCCTTGCAAATTCATTACTCGTAAATAGTAATGTGATTTATACGAAAATTAAATGAAAATGTGTAAAAAAATAAAAATTTAAGAAACAATACTCTTACATTTCTTTTATTCTGTCTTTTTAAAAATATGCTAACTGAAATCTGTTTCACTGTTATATCTTTTAAAACTAAATGCGAAAATTTTTGCTAGAATTTTTTAGTTTGTCTAAGAGTATATTAATTGCGCAACTATTTTATCAAGTGAAATCTTATTTATACATATATTTGCATAATATTTATGTTTGCTTTTAGTTACATCAAATATGAACTTACAATGAAAGAAAAGTACGTTTTGATTAAAAAAACCGTGGTAAGTATAACTTTTGGGAAGAAAATAACACATTTTAGATAGATAATTTGCATCAGCAAAGTTAAAATAAATAATTTATTATTTTCCTTAAACTCTTCTAAAAACAATTTAATAGACTTATTACAATTTCGATTGAATTTTAAACTTTTATTTTGCAATACAAAGAAATAACACTCAAAATTTAAAGCATCTATTTGAATAAATGCATAGGGCTGCTATTTATATAAAAATCAGACAAAAAATTTTGCAACCAATACTGTCACAGGGATATAAAAAGCAATGCAAATGATCGGGCTCTGTCTTTTTATGGGTTAGAAAGTACTTATCAAATTATATCTTAAGGTATCCGACTACGTTCGGAACCGTGATTTTAAAAAAGCGCATAAATGGATAATTTTCATGATATTTAGTGTCACTCAGATTACAATACATGCATAAAATTGTTTTAAGGACATTTTGACAAAAAAATATTTAAATATAATATTTTGGCAAAAAATTAATTAGAATAATCTTTTTTCCAAATTTTCTCCTTTTGTGAAAAATAATATTTTGCCTGTATATAGCTCAAACCTCTCTACAGAGGCTCAACTGGAATTTTTGAAAAATTCACATTATTTTTTCAGAGTTACCACCAATTGAAATAATTATTCGCGTTTTTTTCTTAAAATTGCTCCCCTATGTTGTCTTAAAATATGAATAAACCCACTTCTAAGTTATATATTTCAAACATTCTAGTTCAGCCTCTGAACAGAGGTCTGAGCTATATACAGGCAAAATATTATTCTAATAGAAGCATTTTTCACGAAAGGAGAACATTTGGGGGGAAAAATTATTATTCTAAGTTAATTTTTTGCCAAAATATTGTATTTAAATAACTTTTTTTGTCAAAATGTCCTTAAAACAATTTATATGCATATATTCTAATCTAAGTGACCCTAAATACCATGGAAATTATCCATTTATGCGCTTTTGAAAATCACGGTTCCGAACGTAGTCGGATACCTTAACTTGCACCGAATTTAAAAACCTACATTACAACATAATCATTTGGGCATACGGATTCTTCCTATGTACGTCTCTTTTTAAATTCTTTATACATTTTATATGTGCAAGGTTTTTCTTTCTATTTTCTGATTACGGAGATTCAGTATGTAGATCCAACTTTTTTTTTACACGGCTTTAAAATAACTCATTTACCTAATATAGTTTTTTACACGAACTTATTTGTTCCAGTATAAATCTCACGCCTCTTCAAACTTTTTAAATTCTATTTTTGACAGTGTGATCAGAAAACGGTCAGTTTATGACCATAATAGGGCATAATATGGCATAATAAGGAAGTAGACAATGACGGAGTCGAATGTGAAGTTCAGCTATTAACAGCTGATTTAATTCGCAAGGGCTTGGAATTTGCTTCAAGTGTGGAACAACATTTTCTTACTCATGATCCTGATATAGAGCCTGCATTAAAAATTTCAACATGAGTTTTGAGCCGCAGGATATCAAGAATTAGGTAAGCAATTTGATAAAGAAAGAGAGAAAAAAAAAAAAAACTGGAGGCCGTTAATGCCGTCTGAAATTCTTAATTTTAATCAAAGCCTACAGTTGTGCTAGACATATCTGACGTATCTACTCAGTGGGGTAACGTGACGTACTAAAACTTTACTGTCGCCAAGTACCTACTCTTTGCAAAATACAACTTGAGGGCCCGAAAACTTACTTTGCAGGGGCCCGAAATGTTCTCCGTTACCCAACTGCATCTACTGATGATGGCATTTTTAGTCTAGTTTGAAATAAATGTACAGACTTGCTATCAAATAGCTAAGAATAGTTGTTAGTTCATAGTTTTATTCCTGATTTCAGGTTGAATTTTAAAACATTGCATGTACTTATAGCAGTGCTTCTCAAACTTTCAATACTTGCGACCCAATTTTCAATCATAATTTTCATCACCCCACCCCCTCCAATACAATAACAATGTATTCAATACAATAATAATACGCTAAATCTACCATACGACCTTTATTATAAATCACACAAATTATCAAGATAAGTATTAAGTTTTGTAAATGTTACTTTTAAGTTTAAATTTAAATTTAAATTTTTTAAAATTGTAACAGATTGCAATAAGAGTGCAGCATGTATTTTTGTTAAGTCAGAATATACTTTGTTTTGCTTCCTTTCAGAGAATTAATAATTTTTTTTAAAGTTATTTTTAATTTTTTTAATTTTGATGTGCTCTCGCCCCCCGTAAGGTTGTCACGCCCCCTTGGGGGCGCGCCTCACAGTTTGAGAAACGCTGACTTAAAGACTGAATTTTCACTCCACAATTATTATAATTTTTTTTTTGCAATAAAGATGAATTATTTTTCTTTTATAAATATGTAACATGGATTTTATGATCTGTAACGATTCCCGCCACACAGCTGTGAATCGGCTTCTTTGTAGAAATAATCATCATGCATCCATTCTGCACCTGCATCTCGAATGTTATTGCATGGTCCCGACTTGGATTTCCCCCGCAAGCTTTTGACATCACGAGGGACCCTTTTCCGTCACTAACAGGATGCAATTAGATTCTAAAAAGGCGCCGCCCCCTAATCCCCGGAGCAGAGGGAACAAGAGAAGCTTTGAACTTTGGAAGAGAGTGGTTCCCGAAGAGAATTCCTCCCTCACAAACCACTTCATTTGAACTCTAATAATCTCTTAATAAGTTTAATAACTTCAATGCATAATTTGTAAGTAATAGATGTGACGTAAATAAAGTAAAAATGAAAATTAATTAATATCAAGCTAACGTTATTTATCTCAAACGTCACAACATCATTACAAAGGGATTTTGAAGAAAATAATTGTGAATTTAATTCTATTTTTCGAAACAAATGCTAAAGATCCATAGAAAATATTTTCTTAAAAGATTTTCATGGTTAAAGGAAAAGGCGAGAAAAAAGATGTTTTTAAGTGTTACAAACTCATATTTCGATGCTTAGATTGAATTAATATAAGTATATTACACATTTTCTTGAATTTAGGTTTCCCGAAGTAGAATTAATTTTAAGGTTGTGCAATATGAATAGATTTTATAAAGGAGTTAAAAAAAGGGGAAAATAATTTTAATTATTCTACTTCAATCCTTTATAATACAGATTTTGGGCTTCGATGAAATGAAAAGTTTTGATTTCTTCACAATACGAAGAACTCTGCTTACCACTCTTTATTCCAGGGATGGATTTAATTCTTCGAATATCCGAGTTTTTAGTTAAATATTTTGAATTTTTAAAATAAATTTAATCTTTTATTTTTCCCTTTCTTCGTTCTTTTTACATTAAAAAAGAAACGAACTGGCTTACCTAAAATATGAATTCAATGAAATTTTGAGCTGCAGAATCAGTTCAGTATAGAATTGGATCTTATAATTTTTTTATCTTAACACTTAGTTTTGAAAAATAAATGTAATTTTAATTTGGCTTAGATAATTTATCAAAATTATATCTCGTAAAATCAGTTTTTTAAGTAATTTTGTATCCAAACTTTTATTTGTTGTATTGCACTTCACATGTTTTCCCTTGAATTTTTTTTTATCAAATTTATTTCCTACCCATGAAAAAGATGAATTTTTTAGAGGAAGAACATATTATACTCATACATTGAAAAAAAATAGGTACTAATAATGTATTTTTTTATCACAGGAAAATCCCAAAGCAAATTTTAGTGAGGTAAGTTGAACTATTTTTCCTTCACATTTCCAGTTTCAAACAACCTGCTTTGACCAATGAATTTTATTATAGAAAGTTCTACAAAAAACATCTATTTGTTTTATGTTTTATAAATGCTGATTGGTACCCAAAATAGTTTAAATACTTACTATACTATTCTTGAAATTAAACAGTAAAAAACAGTTTTTATTATTTTTAATTTTCAACATAATTATTCTTCTTAAGAATATTGAAAGGTAAAGGATACAATATAAGAAATAACTTAAATACATTTTAATGTAAAAATTTCACATAATTTAAATGTAAGTAATAAATATATAAAAATTAGTAATGTTTAATTGCCATAAATTACTATGTGGGTTGAAAATACGGGGCTTAAGACTGCAATACTATGCATAATATTAAATAGTTCACTTAAGAATGCAGAGTTATAGAACGGAATATTTTGAAAAGCAATTGAAATAAAAGCCATAATTATTTTTACACATCTTCTGATAAAAGTACATTAGTATGAAAGTATGATATTTTTGATATAATGATATATTTTACTTTTTGTATACTAAATGAGATACTATTTTTATGTAATGAAATATATGATGTAATTTATTTTTGATACTGAATGAGATAAAAAAAATCGAAAATGTGTGTGGATCAAGAACGAATTTATGATGGCATTTTCCCTATTTACTAGTTGCATAAATAGCGATATCATTATACATCCTTTTCTTTGTTTTGGTACTTCAGTAAGTCACATTTGTAATAAATATGTAAAAAATGTTTAGCTAAAATAATTAAGAAAAGTTCAACAGTAACCTGAAAATGAACCTGGCTTCAAAAAGTTTTAGACTAAACCAAAGACCAACTATTAGACCAATGACTAAACTTTTTCTTTTGGATTTATTATAAGCAATTTTACAAAACGTGTATTGAAGTTTATTTTCGAACAACTTTTATAGCACCCAGAATAAACTCCACAACATTTTTTGGATTATTAAATATAACTCTAAAAATTGGTTTGATGAATATTTGAGAATTCTTATTTCTGCCGATTCTCCTATATAAACTGATTATTGGCTGTTGTTTTTGATTACCTAATTATTTTTACAATGCTTGACAATTGCTAAGGAACAGTTACTTTTTTTGGAATAATTAAAAATACACAATGATTGAAGAAATGAAATAAAGTACCTATTTAGTAGGGATGATGTGCATTTATTATAGTGCAAAATAGTACAGATATCGCCACATCGAAAAATAAAAATTTAAAAATAAAAAAGATACTCCTTGGATTATTTCCAAACAGCTGCAAAAATATTGATCTTCAGGTCACAATGATGCAGACATGTGTACCCTATATGATGTGTGTTGACGACGGAGACTAAACCACATTTTGCACCTCTTATCTATGCACATTAAACTATCACTGAGTCCTTGTGGATATATTCCCACTCCTCTCTCAAAGCGGTTTTGAGCTCTTACACTGAACGGGAAGAGATGGCTCTTTGGGCAACACGTCTTCCAGTACCCTAGTCATGTTCAATAGAATTTAGGTTGGGAGAGTAAGCCAGCCCTTGCATACGGAGAATATTTTCATTTTGCATTGCGTCCGATACCTCAACGCTTCTGTGTGGTACCGCATTATCGTCCATAAACAGAAATTCTATACCTACAGCATTTCTAAGAATATGATCTCGATCTAGAATAATCTCTCTGCAATACCGATGCGATGTAACGCTTCCTCGCTCAAACATGTGAGGCGGTGTTCTGCCAATGTGCATGATGTCTGCCTACACCATCACGCTTGAGTCGTACCGTTCACGTTCACAAACCTTTGTGCATATCGTGTTCCACGCTCTCTCCACAGTAATTGGGGGCCAGAATCACTTGTCACACTGAAACGACATTCATCGGAGAACATCACTCTAAACCAATTTTGGTGATCCCAACCAACATGTCTCTTAAACCAGAGTAATCTCTCTCGACGATGGCGACAATGCAACGAAAAGGCTTCCGTGTACCTAAAACAGCTTGATTTAGTCACCGTGATATGGTTCTTGCTGAAACATGCGTACCGGTAATGGTTGTAAGGTTTGCAGCTATCTGACCGGGAGTAAAATTTCTGTTCCTTTTTGCCACGAGGGCTACATAGCCATCCTCTAAAGGTGTAGTGTTCATACCAAGATCCCCGGCATGCTTTTGCAAAGCATTTCCACCTTCAGCGATCTTCTTTAATAGCGAGATGACACTCTTTTGTATAACCGTTGCAGCAACTACAGTGGTGGTACTCTAACCTGTTTGCAGTCGTCCAACGGCTCTTCGACAATTGTAGTCTGTCAAATGATGTCTTGCTGACATTTTGATCATAATTATTGCAGGAACCAAACAGAACTTCAGAGAAACAACTTTTATAACATCCAGCAGTATTTTCGTCAAACATCGAACAGCATGAATTTTCCTATGCATCATGGGCTAGTATGCACAGTCTTTTATGCAGATAATGAGTACTTATCCACCTCGTCTTCTTAACTTAAACTTACTTTTTTTGGTCAGCTGTCTGAGACCTAATTTTACATAAAACACTTGTTCCTTAACAATTGTTAAGCACTGTATAATCCAAAAACTTTGGCAGCACTATAAGCTTAAATTTATAATTAACTCATAGTATTTTAAAAAGCAAATTTTATTCTGGCATTGCTATTTTCTGAGATTGCAAGAATCTTTTTTTAAAATTAATTTCACATAAACCCGCTACGAATTTTTCCGCCAAATAATTAAAAAAACTACAATGCAATAACATAAGGCTTGTTGCCCAGGATCTATTGGGTACGATTTCAAAATCATACCAAACCCATGTAGCGCACCAATAAAAGTTCTTTTTATTTTAATAAATGATTTTTCAAAACGTGAAAGAATACCTTCATGCTATTTATTGTATTGTAAAGTACCAGGTGTATGCATATCAAATGAGACGATTGCTAACAGATGTCGCCACGCATATATGCAAATAATTAGAAACCATGACACGAGATTTTTTTTATAGTTTGACCTTTGATACTCATGTTTAGATTACATTTGGACGAGTTTCAGCGTGCATTGTATTTTTTTACTGTGTTGAAAATGTCGAATTTTATGCCTTCCGACCCCGATTTGCGGACAGCATTAATTTTTTGTTACCATCTGCAGAAAAATGCTGCGTAATCGCATCAAATGCTTGTAAAAGCATACGGTGGCAATGTTCTGAGCCGTGCGCAGTGCTACAGGTGGTTTGAAAAGTTTCAAAATGGTGATTTCGATGTGAGAAACGAGGAGCGTGGCAGACCAGCAAAAAAATTTGAAGATGCCGAATTGCAAGCATTACTCGATGAAGATGATGGCCAAACACAATAACATCTTGCAGAACAATTGAATTCTGACCAGAGCACTGTTTCCCGTCGTCTCAAAGCAATGTGCAAGATAATAAAGATCGGTAGATGGGTACCACACGAGCTAACGGACCGTCAACAGGAAAACCGAAAAATTCGTGTGCGAAATGATGCTTGCCCGATACAAACGCAAGTCATATCTCCATCGTATTTTGACTGGCGATGAAAAATTGATTTATTTTGAGAATCCCAAGCGAAATCGATCATATGTTGACCCCGGACAGCCGTCCAAATCGACCGCAGGGCCGAATCGCTTCAGCCGCAAGGCAATGTGTATTTTCTGGGATCAGGAGGGACCAATCTATTATGAGCTTCTCAAACCCGGCGAAACTGTTAATACTGATCTCTAAAAGCAACAATTACTTAATTTGAACGATGTTATACTCGAAAAACACGAACAATACAAGAAACGGCAACACAAAGTGATTTCCCTTGATGACAACGCCCCTAACCACCGTGCTAAACCGACGAAGGACATCGTTAAGGCGCTCGGCTGAGAGCACTTAGAGCATGCGGCTTATTCGCCAGATTTAGCTCCTTCCGGTTACCACCTATTTGCATCATTGGGACACACATTGGTTGACCAGCGCTTTACTTCTTACGAAAACGTCAAATCTTGGCTTAATGACTGGTTGGCCTCAAAAGACCGATAATTTTTTTTAGCGTGGTATTCACAAATTGCCCGAAAAAAGGGGAAAATGTGTAGCTAGCGATGGATATTATTTCAAATAAAGAAATATTAACCATTTTCGCAAATTTATTGTGTTTTTTTTTAAACAATCGTCTTATTTCATTTGCATACACCTGGTATTCAATGGAGGAAGCTTTATTTTTTTCAAAATATTCTTAACAAATGTTAGGGAAGTTATGTTTTCGAAATATACTAAAATATAATGAATTAATTCAAGTATATCTTGATGAACTTTATTTTACAAAGTTATTTTGGTATTCATATATTTCTAATGAATTTATTTTACTTTTTAATTTAAAATGGCATTAACTGAGTTTATATTTTCTCTTTCAGAGTTTTTATCAAAAACAAAAAGGGGTAAGTAATTAAACATGGATAACTAAAATCTACGCAATCTGCATTTGATTGTAGTAACAATTATAAAACTTCTTACATTCCATAATCTTTATTTGTATCAAAAGTAACTATCTAAAAACTTTTAATTGAAATATTTAGATTCATGTATATAAACTAACTAAGCGTTATGTTTTTTTTTCAGTATCCCTGCACTAAAACTGCTATTTTGACTCGTCGGTAAGTATTTAAATCCAATGATGGAAGCCTGTATTACTACGTGTATTTTAAAACACAGATTTAGATACAGAAAATATTAATGTAAGAAACTGGATTATACATTTATAAAAAAAACTGCGTAAAAGTTAGTGGGGAATTAATCTGTCCCTGTCCCTAATTCAAGAATCGTATTCGGAGGGTATTAGCTCAGAAAGTTGGGAAATTGTGCCCCGTCTTCAAGCTGAATAGTCAACATTCACAAATGATCAAAAGTATTATTCTTTCTGCTCCAAATCTACTCTGTTTGGGAGGGATAAAGGGTATCCGAATAATATCCGGTTATCTCTAAGAAAATCATCCGAATGATATGCCTCGTGAGGCTGAGTTTGAAAAATAGCCTTGAGAGATGATAATGCAACTTAGTCGTATGATTTCTTCAATGCATCAGTGAATGTCATGGATGAAAATGAAATTAATTCGATAATAAAAAAACATTATACTCTATTTAACCTGTTACCATTTACAGAAGTAATATCTCTGTGAAAGGGCTTTATCGCGCTTTCTCACTAATCCTCCTGGGAAATCTTTGGGGCCAGAATGGTATTATTTCAATCCAACCACCTCAAGAAGAAACCGCGATATACAGATTAGTTAATAGATATATTTGGAGCTTTAGCATTCTCGAGATAGTAAGATAGAAGTCGAATAGAAGGGGGATAGAAGACGAAGAATAGAATAGAAGGCGGATAGTAATAGAATGGAAGAATAATAGTAGAAGAATAAAGTACAAGAAGAAGCAGAAAGCCGAAGTACTGATTGCCGTGAGATATTGGTAAGAGATTAATTATAGAACGGATTTTAGAGCTTCTTAAGGAATCTACAGTAGATAAAGATTCTCAGGTTAATTTCTCATAAAGATAGTGAGTAGGATTTTAGGCGCTATTTACTTAGAATTGATATAATTACGTAGTATCACTCCTAATCATATCCCTCTAGTAAGACTTGTGTTGCGTTGGTCAATATATATTTAGACAATAATAAATTAGATTTATTATGGAGAATTTGAGTGAGAGAGATCAATCATTTATTCCTACAAATCTAGGTCGCGTAAATGAAGAGTTGATATCCATGTCCACGGGGTATCATATATCTCGGAATTTTTTTTTATTTTTCTGAATGTTGGTGGAAAAATTAAGTCACCTCTTGTGAATCTTTTTGATATGATGTACTAGAGATGTGACTGTTAAATAACGAGGCAATAAATACTATAAACAATTTTATTTTGATTTCATACATATTTACTTATTATATCACCTTCAATATACAACTCTCATCTATCACTATCACGCTTCATGCAAATCATTCACTGTTTGTAACAGTGCTGGAAGTCTTCGTGTACCAGCTCCTGTAGGACACGTGCCGCTTTCTCTTTCACAGCTTCGACGGATTCATTTCTTTCCTTTTAATGCAGACTCACACAGATAAAAAAATTGGTCTAACACTAGGATGCTGCACTTCGCAAAAAACCTCATTGCAGATAAAGTGGAATGAACTGGCTCATTGAGAACGCATGTCATGTCCTTCAGCAATTTGGGTCGTTTCTATCTTATTATTTCACGGAATTCAGCAGGAACGTGAAGGTAGTAATTTTAAGTGATCTTCAGAAAACCAGGGAAAAGTACGCAATCAGATGAATGTCGGGAAAATCAATCATTATTGTTTTGAGTTATGATTTGCTGATTAGTAGATTTTTGGCACTCGTTGAAAATGGGCTCTTCCAGTGCATGGATTGGCGCTTCGTTTCAGAAATCGTAAGTAAAAACCACGATTCGTCACATGTTATTATCTTTTAGAATAAGTTTGAACTGTTTTCAATGGCATTCATAGTGTTTTAGTGCAGTCATTTTTACGATCTTCTTGTTGTTCAAACTTGAGTATAGTAGGCATCATTTTGGCATACACTTTTTGAATGCCAAAATAATTATGTGAAATCTGCAGAACGCATTCTTTGTCTATTCCTACAGTCTCAGCAATCCCACGAATATTTAATCGTCTGTCAAGTCGAAAAGAACTGCCGATTTTTTTTATGCTATCATCCGTGTTTGACGAGGAAAGGTTATCCGGGAATGAATCATCTTGAACGCCCTCTCGGCATTTTGAGAGAACGCTTAAACCACTCAAAAACACGTGCGCGCAATTAACCTTTATTGCCATACACTTCTTTTAATAAATTATAAGTTTCAGCAGTGTGTTTCCAAGTTTCATGAGAAATTCCTCGATAGTTCGTTGCTTTGCTGCTCTCAAGTCTTGCTAGATTTCTTCAATGTTTAAAAACACACGGGTTCATGGACTTAATCTAGATGTTTCTGTCATTCAAGTGGGATAAGAAGAAACAATGACAACATAATTTCATCTTAAATCAATTAAATTTTTCGAAGGATCCAAGAGCTTTGAGATGTGTATCAACTGTTCTTCTGAGGCGGCCTCGCCTGCTAACATCCTCGAATGCCTAGGCTAAGGTTTAGCTGACCTAGTAGGGTTTAGACGACGACCCCTTGCTGGAGTTGGATTATTTGAGAGTGTACGACGTCATGCACATGGTCTAGCACCGATGACCAATGGAGGCATGCAACAAGAACAACAACACAACATAATTTTTTCGGTGAGGCAAAAAATAACTCGAATGCAAGCGAAGACTATGGCTATTCGGATTTGTTTACAAAAACGAGAAGCACTACATTTGAAAGAGAAGGCGTTTGGCATCTGCTTACTCTTTCTGCAGCAGCGTCAGTCTCGTTATTTAATAGCCACACCTTGAATGGTCAATCTGACAGATATGCATTCACTTCACATCTTGATCAAGTCTTCTAGAACTACATGCCACTTTTCTAAATCTGCACTTTTCGGTTTCTGAAAGTTAAGGAAAGGAATTTGGGGCTTTCAAATTCGGTTCTCTAAGCTGTAAAATATTTCACATCAATTTGCTTAAGATGCTAACAAAGGATCCTTCAGAGTTATATGGGAAGTATTTTGCAGGAACCTCGAATTTCAATTTAAAATAAAGAAATTTTCCGCCTTTTTCTATTGTCATTGAATCTAATAGATTTAACTTTAGTCATTGAATCCAATTACGGTATTTTCATTTCTTTTATCATAAGCCAAAATAAATAATTTGAGGACTTAGTGTGCCCAATTTAGTTCATTGCAGTTCGTAAATAACATGAAAAAAGAGTTAATGGTGGATTAAAAGACACAAAATCCGTTAATGCTAGTTTTTATGTCTGGGTAACGAGTGAAAAATATAGTAGATAAAACAACTATATAATATATTCACAGAACTATATAGGAAAAAAATAAATATAACATTGATAGAATATAATGTAGAATCCTTTTTCATTTATCTTTTATCAAAACAACTTTTTTATTTTACAATCTTGACGTATCACATACATTGCAGCAGCTTGTTAATTTTTATTTTAAATAATATGCTTTAGTCTCTTGCTTTATTTTGTTGAGGATGTCATTTTTAGGATTAAATAATGATTTTATTTTAGGTGTCAAACAATTCATGTAGACATTCTGTTCAACGACTTTGAGATTACTACTACTTCTTATAAACCAAAACTGGAAGTAAGTAGTACCTTTGAATAAACTTTTGTCTCAAGTAGGGATGACCTTAGTTTTATACTGTCTGATAATTATTAATTTTTTAAAAAATTCTACCGTTTCCTAATTTTTTTGTTTTAGAATAGATTTTCGAGAATTATTCTTAGTTAAAATAGTATTCTTCGCTCTTATTCCAATGTAGCTTGCTCTATAAAACAAAAAAAAATTCCCAAGTATTACATAGAATGTTTTATCCTTTTTTCATAAATTTTTGCTTTTTTAATTTTAGATTTTAATAGTTAGTATTTTTTTATTATACTCAACTATGCTTCATGCGTTTTTTGTGCGATATTTGTAAGCGCTACATAAAAAAGGTCATAAAATGTATATTATGATTAAAAATGACGACTTTTTTTTATGAATTTTGTTAAGACACGAAAAGCTTGAACTTTGAAACAAATTAAAAAGTCTCTTTTCTTACAGTCCATACCAATTCTAAAAGATCTATAAAGTTTCAGAAGGAGCTTCGATCTTGTATATCTGGTTACCAAAACATCTAAAAGCAACTAACCAATAAACCTTGGTCAGAAAAACTGTGACCCTCAGTTACAAAGTATTTAAAAATTGTCAGCTGGGGACGAGTGTGAGGTTGTGGTTTCTCCGCAAGAAAATCTGCATTCTTGACTACGAAAAATTGTTTTTAAATATCCATTTTCGAATTTTACACCTATTTAATATTTGGCGTAAGAAAATAAAATATACACTGCTGGCCACAGGTAAATGCAACACTAAGAAAGAAAGACAAGATATAGCACAACAAAATTTATTTTGTAAATAACATGTTGACGAGAAGTATCAAATTATTAAATTTATAAAATTCTGTGAAGTGTGGTTTCTGCCAGAATCAGTAACCAGAAAAGCCGCCATTTTTGGAGATCACCACTGCCACACAACTCGGCATTGATTCAAAGAGACTTTGGATGTGTTCTTGGGGTACAGCAGACCAAGCAGCTTAAACACGTTGCCAAAGTTGATCTGATGTGGCAGCTGGGGGTATAATCTGGGCCAATCATTGAGCAACCATGGACCACATGTTTTGTAACGGCGAAAGATCTGGAGAGCAAGCCGGCCAGGAAAGCAATTCAATCTGGTGATTGAGGAAAAACCTTTGGACAATGCGTGCCACGTGTGGTCGCGCATTATCCTGTTGAAATATGGCTGTGGCCAAGGCCTAAAGGTAAGGAAGGACAACTGGCTCCAACACTTTGGAAATGTAGCACTGGATGTTTAAAGTACCGGCAATGCGTACTAGAGGAGGGCTAGAGTGATATCCAATACCGCCCCATACCATAATACCCGGTGCAGGACCAGTGTGGCGGTGCATAACGCAGCTTTTCAGCATCCTCTCTCCACGGTGTCTCCAGACTCAAATCTGACCATTGTGGTGTTGCAGACAGATGCGTGACTCGTCAGTAAAGACAGCTTCATTCGATTCTGCCGCTTACATCCTTCTTTTATCGCACCATTGGCGGTGGAGATGACGTCTGTGGCTCTGCGTCAAGGGTAGACTAAGCAATGGACGTCTTACGGACAGACCACTCTGCTGTAAATGGCGTCGAATGGTACGCGCAGTCTCTGAATGATGCGTTACAGACTCAATGTGCTGTGCTACGGTTCGTGATGTGACTGAGTAATCCGCCACTGACGTGCGCCCTATTTGCCTGTCCTCACGTGAAGTGGTGCACTGATGTGGATGTGATCGACCACGTCGGTCCATCGTACCCTCCTGCATCTAACGGTCACATATCCGCATTACAGTTGTTTAGTTTCGTCCAACACGACTACCGATTTCCCTGAAAGATGTCACAATATCGATAGGCCACTATCCTTCCTCTTTCGAACTGGGATACTTGATAAAAAGCTGATCGCTGTTTTCTATGTGACATAATTTATCGTTTTTTGAAAAAACCACAGTTGCCGAGCTTGAAATCGGTGAAATCTCCAAGCCTTAAATAGCGCTTTGAGGTGGCGCCACAGGCGCGCGTGATGTGTGCCTACGCTGAAATCTAATCATTTGCATATCTCACCTCTGCTAATGCATGTTGTAAATTTTATGTTGTTTGCATGCTTTCTTCAGGGTGTTGCATTTACGGTGGCCAGCAGTGTATATATTTCTGAGTGTCAATTAAATTTTCTCTTATTAGGGAATCCAATTTCTAGCTACAATGGTACGTAAATTCTAGGTAGATTTTTTTTCTATGATGTCTTTTTATTTACGCATAGTTTTTTAATGAGTTACCAACAATATATTTTATAGATACTTGCGAAGAGAGTTTCAGGATATCTTTTAATACGTTTTCTTCCATGCGATTTTTATCATCCGCACAAAAACAGGATTTAGAGTATTACAATATAATAGAGAGTTTCAATTAATTACATTATAACATTAAAATATTTCCCATAAAGATTGAAAAGATAATATTTTGAATTGAAACAAGTAATATAAAACAAATTAAGTCAACTCTTACTTAGATAAACAAAGAAAATTTTATTTTAGCTACTTTTTATCAAATAGTTACAATTAATATAAATATGTATATACGTGTGTGACAGAATCACAACGTTAAGGGGTAATTAATTTTTATTAATTATCATTAAAATATCGTATTGTCATCCAAAATAATCGTATATATAAAATTTCAGTTAAGTGAATGCTTTAAAATGTGAGGGAAAAAAAACCCTTTCAAGTTTTGATACAAGTCACCAAAAATGATGCCAAAGTGGCTATATTTATATTTCTTTGAATAATTAGTTTTAATCAATTAATTTTTACAAATTATAATTAAAAAAATTACTGTATTCACCCAAAACAATCATGTATATAAAATTTCAGCTCAATTGAGCGCTTTAAAATGTATTTCATTAACAATTGAAAATTCCACGAAGAAAAATAAATAAATAAATATATAGAGAGTGTGAGCGTATAGTAGGAATTGAAAAATAAAGCGTAAAAAATTAAAAATAGTTAAATTGAGAGTTTGTTTCTGACAGTAATTCTGAGTGTAGAAGAGATATCTGATAGTTGTGGAACTGTTTTTCAGTTATTTATTATTATTAATTAATCTAGTTAATAAAGAAAAACTATCCTTAGAAAAAAGTAAAAGAATAAATAAGTGAATAAAATGTACTTGTCACGCTTCTAAGGTTTCAAGTAAAGTTTGGGACTCTGAACGGAAACAGGCAATGTTATGAAACTAGATAAATTTATTCGGTTCAATCAATTAAATATTTAGCAAGATTATTAACCGAAGAAGCAGTCAAATTGATTGGCTACCTTAAATTCCTAAGAAATAATTAAGCACTTAACTGAGTGATCCAATGAGAAACAGCACTCGCCAAGTCTCACCCAACTTGATATTAAAGCTCCTTTACAAGAGCACCTATGCTTCCGATAATTATTGGATCACTTCATAAATCTATATAACTATTTTACCAACTAACTCTAATACTCACTTTGTTAGTGTTTAAATATCACTCAAATTAGCATAAAATTAAGTTATCTCCATGGAAAGCAGTTTTAAACTCAAACACCAGTTGAAGGAAGTTTTTTTTGCCCACAAAGATTAGTAGAAGGGCATGAATAGAACCCGTCACAAACTTATAAAGTGAAATTTTTAAACAGAATTTCAATACTGTTTTATACGCATATATTGAGGATTTTCATTAATGCCTACAATTATATAATTTTAAGAAAATCCTTATTAATTTCTAATTGACATAAAATAATGAACGCATTTTTATCAGGTTCCTATTTATTTCTAAATACTATTCGGTTTTTAACTGAAGAAATTTTGATTGTATGACAATAAAAGAAAACTGTTTATTTCAATTTAAAAAATAACCGCACTTGCGTTGAAACGTGAAAGCCGATTTTAATCAAATTGACCTTTTAAGCAATTAATCAAAATCAACGTTATTTCATTAAAAGAAAAAATAGTATTTCTGCTAATTCTCTTTTGTAGAGTTTGGAGCTAGTAAGCATCATTGGTAGCTACATGGGGATGTATCTTGGAATTTCAATGGCTTCAGCGTCCTGGTTGTTTGAAATTCCTCTGTCTTTAGCTGCTAGATTTTTGAAGAAGCATAGGAGGAAAGAAAAGAAGACGGAGAAGAAGAAACTGAACTTTGACAAAAGACGGAGTCATATTTCAGTACCTATTAGACTTCGAAGAAGAACCCAAGTCTTTGAATTCAATTCGTTAAGCAAAGTTAATCCAACTGCTTTCTTCTAAAGAATTCTCTTAAGAGGATTTTGATAACAGTATTTACGAATCTCCAGCTGCATTAAACACTTTGATTTTTTTAAGTAAACATGCGCATGTATAATTTTTTTATATATAATGGCATAACAAATGTAATTAGAAATTTTTACAATAAAATATACATAATAATTAAATTAGAGTAATACATGTTTAAAAATTATTAATTATATTCAACTGACTTTGCCAAAAATATTCGTTAATAAAGTTGATGTTTTTAAGAAAAATTTCAAATCCGTGTATGTAAAAATGATTTCAGCTAATTGCAAACAATGGACATAATTCAGAAATAAATAAATTATAAATTGTCTAGTAGGATTTTTGTGTCAGACCATTTCATTTTTTTCCATTATTGAATCTATGGAGTAGAGATCTAAATAACGATACTGGATGAATTTCCTATATCTACCATTGAATTCTCTAATAATTAAGTTTCGTAATTTGATGAAATGGATGTAATATTTTTTATAATGGTATTTCTTTTTACATCTAAGAAAAAAAGGAAGGTTTTTTTAACAGGTTTGGAAATAAGTGACGTAATCCCGCGTGCACGCTCTCACGCACACACACGCGCACACAAAATGTGGTTCTCGAGCCAAAAAAATTTTTCAACCTTATTTTAATAAACAAAAAATAAATTCATTACTAGATTTTCGTTTTGAAAAATTCTTTCTTAATTTAGCCTGAAAACAGGCAACCAATAATAATAAATAGGAAAGCTTCATAAGCAATTAGCAGTCATTTCTTTAGACTAGGTAAGAGTTAAGAGAAAAGACTGTACGTGAACTTTGACGAAATTTAAAAGGGGTTTAAGTAGATAACGAATTTAATGGCTCAACTAGTATATCATACCCTGTGTTGATATAAAAATAATAAAGAAAATAAATTTTTTTTATTGCTTTTAGAAAATGATTTGTATGTGTAAAATTTTAAATAGATATATTTTTGTACATTCACACATGAGTGAGAAGTTAAATGTATTATGCGTTGCAGATGTTTCATATGCGATTTTCGTATCCTAGGAAACGGTAAAAAAATACAAAATTATCTATTTCACGAACGTTCCCTAACTGATCAGAAGAAAAAAACAGGGGGTTTCTTTCGAAAAATTCTACTTTACATTGATTTTTAATTCAGAATTAAGAAAACAGCTAAACCAGTACATTAAACTTATTTCAAATAAATAACATTTCTTAATTCGGAAAATCAAAAGAACTTTCCGTGATCTTGATCATTTGCTTTTTAGGCCTACAAAAGAAAACTGAATTTATTTATGATGCGAAAGACAACTTCACAGGATTTATCACTGCATTATATGTAACAGATAAAAGTACGTTGAATTTTCTAAATAAAATGGGGTTTTTTTTGCCAGAATTAATGAATATACGTGTATTTCAATTCATTTGGAAGAGCTTAAAAAGTTATAGATATATGATACAAGAACAACTCTTGCAATGACCTTTTTATCGTTTTTTAACATTGCATTTATATGCGCTTGTAATTATTTGTTTTCCGTTCAATCGTTACATTAAGTTAGAAATACAGTACTTATTCTTTTTATATCCATAGATGAACACTTTATTCCTCGGTTAAATCTGAACATTTAAGACTAGTTATTAGGAATAATAAAATAAATAGATAAGTCTATACTATATGCAGCGAGGAGAGTTTATTCTTGCTATATGTTGTCTTGCGGGATTTTTGTATCAAACCGTTTCATTTTTGTTTCTTTACTGGACCTATGCAGTAGTCCAGTCCAAACAACTGCACTGGATGAATTTCCTATGCCTGCTATTTTCTTCTGTAATATTAATGGGTAAGACTACAAAATCTCTTGAAGTAAACGTAATATAAATTAGAATTTTTATGTAACTTATATTTAAGAAATTAAAGGTATTGTGTTGCAATATATGTGTTTTAAATCTAAGATTTTTTTAAATCAAAATGTACAAACGCGAAATTTTTCAAACATAAAATATTAAAAGCTTTAACTATGACGCTGAAAAATATCCAAATGATCTACACGTTACGAAGTGTTTACTTGAGTTTTTTTTTCTTTAAGTTTGATTCATACCATTTAATTTTTTAAGTTAAAGCGTTGCATAACAAAAAAAGCACTGAATATACAATAAATGAACAAAATAATAAACAAAAAGAGAGAAAAGGTTATCTTGTTGCTATTATTTACTACAGATAGTAGTTGTAATTCTTTTATATTATTTAACTGAATTTTTATTTGGTTTTTTAAGGAATTCAAGACAAGCATATGACAAGGGTTTACGTTCGCGTGCAAGAGAGTGTTCTTGCATTAGTTCTCGACGAATGTCAAAAACATGCAATTTTGCGAAAACACTTTGCTAAGAATAAAAGAGTTTAAAAAGAGGAGTTCATAATTGCTTTTTAAATGGGCTTGAAAATTAAATCAATTTAAGAGTCATAAAAGCGACAGCCATAATATTAGAAATTAATTTCTGTTGAAAAATCTCACCTTTAAATTGCTTCAGAATGAGTTTCAATTATCAAAAAAATTATTGATTCAAAAGGCACAGAGCTCGAAGGTCTAAAATGCTAAAAGAAATAATTGTCGCTGAAGAATTTAATGTGGACAAATTAGTATATGACATATTTTGTCTAGTTCTAAAAAATAAGTCGAAACTGATTTATTTCAATTTAACATAAATATAGGAATAAAAGTTCACCATACAATCATATACAAGCTAATCCTTTCCTTAATTTCAATAGATGTTTTTGAATGGTATGGTTGCAATATAGTAGTTAAAATAATATGTTGCACTGTTCATTAAGCATTAAAAAATATTAATAATGCAAATAAATAAAATAATAAAAATGCAATAGTTCTTTTGGATCGAAGAGGGAGTCTAAGTCTACTTTTCAAGGTACAATTGAGTCTCAGTTTTACTAAAGCATAAATTTGTGATATATATACAGTGTGTTCCGAAACTTTGCGATAAGTGGTACGAGGTGAAAGGTGGGGTCATATTTGTTCTAAGAAAAATTAGAAAAAAAATCCCCAAGCACTTGGTTAAGTCAAGACGAGCACATTTTTCAAAATGTGGAAAACAAACACCCTCCATCGCATCATTAGCTACTGTGGTCACAAATTTCCCAATTTGACGATGATTTTTTCTCTAACATCATCTTACATAGCTATACTATTAATTTCAGTCACAACTCAGACAAAAAAAATTTACTTTTTCAGTTAAAAATATTGTTGTGTTTGAGTGAGTCGGGATTTGAGAAAAATATGCCACCTAAATCTGACTTTCCGTAAAGAGAAAACTGTTACACACAACCCCAGGTAAGTTTATTAAAAGTTTACCCATTTAGTTAAAATTCCAAAAGGACATAACATTTGTTCTTTTCTATGAATAATAATCATAAAGAATTTTTTATTTGCAGAGCATTTTCATTTTAAAAACACCTCTGTTGATACCTTCCATTCCATCATTAGGTACTCTGACCACAAGTGCCCCAATTTCATCATGATTTTTTCACTAATGAAATCTTTCATACCTGTGTTATATATCACCGTCACAAATGGAGCAAAGATCGTTACTGGTTTAGTTGAAATTAACCTTGTTTATATATAAGCTAGTTTGGGAAACTGATATCACATAAATTTGATGCTTCATAAAAAGAAAAATATTGCATACTACTAAACAAGTTATTTCAAAAGATGATCCGTTTAGTGTCAATTCCAATTCCAACGCTTGCTACATTTCTATCCATAACAATCACTACCATTTTATTTTCTATTTCAAAATGACTTCATATTAAAAAAACTGAATCTTGAGTATATAACATAAAATTTAAAAAAAAAATTGTGACACATTAATGATGAAAATGCTTAGTTACCTTTTACATAAATACGGGCTCAATACTTTTTTTAAAATTTACCACTTGATGAGTCGGGAGTAATTAGCTAAGTTTATTTCCTTCACTGCTTCAACAATCCTTCGCCGCAGCTTGGTCCCCTTTTTTGGATTGTTTTGAAATAAACCTTGCCTTTTTTTTATGCAGCCCCAGTAAAAGAAATCAATGGGGGTTAAATATGGTGAACGTTCTGGCCATGAAATGGAACCTTGTCGACCAATCCATCTTCCAGGATATTCCATGTCCAAATACTCCCCTGCAAGAGGCGCATATTGGGCTGGCCATCCATCTTGTTGGAACCCCATGTCCTAGCAGATGTTGAAGGGCATATCTCTTCCAGCAAGGCTGGTAAATTGTTTCTAAGAACTTCGAGCATTTGGCTTCATTTAAACTTTTGGTTTAACACAAACGGTCAAAAAATTTTCCCGTCTAATACCCCGGTCCACATGGTGATTTTTAATTAAAATTGGGACCGGTCTTCATGCATTAAATGTGGGTTTTGTATAGGTGTTACATGTAAGTTGTGTAAGATAAAATATTCATTTCTAAGATTTAGCTCTTAAAAAATGTCTTTTTGTAAAAGAAAACGGCAGTGATTGTTATAGATAGAAATATAATACCAAACTGTTGTACCATTTTGGAATCGTCACTAAAAGGGTTATCTTTCTTTGTCTGAACTTCATTATTCTTAATTTATGGACATGAGTGTAAATGGGTCAACTTTTGAGAAACTTGCCTGTGATTGTGTCAAATAGTTTTCTTTTCATGGAGGGTCAAAGTTAGGTGGCATCTTTTTCTCAAACAAAGACTCATACAAAAACAACCTTAATTTTAACTAAATCGGCAAACCGTTTTGTTTGACTTGTGACTGTGCCTAATAATATGGCTATGTAAGATAACGTCAGGGAAAAATCATCGTAAAATTGTGAAATTTGAGTCAACTTATGATGTGATGGAGGGTGTCAATTTTACATTTTCAAAATGTGCTTGTCCTCACTTAATCAAGTGCAAGCTAATTTTTTTTATATTTTTCCCAGAACATACATGACCTCACCTTTCACCTCTAGCCCAATTATCGTCATGTTTCGGGACACCCTGTGCATAGATTTGATCATTTATCTATTAATTCTTTTTTGTAAATACATTCTTTTCTTTGCAAAATATAATTTTTCAATGATCGTCCCAGAAAGTTTACTTATTCATTTTTAAAAAATTTGGTCTTTTATCGATATTATTTACTTGAGGATAAATCCACGGAAATTTTGCTATGGTCCAGGAAAATGCTGCCCGGCATTCATGATAAAACCCCTTTTTAGCTGATCAATGAGGCCATGAATTTGCCCACTGATAGGACTTAATTTTCCCAGGGACTTCAGGGTAAGTAGAAAATCACATGTTCTTGATTTCTTACTCCAGTTTGAACAAAAAGCGCAAGATATCTTTAGCTGGACGCAGATTTCTCCACATAACAAACCAACATTAGTACAATCGCTTTGGTAACGACGAAACAAACTAAGAATATAAACAATGTCATTTTACTTTAAGTAATGGGCTGTAGACCTAAATAAGATAGTATGGTAGCATTTCAATCAGCATCCATAATGTTTATCTGTAGAGCAAAAATTGAACTTTAATACAGTGTAAACAAGGCATGCATTATTATCAATATGAAACATTCAGTTTACAGTATTTCGTAATAAGATAATTTCTCAACTTAAATATTTTAGGGAAAAGGTATTTCCTGTACATGATGAATGGTGTTGTATGTACACTTTATAAGAATATGATCGTGAGAGTGTTGCAGAAAGCACTACAATAGCAGCAACCAAAGAATACTACTTACACTATTTCCTGGATGCTTTTTATTCTCTCGCTTTAACCCGTTCAGGACCAAGATCACATATATGTGATCATGCGTTTCTTCCTCCACGGTATCATATATGTGATTGAGATTACCATGCTCGTTGGTCCATGATAACACTGGTGTGATCAGAATTAAAAACGTTTTTATATTAATTTTTACTAGCACACTAGATGGCAGTTAAAAGCTGTTTTTTTCGAATAATGTTTCACAAAACTTTGAACTTCATTAAGTGCTTTCGGCTCGGTGTTTTTTTTAAAAAATTAGAACCGAGATATTTATGAATATAAAAAACTGCACATGTTTAGATTTTTCGAGAGAATCGGACATTTAAAGGTTCGTGATCAATTGCTCTATGGATTTCTGTTTATATTTTGAATAAGTTAATTTAGTTTTCTAATATTTTCTATATAGGATTTTTGTCAATTTTTTTTGAAAGTGTATGTAATTTGTTTTTATTAAAATAAATACATTTTCTTTAAAATTCGCAATTATTTTTTTTAAATATAGCAAAAGTTTTTGTACTCTATACTCAGATATTATCAATGATAATAAATTGTAAATTTTAGCGCATTTGATTGCATTAATTTATAAGAATTTTTAAATGAAATTAGGCTTAGCACGCAAATTCGCCCAGTCCCGCGAGTACGCATCCTCTCCCAGTGTACGGGCCTGGAGAAGCGCTTCTTTCTCCTTCCGCTGGTCTTGAAGGGGTTAACTGTAAATTAATTTTAAAGAAGTTAAAAAGGTAATCTCTATATTGCGAATCATATTCTCCTACGTATGTTTTTTTTTACTGCGACAGGTGGAGTATTACATGTTCATAGAAAGTGTTATCCAATTTTGCGATGAATTCATACAAGATGGATCAGTTTACTAACTGCCTTTTTCTTGGAAAAATATAATTAAATTTGTTACTTCTTTGCAGATAAGCACTACATTTTCTTCATGCTTAATCGTAGAGCAGTGCTTCTCAAACTTCCAATGTTTGTCACCCAATATTCAGTCATAATTTGCATCGCGCCGCCCTCCATACAATAGTGATGTATTGAATTCAATAATAAAGGGTGTTTTTTTGAGAGGCATAGAACTTTAAATTGCAATACAACAACGGTGTAGCATTTGATGGACAGGAATGTTTTTTTATTCGAAACGTAATCTTGTGGCATTGCGTTTTCAATATGACTTCTGGCATAGGACTGCCACGGCTGGCCCGGATGTAGTCCAATCTGGACGTCCAGTTTTCGATGACTTCATTAGCGAATTTTGTTTAACGATGAAGCGCACTTCTGGCTGAGGGGCTACGTCAACAAACAAAACGGCCGCATTTGGAGTGAAGCTAATCTACAGGTGTGTATGTCGAAACACCGTTACATCCAGAAAAACTGACTGTTTGGAGCGCTTTATGGGCTGGTGGAATCCTCCTTCAAAAACGATGAAGGCCACAAGGTTACAATCAATGATGATCGGTATAGAGCCATGATTACTAACTTTTTCATTCCTGAATTGAACAATCATGATGTCCAGGAGCAGTGGTTCCAACAAGACGTTCACACAGCTCGTGCCACAATCGATTTATTGAAAGACACGTTTGGTGACCGCCTAATTTCACGTTTTGGACCTGTGAATTGGCATCCAAGATCTTGTGATTTAACACCGCTAGACTATTTTCTGTGGAGCTATGTAAAGTCATTGGTCTATGCGGATAAGTCACAAACGCTTGACCATTTGGAAGACAACATTCGCCGTGTTATTGCCGATATACGGCCACAAATGTTGGAAAAAGTCATCGAAAATTGGACGTCCAGATTGGACTACATCCGAGCCAGCCGTGGCAGTCCAATGCCAGAAGTCATATTTAAAATGTAATGCTACAAGATTATCTTTCGAATAAAAATCATGTCAATCGAATAATACATCGTTGTTTTATTGCAATTTAAAGTTCTATACCTCTAAAAAACACCCTTTACTATGGCGTTAAGCATACAATACGACTTAAACTTCTTAAGCCCCCAACGTATATAAACGTCTCGCTCAGACACTATGTTTATTGCCCTCAGACATATATATATATATATATATATATATATATATATATATATATATATATATATATATGTATGTCTTTCTGAAGTACGATCTTTTCTGTGGACTGCTATCCATAAAATTATTCCGAAGGTTTTAGAAATCAATTTCTTGACCTTGACAGTGTTCGCGAAGGATTGTCTTATTTCAGAGAGGATTTGATTATTTCTTCCTTTTCTACCTTGCACCCCCTCAATACACCACATGCGCTTGCCTATGTGCTATTGGAGAGCGAATCGCATAATTTTTAATCGGAATTTAAGAGAATTATTATAAACCGTACAAATTATCAAGATAAGTGTTAATGTTGGCATATAATTTAATATATGACAAATCCATAGGGGGTCACTGGTAATTATTAAACTTGTCCTTAACTTAGATTGTTAAGTTAGTAATAAAATAGATTGTGCCCTACTGATACACTTATAAGTGTAGTAAATGAGATTTTATTTTTTTGTATTGTGTTGTTATCGTCAGAATGTATTTGCTTGTTTTCTTTTAGTAAGTTAATAATTTTCAAAAGAATTTTTTTTCGACTTTTCAAGAGGCTCGCGCCCCCAACAGTGTGAGAAACACTGTCGTAGAGGATTTGAATCCTGGTTAACAAATTAAAGGGAAATAATTGCTATGTTAATGACGGTGATTGAAACTATATTTCAGATTTCTAGCTTGCTCCAGGTGTAAGAGTACCTATACCATACGATGATGAAACAATATTTTACAATTTACTACTTGAAGTTGTTGACGAAATCTGCGCTATGATAATGGAAAAGCTCCATGTGCTAAATAGATACACACCTACACAAAAAGGAAAAAAAGAAAGAAAAGAAAAGAAGAAAGAAAAGAAAAGAAGAAAGAAAAGAAATGGATATAGCAAGAAGAGAGGGAAGAAGTACCAGAATTCACATTAGCATTACATTATAATGACTGAAAATATACGAGAGTAACTCTGAAATTTTTAAGATAGCCGCTGACGAGAAATTACAATAAAAAGAAATCACGGTTTAATTTGATAATACGGAGTATTTTAAAACACGGCAGACGAATTTTTACTAACTTACTTCAAGTTGCTTAGCGTAGAATAAATTTTAGACAGAAGAGAAAATGAAGTAGAAGTCATAAAATTATCGTTCTATGATTTTCTATGATTTTAAAGCGAGATTAAATCAAGACGAATGCATTCAACGGCTGCAAGTAGCATTTGGTGGTGAGTCTCCATGTCGTCATACTGTATTCACATAGTTTAAAGAACTCTGCAGATGTCGCAATTCTCTTCAGGATGAGGAACACACAGGAAGGCTACAGTCGGCAGTAATACCGAATATTGTATCAACCATTCGAAAAAAGTTAATGGATAATAATCACTGTACCTAACAAATGATACAGAAGAAACTTAACGTTGGATCGGCAGCCATACACAAAATTATTCATAAAGAATAGCAAATGAAAAAAGTAGTTTGCCATTAGGTTCTCCATAATCTAACTGAGCATCAAAAGAGGAGCTTGTCAGAATCAGTAAGGAAACTATTAAATTGCAGATTAATGGAGGCCGCCGCATCATTTCTAAAACAGTAACGGGTGATGAAACGTACATACCATTTTTTGACGTTCCAACACGGCAAGAAAGCAAATTATGGATATTTGAACATGACCTCTCGCCGATAATGTTAAAAGGACAACGAGCAAAGAAAAAAGTAATATATCCCGTTTTCTTCAGAAATAGGGGATTGGTCAAAGTCATCAAGTTGGAAAGACAGAAGACAGTAACAGCAAACTGGTATACTACTGAATGTCTCCCAGAAATTCTCCAGAAGGAAATGCTTGGGAACTAATACTTCACCATGACATTGCATCTTCCCATACAGCCTAATTAACAGTTGAGTTTCTAAATTAAAAACAAATTAAGGTGACGGAACATCCACTTTACTATCCGGATCTAGCTATATGTGACTTTTGGTTATTTTTTAACCTGAAAAAAATCTTACGTGGGTGTTGTATTCATTCAGAAGGGATTGATGTGACTATAAATGCATTTTTGTCAATTCCAAGAAATGAATGGTTTGAGGCATTTAATCTGTGGAAAAAATTTGTCCACAAAAATGCATTGATGCTGGAGGAGATTATTTTGAATACTCCTAAAATTTGTAAAGTATAACTTTAGAAACCTAGATGTGTATCTCAAACATTTCAGAATGACTATTGCACGAGTTTTTCCTGTGAGTTGCTTAAGGTACGTGACAACGAAATCTATGGAGTAAAAATTAAATAATGAAAATAATAATAATAAAAAAAGAATAAGTTTTTTTGCAAGTTTATTTATTATTATTACTAATTCAAGAAATAAAATTTCCATGAAATAAAATTCTTAGGTTTTAATATTTTCTACCATTTTAATTTTTATAATTATATACAATAAAATTAATGGAGCTTCATCAAAGAAGCATCGTTTTAAAAGAAATTTCATGATTATTTTTGTTTCTACAATAAACTCCAGAAAACAATACAATTATAAAATTATTGATTACTGCAATTTCCCAAAAAATATATTAGATATCAGTATCAAAAAGATGTATTAATGAAATAAGGAAGAGAGATTTTCATGGGACACAGAAAAGTTACTGAGAGAATGAATTAGTTTTTGTAAATACTTCAATTCATGTTTCCAGAAGTTGAAGCAAGAAATCAATTGATTACTTTAAGTTACTTCTATATATTTTTGTTTAAAATAGCCTCAAGTTCTAATAGGATTCAAATTTCCCTTTGGATCTGAAATTTAGAAATAACAGGTACCCGCGGAATATCCATATTTTATATACATACCTAAGCAATTCAGAATTTTTAGTATACTCTAGTACAGGGGTGCCCAAACCAAATCAGTTAGTGGGCCGAAAAATAATTTACTAAACTGAGGTGGGCCGCACGTATCAAAATAAAATAACAAATTTTTCAAAGTATTTTACACTATCATGCAGCATTCAAAATATTTTATTACCTTACAATTAATGTGACACTTGTTTTTGTATTTTACTCGAGATTTTTTTAATATCAACGGATACTTTAGTCGACGTGCATTGTAGTTTTGGGCCATGTTTTCATCGAGAAACCTGCTGCGATACTTTGTTTTTACCAAGTTTAATTTGGAAAAAAAATGTCTCGCAGTGATTAGTTCCAAATGCTATAAAGCACATAGCCAATTGTTTTAAATTTGGAAATTTATTTTCGAGGATATATTTTTGATAATATTCAAACTTATTCCCTTCGCTCAGGCGTTTTAGCTCGATGCCTGATTGTAATTCTATTAGCTGCATTTGCAAATTTGGAAGCGCTGATTCCATCTCTACATTAAACGGAGTTAAAAAAATTGTAAACTTTCCTCAAACTTTTGTGTGTAGGAGAATCTGGTGTTGCATTCAAATCATTTTCCGATTTCCGTAGAATATTTGAGGAGCTTTTAATGGTCACTTTTATAGACCTTTAACAATGGGAAATGAGTCCAATTGTTTGACCGCAATTGATTTTCATAAAACTGAAGCTTTGTTACAAAGGCTCTTATATATTGATAACAATCGGTAATCAACTTATCTTCACCTTGCAACTTCTGGTTTAGCTCATTTAGTTTCATTGCTACATCTGTTAGAAACACATAAATCTCGAAGCCATTGATCATCCAAATGTTCACATTTATTACGACCAATCTTGTTTTTGAATGTTTCAATTTCTTCCCTTGGGTCAGTGCTTCTCAAACTTTCAATACACGCGACCCAATGGTCAATCATAATTTCCATCACGCCCCCCTCCATACGATAACACAATGTATTGAATTCAATAATACTATACCTTGACGCAGAAGCTACAATACACTGTAAACTCTTTTGGTGTCACCGGCATATATAAACGTCTCACTCAGCCAAAGCATTAAGTGTCCTGGACGTATATATAAGTCTTTCAGAACTACGATCTACTTTGTGCACTGTTATCGATACAATTTTTCCGAAGGCTTTGGAATGCAATAAAAGTTCCTTGACAATGTTTGCGAAGGATTTACTTATTTCAGAGAATTTAATTATTTATTCCCTTGCTCCTCCCTCACCTCCCGTCTCCCAATACATCACAACCACGCACCTGTGTGGCAGCGAATCGCATAACTTTTAATCTGCAGAGAGAGTTTCAAGCTCAGTTATAAACCGTACAAATTATCAAATTAAATGTTAATTCTTGTATATAATTTTATGTATGACACGCTCATTGTTAAACTTGTTCTTAATTTTTTTCTAATGGAGGCTGCGGATTAGAGTTTTGCCCTTGTAGACCTAGTATATTCCCCGGAAGTTGTTATCTCTTTTTAGTGCGGCACCATATAGGTGGATACCAATGGCTGCAGGTAATTTTGATGTCCAGTTTTCTCCCTAGAGGGAGAAATCTGAGCTCCAACGATGAGAACATGTACAGGGATTTAACTTTGCCTGGAGCACCCAAGCCAAACAGACACTATAGGGATCTTTTACATGCCATATAACCACACGACGAGGCCGCTGTCAATTTTTCTGCATCATGAAAATCTACTGACTTGGGCTGGGGTCAAGCCCGCAACTTTGGGTCAAGAAGGTCAGCGACAAACCAACCACGCCACCCAGCTGGCCCTTGTTCTTAACTTGGTATTGTTCAATTAATTACCATATGCAATGTGCAATACTGATACTTTTATAAGTATATTATAGCAGTGTAAATGTGTATTTGATTTTTCTTATTTTGTCAGAATGTATTTTAAAAGTTTCTTTAAATATTTTTTTTTAGAATTTTCAATATGCCCTTGTAGAGTTATCACGCCCCCCAGTTTGAGAAACGCTGGCTTAACAAGTTAAAATCGTTAGAAATGGAATTCGATGGGAAATTTTCTGATTTTAAAAGCTACAAATTACAATTTCATATTTTTACTTCACCTGTATTTATCGAAATTGAAATTGTAGATGAAAACATACAAATTGTGTGTGTGTGAGTTAACTGAAATCATCCAATGCAATTCTTTGTTGAAGCAAAAATGTATGGGACTTGAAGCTCCACATTTTTATATCTATATATATATCTGTAGATCACTTTTCTAAAAAGTCTATGTTTGTTACGCTTACAATGAATATGTTCCGTAGCACTGATTTATGTGAGCAACTATTTTTTTTTCAATGAAAAATAACAAAAAATTAGAAAGGTAAAGAATATCCCTCTTCAACATTTATCATCAACTATACAAATTTCATCAGATCAATATCTTCAACTAAATTTTGATGGCTTGCTTTGTGAAAAACGGTGCCAAATATCTTCTAAAAAGTACTATTAAACACCACTTCTCTTATTATAACTGTTTTGTATCCTTATAGAAAATATTAAATATTAGTTGTATAATTGTAAAACTAACATGGAATTATGAAATGACTGTGTAAGTATAACTTAAATAAATTTTGAGTCTAATAAATACATAATACAATCATTCTAAAAACCGTATTTTATTAATTTTTTGAGCATTAAAAAGCCTACTTAATATAAAATAGATCATGTAACCCACAATATTATACGAGTTTGTCATGCAAGCTCTAAGCAATTGCTTATGTACTTCCATGATGTTCGATGAAAAAGTTATGCTTTTTCCAAGCTACAAAAAGCGATATTTCTGTGAAACGGATGTGCATTGAATTATTAAAAGATGCAGTGAGATTACAATTTTTGTATCCCAGCCCTCGTAATGCTTCATGCCGGGTAGCGATGAGGTTGAATCTTTTATATCACAGCCTTATTGAACCGTTGTGATGAGATTAAACTTTTTGTATATGTCGCCGCCCTCTTAATGTTCTATATCGTGTTACAATGAGATTCCTTTTTTTATATCACAGCTCCTTGATGTTCCATATTCGGGATGCGATGAGATTACAGTTTTTATACCACAGCCCTCTTGATACCCCATATCAGGTTGCAATGATATTACAGTTTTTAAATCACAGAACTCTTGATGTTCCATACCGTACTGCAATGAGATGCATTTTTCATATCGCAGCCCTCTTAATGTTCCACATCGGGTTGCAATGAAATTACATTTTTTTATATCACAGCCCTCTAGATGTTTCATACCGGGTTCCGATGAGATTACATTTTTTATATCACAGTTCTCTTGATGTTCCATACCGAGTTGCAATCAGATTAAAGTTTTTATTACACAGCCCTCTAGATATTCCATACCGGGTTGCGATGAGATTACATTTTCTTACATCACAGCCCTCTTGATGTTCAAACCGAGTTTACCATGATCTGATACTTGCTTGTCTTAAATGCATTTCATGCCAGTAAAAGAGCGCTTTGTTACTTCATGAAACCAAATGCAACAACTTAGCTCCTCAACGGAAATCGAAGTGAAAGGCTTTTCCTTTATTACATATAACATTCGCTTTCCATTGAGGCGCTCATTGTTGCGCTTTTGGCTGTCACGTAGCGCATCTTTTCGGCCTCCAGGTAAGCGTAGAGATCCCCCACGGTGGTGATCTCAATACGGGGTTGTGGAGGGGGTCGCTTCTTCAAGTTGTAGGAGCTGCAAGGGAAAGAAAATCTCGTCAAGCATCCGAACTTGATAAAAACGGTCGCAAGTATAATTCGTCATTTTTTTGTTTAGTATGAGATAGAACTTCTTAACATATGCAAAGACGAACTTTTCTACAATCGATCTAGTTACGTTTAATAAAATATCTTTAAAAAGTACTTTAATTTAGTACTGTTTATAGAAGTGTACTGTCATGTACTTAGCATTTGGCATAGTTATTACTTGTACTATAAATACTTTATATAGCAGTTACTTCTGTACTATTATTACTGTATATAGTACTATTGATTTAGTACTGTCATTACTTCGTTTTTACTGTAAGTTCTGCATTGTTTACTACTTTTAGTTTTGCATTTGACACTGTTAATTTAGTAACATATTGTCTTTGTATCTTAAAATTTTGTTTTATTATGCAATACATTTCACTTGGGGAACCTTAGCTTTTTTGGTTTTGAGAAATATAGTAAAAAAAATTATTTTACTATTTAATATTAAAATTAACATCGAGCTTTCTTCATTGTGTGCTATTGAGAAGAACAATTGTGAAAAAAAAAAAACTCTTTCCTCTATTTGAAAATGTGTCTCAATGTAAAAACATTTAAATGCCTTATAGATTTCAAGAAAATTATTTTTTTAAAATTAATTTTAGCCTTCATACGCAATTAAATTAAAAAAATTATTTTTTAAGTTAGACAAATAAGAGCTGTATATAATCTAATATCATTCCTCAATTTTACTTCATTTTCAGCTTTTTTTTAAAGTGATTCTGAAAAATTGCAGATATTATTTTTTCACTCACTTGATTTTATACTACTTTAGTTATAAAATCTATCTTTTTCCTCATGTGCTTACAAAATTCAACCATAATTGTTTTACTTTCAGGAAATTGACACATCTTTCTAATTTTCAAAAATAAATTATAAATAGCTGTCTTCTAGTCCAGAAAAGTTCTAAAATCCATTTAGTAAATCCCTAAGTTTTCACAATATTTATAAACGAAGTCATACATCCTTACTTCAAACAATGAATTAAAATATTTATCACATCCAAATGGATATAATATGAACTGAAATATGGTTCCCAAAATGCCATTGCATTACTTACATGCTGCAAATCAGCCTCTTCAGAAATCCGCAACCCATCTTTTCAATCCACAAATGTAATCAATATAAATCAAAAATTAAAAATAGTATATTAATCGCAGTTTCACAAAGATTCGTGGTCCTCAGAAACAATAATTCAAATGGCCAAACACAAAAATACTTCTCAGTGTTGGGATGCTTATATTGTTGCATTAACAATGTCGTTTTTTTGACAGAATAATTGCCATTTTATAAATCGGTGCATTATTGTACAACAATACTAATAATAAAAAATTATTACAATCACCGTACAAATTATTAAGATAAGTGTTGGTTTTTGTATATATTTTTTTTACATGACAAACCCATGGAGTCACTATAGTAATTATTAAACTAGTATTATCTTAATTATATATAGTATTACTATTACTAGTATAACTATTAATAGTAACTAATAATTATCTTAAGAGGACTCAGGGGTGTTAAATTTCTCTAGAGGTCTTAAAATATAAACGATTTTCAAATGCGTATAATTCTTTTAAATTTAAATTAAATGATTCGAATCTTTTACGTATTGTTTAAAATAGAATGGGGCTTCAGAAAAGTCTAAAATGTTCAAAATATAATAATAATTTTAAAAGTCATAAGCATATGAAAATTATATAATAAATATTAAGTATTTTTTTTGCTTTACGCACGCTATTTTCTAAAATATTAGCCTCTGATGTATAAAACTTTATAGAATTATACAATGCATCATACTCTTTAAACCCTACCTAATTTTAGTATTATATATCCTTTGTATTTCAAAATATTTATAAAATATTGCAATTTTTTAAATATTTTTTTAAAATGTATAGTTTTTATTTATTAAAATATGTAAGTTATTATTCTATTTATATAAAAATAGCTACAATGTATTAGGAATACATTTGCCTTTATAAATCAACTTATAGCTAATAATTAAACCTCCTACTCTTTTAGAAAATAGCATGCGCGACGTAAAACTTAATAAATATTTCTTATAGAAAAGTTTCTTATTTTTATATGCTTATAATTTTTAAAATTATGATTATATTTTAAACATTTTATACTTTTCTGAAGCCCCATTCCTTTATAAGTAATGTGTAAAAGATTCGAATTATTTAACTTAAATTTAAAGAAATTATACCTATTTAAAAATTGTTTATATTTTCAGACCTCCGGAGAAATTTAACACCCCTGTGACCCCTTAATTTAGTATTGTTAAATTAATTATAAAATACATTGTGTGGTACTGATACATTTATGAGGGAAGTGCAAATGCGTGTTTTGTATTTTATTATGTTAGAATATAGTTTGTTTACTTTCAGTAAATTAATAATTTTTGTTTTCGACTTTTTAATATGCTCGCCCCCCCTCGTAGAGTTATCCCGCCCCTCTAGGGGAGCGCACCCCACAATTTGAGAAACTCTGCCTTAGGTTCCAAAATCTCAATAAGCAGTTTCCGTGATTTAGCCACCAAATTTTAGTGTAATAAATGAGATCACCGTATTCAGATTCCAGTTCCCTGACCTATTCTTGAAATTGACGATGCTTCAATGGATTGTTTTAATTGAATTAATTACCTTGACAACTTTCATCACATGATACATATTTAACACTTGTACTCATAGATTCTAGAGGTGCAAAAAATGACAAATGATTATTTCAAAATCATTTGAACTGTTTCCTTAAGTTTTTATGTGATCGCGAAAATTAATGCAACAGTACCAACATTTTTTCCAACCATTGAAGGGGCGTCATCGTTTGCAAGGCCTTCAAGAACTATCAAATCTATTAGACGACTTTGCGAGCAATTTATAACAGCATCCTTAATATCTCTTCCGATGGTAGTACCTTTCAAACTCACAAGTTCGAGTAGTTCTTCAGTAATATTCATTTGACTATCGACACCTCTAATAAAAATAGCAAATTGAGCAGTATCATTTACATCTGACGTTTCATCCATATCTGAAGTTTCAATCCAATTGTGTTTAGCGATGTACAAATCTTACTCGAAATGTTTTCTATTCTTCTTTCTATAGTTGTGTGTGGTGTAACAGACTAATTTGAGTAAAGACATTCAGTTTTTCTGGACAGATTTCTTCAACTGTGTCAATTAGACAGTCTTTGATATAGTTACCATCTGTAAAAGGCTTCATATTTTTAGCAATAATGTGGATACTCGAAAGCTAGCACTGACAATACCATTTGATTGGGCAGTTTGCTTATGAAATATGTATTGTTGAGATGTCAAATTGTTCTTCGAAGATTGTAACTTAGTTTTTCCCTCACCAACATTAAGTTTATTAATTTCTTCATGTTTTTACTTACAGTGCCTTTTTAGGTTGTATGATTTTACAGTTGAAATTGAATGACGACAAATCAAACATACAGTATAGTTATTTACATGAATAAAAAAGTACAAATTTTCCCATTGACTATGAAACTGTCTATTGTTATCCTCAAGTTATATCTTTGCTTCTTTTAGTTTTTTCTTTCAGACATGACGAATAAATATCTAATAGAAATAAATACGATAGCTAATTATGTAATAAAAAGAACAGTAAGTTTACATTTTACCTGGATCACATTCTCAGATTACAATCACAACAAAGTTGAAAATCGACCAGATTGCGCTTGTTGGTGGAAGAATATCTCCTAACCTACAAGGTTCTTATCTATAGTGGATTTTTGTGCTGGAATCTGCCGATATGTAGTATAACAACAATCAGCATAACTTCTTTCCGTTTTATACTTGTGCTGCAGAATGTCTGCGTAAAATTGATTTAGATTTAGGTTTTCCAAGTTTTTATTTAAAATGCAAAAAGGCAATTAAACAAAGAAGAACAGCATTGTAAGCAAAGAGCAGCAGTGTTATTATTACACTGTTCCAACAAAAAATATTTTTCTGCCCGATGGTCAAATGTTTATTTTCTTATTGTTTGGAATTCAATTGAAGGGGGAAAATTTATTTCGGAAAACATTGTATGAGGAGATGGGGGTGGGTCAAAACACGATTTTTTCGATTCAACCGTCAATATAGTCCAAGTGTCTAAAATAATATAGACTGTTAGAAGCTTCAATTGGGCCGCAAAAAGTCTTCAAATGGTTCGCGGGTTGAGTGCCTGGTTCTAGTATTTTTAATTATTACGTATTTTTTTTATTATATTTTATGTCCCCATTGTCAATAATGTCTAAGTCCTCAGTGTCCACAAACACAGTTTTAAAGCCCTGAATATGTATTTTTCAACATTTTACTATGCATGCTATAATTTTTCATTTAAAGCTTAATAAATTGTAATGTAGGTTGACAGAAATTTATTTTTTATTTTGTCTTATATTTTGCAGTTGATTTTCTTGAAATATTTGCTCATTATATAAAAAATTACGTATGGTATTACTTTTTTAAAAAATAACTATTTTTATATATATTTTTTATTTGATTTTGGAATACTTGACAATTTTTATCTTTTCTTTGATTTATCATGCTGTTACTATGGTTTACAGTTACTGTTTTTTCTTTGAAAATTGAATCATTTAAAAAATATTTAAAGGTTGAAATATGTGTCGAATGAACAAATACATTTTAATTTTTCATATATCTGATACGCATAAATAGGATTTTTTGTATATTTATCTGGATTTATACAAATCCACATCGTTGATAGCGTTATTCCAAACTTTTACAGGGAACTTTGCTGGTATTTCGAAGGAGCCTTAAGCCTATTTCTAACAAGAAAATTTTTAAATTTATTTTAGAACCCCCTTTTTTACAGAAGAGTTTGTGTGAATATGTACGACATACACAAATGCCGTGACAAACAGTCAAGAGAAGAAACCGTTACCGCACATGTAGGGAATTACAATACCGGTAGACCAGGTTACCGAATACCGGTATTTTGAGCCTTTTGTACAATTTTGTAATACAGCGTTTCTCAAACTGTGGGGAGTGCTCCCCTGGGGGCGCGATAAACCTACGAGGGGGACGCGAGCATATCGAAAATAAAAGATTAAAAAAATTATTTACTGGAATGAAATAAAACAAAACACTTTCTGACGTAATAAAAATACACATTTACACTGATATAATTTATAAATATATCATCTGCGATATTACGTTATCAAAAATAAAAGCTTCTACTTCAAAACCTCATTAGCTGTCTTTGATACTATAACGAAATAAAAAACATTTTATTTTGTTTGCTGTAATCCCATGATGAGAGATTTTTTATTGCGTTTTCTTTTCAAAGCTAAAATGCTACTCTTTCAGAGAAATAACAAAACCCAAACCCATAATCAATATACCTACAGAAATATTTCTATTCAAAATTTATTTCTGTACAGCAGTGCTTCTCAAACTTTCAATACTGGCGCCCCCCTTTTCGATCACAATTTTTTTCGCGCCCCCCTTATACGTTAATAATGTACTGAATGCAATAATAATGAACTTTGACGCTAAAGCTACAATAGGCGATCTTAATTATAAACCATACAAATTAGTAACATAAATATTAAAAAAAATTTGTATACTACTTTAAAGCAAAATAAATAAATAAATAAAGTAATAGGATAATTATTATATTATTTTTCCTTTCTCTAATTTTGAAATTGAACATATTGCAAAATGCGGTAGCTGCTTAGAAGACAAAATATAGATATCTGCTAAATATAGAAAAAGAACCCAGAGGGTCAATTTCTAATCATAAGCATTCCTTACAAAAACTTTGCTTTCCAAGACAAGCTCATAGACGTCATTAATACTTATTAAACTTGTTCTTAATTTAGTATTAATTAATTAGTTATAAAATATTCTCTGCAACACTGATACATTAAAAGTACACCGGCTGAAGTGTCCGCTCTTTGCACGAGTTCATTTATAAGAAAATAAAATATTATTGATATAATAGCTGAATTGTAAGGGAAGCAAAGCCAAGTGCTCGACAATGTTTACAAAAACGTAAAATGATTTTTTTTAAATGGTTGCTCACATTATAATTAGTTTTAAGCAAATTGTAATTTTAAGCCTCACAGAATTAGCATTTATAATTCATGTTAAACAGTAGCGCACACAGGAATTTTTCAAGGGGAAGTCCGGGGTTGAAAGTTCACCAATCTTGTATTAGGTTCCTTTTCATTTTGTCGATTTTCGGGAACAAAACACAGTAAAAAACTAATTCTTAAATAAATAATTAGCATTAATTAATAAAATTAATCATTAATAACAAATACTTAATTAAATTTTGCGTACTATAAACTTAGAATTATAATCAATCGAAAAAAATCAATGGTTTTGGGGGGTCCGGACCCCATTGTGTGCACCACTGATGTTAAATAATGATCAATAATATAAAATATCGATGAAGAATAAACGTATTATTTTAGTATTTAAAGCGAAAAGACTTCAACATGTTTTAACCCGGGAGCAGGCGCGCACTCGATAATGTCGGGGTTATTGAGTCACCCCAATTCTTTTTTTTATAATTATTTCATTGTACACGATACAAATCATGATACCAGTGAATAATTTAATTAAGAGAAAGTTTACTTACCTACTTTCAAGGACTTTTCAAGTTTTCTTTGGTAATAAATAAACAGTTTTGCCAGAATTAACGATTTCGTAATCTGTGTCTCCCGCGCGACCACTTCCGGGTAAAAAGTATATTCATTATGATAATATGTATGTTAGTGCGAAAAAATTGCGTGAAAAGTTTTCGTTATGCTTTTATATGCTGAGAATATGTATAAAAATATGTCTTGGCCAAGTAATCATTAATGTGCTTATGTGTGTGTGTGCTCTCTCCGTGGTTTTCCAAATATCTTAAAACACTTTTGCATGGAAAAAAGCGCAACAGAGAACAAATAAGAGAGGGGTCATAACTAACTGTACCAATAACTTAGAAGGTCAAACAGATTACAGCTATAATGTGCAGTATTTCAAAAATAATGACAGTGATGAATTTTTTATTTTCCTAAATTTTTTCGATTCTGAATCTGGGATCTGTTTTTTCTCTGAAAGAGTAGTATGTTAGGTTAAAAAAAAAGCGTAATAAAAAAATCTCTCATCATGGGATTACAGCAAATCAAATAAAAGTTTTTTTTATTTGGTTATATGATCAAAGATAGCTAATTAGATGTTGAAGAAGTTTTTATTTTTGCTGACTTAATATCGTGCGCGCGCGCCTATAAATTATATCAGAGTAAAAGTGAATATTTTATTATGTCTGTAAGTATTTTGTTTTAATTCATTCCAGTAAACTAATTATTTTTTAAATCTTTTATTTTCGATATGCTCGCGCCCCCCTTGAAAGGTCATCGCGCCCCCCAGGGGGGCGCGCTCCACAGTTTGAGAAACACTGCTGTACAGGCATACACATAGATTTGTTGAAAATGCTAATAAATTATTTCTCACAGTCATATAAAACTTACTGTAATTTCAAACGTATGCATTTAAATTATATATAAAGGAATTCTTAGCGTTTTCACTCATGATGTGTTTTAGCCACGATATATCTTTTAACATGATATAACGTATATAGTTTGTAGACTCATTAAGTGTAAACAAAGTCATCACACAGTGCTCAAACTATATAAACAAAAAAAAAAAAAAAAAAGATTTTAAAAGATATAATCTAGTAATGTTAGTTTCATTAGAAATATTTCAAGAATCATGTAAATCACACAAATGTTTCAAAGATTATTATAATAAGGAAAACTAAATGTATTTATTGGATATTATATATAATCCATTTTCATTTGTCTTTCTTCCAGATAACTCTTCTTTTTAAAATATTTACATATCACATACTTTCCAGTTTCTTGTTCTTTTCTCTCATTTCTTTTTTCTGAGAAATTTCATATTCGCAATTCCATAATGATTTTATTTTAGCTGTCAAACAATTCAAGTAGATATTTTGTTCAATGACTTCGAGATTACTACTACTTCTTGTAAGGCCAAACTGTAAGTAAGTATTTTTGGATACATATACTTTTTTAAGTAGTAAATTTCTTATAATATATTCTATGTCTATTAATTTCTTTCTTTTCCTATTTCTTAAATTTACAACATATTTCCAAGAATCATTCTGCTTTAAAGGAGTGTTCTTTTTTTACTTCTCGGACATTTAGCACAATATAATTAAAAACATATTTCCTAGATATTACGTATATTGTTTCACATTTTCCTTTTTTTTAAAATTTTACTGTGCTACTTTCTAAAGTTCTTACAAAATGACAAATGTTATGAATAATATTCAATAGTAATATTTAAAAAAATTTGCATTATACTCACACCTATTTTTATTCGTTTTTATGTGCCATATTTTTATGCAGTATAAAAAAAAGCCCCAATAATTATGCGTAATAATTAAAGTGGTATAAGTTTTTTATGCATTAATCTTAGACATGCAGGGCTACAACTTTGAAATTAATTGAAAATGCTCCCTCCCCCCTTGCATTCCGTACCAATTCTAAAAGAACTTTAAAATCACAGAATGAGCTTCAATTCTGACAATCAGTTGACTGCGACATAAATATTACACACCGATTACATTATTACCAAGAATGAATTATCTACCAATTGTCAACTGTGAATAAGTGAGAGGTAGCATCTTCAAGTTACGAAAATGTTTTTAATCCGTTCTTTATAAGAAAATCCGCATTCTTGACTACAAATAATAGTTTTTGTGTGGATATTCTTGGAATTTTCATTTTTATAATATTTGATGTAACCAAATAAACCGTTAAAAATGTCCCTACGTGTCTTCAGTTATTTGTAAATTCAACTTTTGGCTACATTATAAGATTTTGATTGACATAATTTCTATGAAAGACTTTTTTTATGCAGCCCCTATTTGCAAGCATATTTTTAATGTGTTGCCAACAATATATTTTATATCTATTAAAGAAGTTGAAGCCAATACAAAAAGTTGATTGAGTGTATCATAATGCAACCAAAAGTTTCAATATACTATTAGGTGTACAACTTTGCTTCCGCCGTTTTTTTCCGAAATTCGAGGCTTTATTGTAATGCATTTATGATTCAATAATTGCGTTTGATAACGATCGCCTGTGATTGTTTCAGTCGGTTTTAACAACTCATAATACACTACGCCGAGCTGGTCCCACCAAATGCCATGCTGGTCTTTGACGTCAAAATCACCGTTCTCGAAGCGTTGAAACCACTCTCGGCACGTTCTTTCACTAATAGCGGCCTCACCATAGGTATTTGAGAGAATTCGATGAGCCTCAGCCGCAGATTTCTTCATATTAAAGCAGAAAATTAAAACCTCCCGCTAATGACGAGAATTTAACTCGTAAGCTGACATGTTTAATCCAGAATAAATTTAATCGAGAGACACAAATCGACTAATATTTTGATGGCGTTATGTTTACAAATACCTAAGCTTATTGTATGACATCTACGATCTATTTATTTCGACTACCACTTACTGCTACAGCCATCTATTGCAAAACGGCGGAAGCAAAGTTGTACATCTAATATATTAATATATTTTTTTGAAAAATTGCAAATAAATTATTTTGAAATTTGAAAATTCGGCTGGAAAATTAAAAGTAAACTTAGTCGCAAACTCACTTTGACATGATAATTCCAAATGTAGAAGAGATTTTTATTTGTTAATATTAATAATATAATTTTTATCTTGCTTTAATTTACCTAATTATTTAAAAATTTATTTTTAGAATTTTTTTAAAATAGTTAAATTATACTTAAAATGAATTTTTTTAAACAGAATTTCTGTAATTATTTATAACCACCTGAGTGTTATCATTGGCACTAGAATGCGAGCAATTTTAAAATAATCTATTAGTTTCTAGCTGACCTAAATAAAATTCATGGTGAAATAGATGGGCGAACCGATCCATTAATGTACGAGGGATAGAAGGAAAACTAGCTACTAGCCATAGTCAATATAAACTCAATTAATTTATCAACAATTCTCAACAACGTTACAAATTTCAACAACCCAAATAAAGAAATGCACCAATAGTTAAATATGGGAGCAATAGTGATGTAGATGAGATAACTGAAGGTATAAATATAAGTCGATCAAGTTTTCACTTAGTACGCCCATGCAATACGCCTTCTTATATTTGAAGATAATTTCTAAGGTAATCTCTCTAATTCAAAAAGACCCGAATCCAATTTAACAACTAATGGACCAAATCGTCAGTTTCAATATTAATCAAATGATCTACGAAGTTCTCTCGCCTAGCTTTATGTTAATCACTACTCTCTTGTTATCCTATCAGCTTCTAACCTCCCTCTCCTCAAACTTGAAAGTTAATCTTTAAATACAAGCCTTGATTTGAATAAATTGCATCTTCTTCGGAGGAGGAAAGTTTTCAATAGAATAATATTTAAGGAACAATTATTCCCCAAGAGGATTAGTTGGAAGAACGTGAATAGACTCGTTACAATGGATACATTTCTATCAGGTATTCCATTCTTCAAACTCCTATTCGCTTATAAAAATTATTTGTTTTCTAAAAGTAAAATTCTTGAGTGCATAAAAATAAGAAAACATTTTCTTTAGATATTTAAGAAACAACTTCACTTATTTATAGAACGTGAAAACAGATTTTAATCAAATTGGCTTTTTAAGCAAATAATCAAACATTAACGTTATTTTATTAAGGAAAAGAATTAATAAACTCTTTTAATTGTCTTTCACAGAATCTGGAGCTAGTGAGCATTATTGGCAGTTACATGGGGATGTATCTCGGAATTTCTATGGCTTCAGCCTCCTGGTTGTTTGAAATTCCTTTGTCCTTAGCTAAGAGGTTTTTGAAAAAGCTTAGGAAGAGAGAAAAGTAGATGGAGAAAAAGAAACACACAACTATGACAAAAGATGGAGCCGAGTCTCAGTATCTCATAGACTCCGAAAAAGAACCCAAGTCTTTGAATTCAATATGCGAAGCAAAGCCAATTAAGCCTTTTTTGTTCCGAGAAATCACTTTAGATTTTTCTGATAACAACATGTATTAATTTCCAAATAGGGATTGCAATACCGGTATACCGGGATACCGAATGCCGGTATTTCGAGCCACTTGTACAAGTTTGTAATACCAGTATTCACAAGATAAAATACCTTTTATTGGTATTAACTAGAAATTTTTAGAGTTGTCTCCATTATATGTCAGGGATTGCCAACATAGCAAAATAATATAAGTTTTGGTTTTTATGTCACCCTAACGGGTGAAATTAATTAGACTGTGAATATAAAGTTGCATCGTACGATTAAGGGAAGTGATAAAGTATTTGAGCTATTCAAGGAGGCGGACCAAATATATTCAATTACATTTCAGAGCGATACTGCCGACACGCAGGTTTAGTGTCTGACTGATATTCGTATCTGTAAAAACAAGGTTGTAGTTGTGAAGAAAGTGAGTAATATTTCGATATTTTTTAAATAGGTGAGTTTATTATTCCCATTGTATTTGCAAATCATACTTTAGGGATAAAAATATTTTTCAGATTCATTATATGTATATTTATAAATAATAACCCATAATAATGAAGAAGAATAAGATAATAATGAATAAGATTTAAGATCCATTTCAAAAATTTGTAGTAGTAACACACACTCAATAGTGGTATTTACACTTTTTGTTATTTAAATAAATAAAATATTCCTTTACTTTTTCTGTCATTCTTTATATACTGTTATAATGGATAAATTACAAATTATTTTTGTGATATTTATACTCCCTTATAAAACTGGCAAATAAAACAAAGAAACATCCGTATTTTCTTCCTTTTGTAAAGTTTCTACTATCGGTATTAAAACCGGTATCCCAGTATTAAAATCTATAATGTACTGAATACCGGTATTGAACTTTTGGTCCGATATTGCAATCCTTACTTCCAACCGAATTAAAAACTATTTATCTGCCTCTTTAAGCCGAACACGTACTTTTTTAATTCATAATTTATCAATGGTGATAACAAATATGATTAGAAAATATTGAATTAAAATATAAATTATAACAGAAGTTGTATACTACACTGGTGTCCAAAATCATGGTTAGAAACGCAAAAAATGCAATACTTTTGCATATAATTTTTTATTTGGGATAACTTTTTGTACATACGTTTCTCATACTTTTAGAATAATTGTGCTAATAAATAAAACCTTATTGGGGGTTATTTCTTGTAATATGTAAATTAGATTAAAAATTGTCAAAACACGCTGTGTAATGATTGAAAAACTGAATGTCTGATATGGGAGGTACTTTCTGTAATAAATGCTTCCCAACGAGATCTCATACTACAAATTAGATTGTTGATTTCAAATTGTGACAACAATCCGCAATCTTTTATAAGCGCAGATTTTAACGTCTGGTGCATGCTTGGAGGGTTTTAAGGTCAAGCAATAGCTTTTCCTGAAATATCCCAAACATGCTTTATAGGATTTAGGCCAGAAGACTTTGTAGGCCATTCCATCCGGTAAATACCCTCTTCATCAAGAATGTCTTCGATAAGATTAGGAATATTTGGCCTCGTATTATCGTCCATAAGTACAAATTCTTGACCTAATGCTTCTCGGAGCAGTCTTACATCAGGTTCTAGAATAGGGGTACTCAACCTTTTTTACTACTAGGCCGCATACATATATTAGTAATTTCACGCGGCCGCAACATGAGAATAAATGGGGGGAGAAATGCTTTAAGACCAAGATAACATTGGAAATATAAAATGCAGAAATTGATCAAAATATTATAACTCCTGTTTTGCCTCTTTTTAATAAAACAATTTTAAATTTTTTATTTTTCTCACTAACACTAAATTAGAAGCATTTAAGAAGCACTTCTTTACAATATCTGCATCAGTAAACGGTTTCAAATGATTACCAATAATAAAGCAAACTTCATAGGATGTCTTTGTTAGCGATGTGTGACATTACCACTAACAAAATACTTTTTTACTGTTACAAAGATTATTCAAGAAAGCCTATTCATAATCTCTTGCAAGAGATCTTCGAGGAAAAATATCATTGAATATTATTCCTGTTTATTGATATTATTTAAATATAGCACTTTCATGACAAACCAAACAATTACTAATCATTGTTTGTTTTTCACAACAAAATGGGCAACCTACCATTCGTCTTGAAAGGATATACTTCCTTCGAATATTTTTCTTTTGCAATATATGAAAGACAGTTAAAAATTAGTTCCACCCTTAAAATTATCGCTACTCTACTGTTGTCTGTTATCGCTAATCCTAAATAGTATATTAATTCATACCCGCACGACACTGACACCGACAGTAAAAAGCAAAGTCGATATACTTGATTTCTTGGCAAAGAATTTCCCATCAAATTTTTAATACAATGTTCTTAAATAAGTGAATTTCTCAGAGTAATGGTGCATCACTGGGCCCCTTAAAAAGGCTCGGTGGTCCACAGGTTTAGTATCGCTGTTCTAGAATTTGATCTGTATATCGCTGTGCAGTGACAGAACCAGCCTCAAAAATGGGAAGTGGTGTACGGCTGTCTAATATAATGCCTCCCCAAACAAGAATTCCACACCCAACAAATCAATCGGATTCTCTTATGTCAGAAAGATGGTAGCGATGTGTAACCAACGAGAATCACTATTGGTACTAAATCTGAAGTCATCAGTGAAAAGTACACGGCCCCACTCTTGATTTGCACAAGACACATCTCCATGACTCCATCAAATACGAGCTCTTTTCTGTGACGGGTTAAGAGGGACACATACCACTGGCCATCGGGATTAAAGGGATTGCTCAGCTATTCATCTGTAAATAGTTTGTCAAGAAAATGTATTTCTGATGGCAACAGCAAAGCCCCGAGGAAGCTTCTTAGCTCACATGTCTCTGCGACGAAGTACTAAATTGTGAAATATCGATGTTCCGTAGGTGTTGTAGCTTTTAGTCTCAACCTTGTCCAGATCTTCTAACAACAATACACGATATTTGAAACTGTTTCCACTGTCTGGATATTGCCATCCGAGAAACATTTAGGTTTCTGCCTACTTCTGCTTGAAACATCCCACCCACAATCCACCCAACGTTTTTCCATCTCAAATCTTCATCTAAACGATTGTAGGAACTAATTTTAATAAAATGAACATAAATTTGAGCTTATCACAGCGACGAGCACAAAAGATTAAAATTTCTACTGTGAAAACGGTATTAACATTTAAGCTCAAAACAACCATAAAAATTCTTTTTTTTTCAGTCAAAACTCCCAAAATTAGGATATAATGCTTGTTTTTCCTTACTTTATATGTAAGCTTAAAAATATAAAGGTATATTTCTTAAAAGGGTAGGAAATTTTTGTGTTTTAACATTAATTTTGGACACCAGAGAACATAATTAAAAATAATGTGTAAAGGGAAATTATATTCAAAATTTTGTTAAAATTCCTCATTAATAAATAATAAGTTGTCAAAATTTTTCAAATACATGTATGTAAGAACGATTTTAAGTAATTGCAAGAAATAGTAATAATTGAGAGGTATCTTTATCAGTTAAATAATTTTGTATTTATCACGCAATTTACAATATCAAATTGTTAACGCAAATTTGCTTCTTAAACCCACCGTTTTTATAAATATATGTATGTATATTTTTTAAAAAATAAAGTATGTCTTAAATATTTTTGAGAGGAATTTTTTTAATTAAAAAAGTATTAGTAACAAGCTAAATATATAGAGAGAAATAGAGAAAAAGAAAGAGCTTTGTTTCTAAATTCGATTATCACACAATATTTATATTCGATACATAAATCAATACATTTTCAAACAGAGCTTTATTATAGTATTTTGGGCATTACAATTTTTCCAACACTTAAACCATTAACGTTTAACTCTTTAAAATGACTAATATATCTTTTTATTTCTCATAATTTATATACAAAAGTATTTAAACAGATTACTTCAAAAATTCTATTCTATTTTATTTTACTATTCAATAAACAAGACTACTATATCTATTAGAAACCTCAGCAGGCTAGTATATCAAGTTGCACCAGTGCATGTAAAGATGGAAATTTATTCAACAATTCTACAGCACTTAACCAGTATAACAGATTAAGAGTCTTTTGAATTAATAGGGTATTGAAATTCTGTATTATTATGAGTAATGAATAATATATCTTATGCATGTTCAATTTTCATCAAAAATAAAAGAAATTAACGCTTTAAGTATACTGATTTTTTATAGTAGATAATGTGGATGTAAGTAGTTTCGCGTGATGTATAGCTTTAGAAAGTTATAAACAAGTGTTATGCATGCAATGTCGTGATACATGATACACAAGACTGCCTCTCAAAATAAGCCCTAATACGTCTTTTTGAACAAAGAAATTAATGCAAGAAAATTAATACGGGTCTATTCTAAAGGAAGCATTGTAATAGCCTATAAAAATAGTTTATTAGGAGTTAATAATGAATAATTGCTCAATGGAATAATAAAATCTGTTTTGCCTTATTAACATCAAAAACGAATTAGAAAAACAACAAATTGGCTAATTGATATTGAATATTCTTAGCAATTTTACTTTTATTAGTTCAAATAAAATGAACAACTGATGTGCTAAAACTTCTTACAGTATAATGATTTTCGCAAATGTGACAAATGCCTTACGCACATATCCTAATTTATTTGACATATTAGCATTTTTCATAAGTAGCAATTATTTTTATTGTTCAGTATGCTACAACATATAAATCTGTATATAGAGAAATTAATTATGTTTTTTAAATTATAATTTTATGCAAGGGAAATAATTATGATGTATAATAATATCTCTAAAACATCAAATCTAAAATGCTTTCAAGTAATTATCAAAAACCAAAAGAACAATTTCATATTTTCATTGTTGTACCACTTTAATTTGCAATAGAAATCCATTAATTTTTTACAACTGTTTTTTCGAAAACATGTTCTTAATATTGATTTTGTAAGTAATTACATTTTTTCATTTATGAGCTTAATGAATTTGTAAAACATGAACACTCAAATGTGAAACTATTGAAACTACTTTTATCCAATACATTAACAAATTAGACATAAATAACTAAACAATTATATCTGAAAATCTTATTTCTAATATTGAGCTTTATCTCTCTCATTTCGTTTTTATTCAAAACTTTATTATTCACGATTAGTTTTGAACAAGTTTTAAGTCTATTTTTAAGTTAGGTTTTTTTACCAATAAGTATAGAATTCAGCAAATTTAAAATCAAGTCGAATTATATTGTTTGAATAACATCTCATTTCATAAAAGTACATTCATAAAGTATTAACTGATAACTTTAAAAAAATTTAGAAGCAAAAGATTTTTTTTTTTTTTACCTCAAGCGATTACGAAAGTAGTATAAATGTTGTATAAATCATTACTTGTGCGTGATTAATGGGAAAATAATAACAGTGTGACGAGAAAAAAATAGATTTGTATATATGTTTCTGTTTATTTAAAACACATATAGTATGCGATACCAAATGTTTTAAATGAATACAAAAACATTCGACGAATAGAACAAAAAAGTCTAAAAAAGTAAATTTCTGTTTTCGAATTGCACGTTCAACAGCCAAACGATTTCATTATTTCTTCCTTTATTATTCAGAATCCATCAGTTTTTTATTGATGATTACTTAAAAATTTAATACTTAATATGTTTTTTGAAGTTAATTTTCGAATCTGCATCGAACGTAATGATACAAGTTTCAAAAAGATAGAAATAAATTTTATGTAAAAAATAAACAATCTTGATTTTTGAGAACAAATATATTATCGCCAGCTTGATTTCAGAGAATATAATAACAGTAAGTAAATAGTCTCCATTACATTCTTAAGAGGTAAAGTTCACACAAACAGCGAAATATGAGACACTTGAAATTAGTGATCGTCATCGGTTGTATTGGAGGTTTTTTGTACCAAACAATTTCATTCTTGCAATATTATTGGACCTATGCAGTTGTGGTAGACTTTCAAACAAATGCACCCGAAGAGTTCACGATACCAGCCATTACTTTCTGCAATGACAATGGGTAAGTTTTAAAATTAAATTTACTAAGTTCATTAATATAAATTATTTGTTACAAATATGATTACTGTGATTAACGAGCATACTCATCATAGAGAAGTAGCAGGGTTTTGTCTCATGACGAGGATACTCGTCATAGAGAAGTAGAAGGATTTTGTCTCATGACTAGTACACTCGTCATAGAGAAGTAGGAGGATTTTTGTCTCATGACTAGTATACTCGTCATAGAGACAAGTAGGAGGATTTTGTCTCATGATGAGTATACTCATCATAGAGAAGTAGCAGGGTTTTGTCTCATGACGAGGATACTCGTCATAGAGAAGTAGGAGGATTTTGTCTCATGACTAGTATACTCGTCATAGACAAGTAGCAGGATTTTGTCTCATGATGAGTATACTCATCATAGAGAAGTAGCAGGGTTTTGTCTCATGACGAGGATACTCGTCATAGAGAAGTAGAAGGATTTTGTCTCATGACTAGTACACTCGTCATAGAGAAGTAGGAGGATTTTGTCTCATGACTAGTATACTCGTCATAGACAAGTAGGAGGATTTTGTCTCATGATGAGTATACTCATCATAGAGAAGTAGCAGGGTTTTGTCTCATGACGAGGATACTCGTCATAGAGAAATAGGAGGATTTTGTCTCATGACTAGTATACTCGTCATAGACAAGTAGCAGGATTTTGTCTCATGATGAGTATACTCATCATAGAGAAGTAGCGGGTTTTGTCTCATGACTAGTACACTCGTCATAGAGAAGTAGGAGGATTTTGTCTCATGAGCTAGTATACTCGTCATAGACAAGTAGCAGGATTTTGTCTCATGATGAGTATACTCATCATAGAGAAGTAACAGGGGTTTCGTCTCATGACGAGGATACTCGTCATAGAGAAGTAGGAGGATTTTGTCTCATGACTAGTACACTCGTCATAGAGAAGTAGGAGGATTTTGTCTCATGACTAGTATACTCGTCATAGACAAGTAGCAGGATTTTGTCTTGTTACACTTATAGGTAAGCTAATTTAAATTTTGTAAAGCTAGCAGTGAAATTTATGTGTCGAGGAGGCATGAAGACGAAAAACAGTTTCTTAAAATTGGCCTTTAATAATCAATCATAAAGTCACTCTGCTCGATACTGGAGCGATAAAAACAATAAGTTCAAAAAGCAACATTACCAGCGACATCCGATTCGAACCGTCTTCTAATATTGTAAAATTAATTTCTAATCTAAAATGGTGATGCAACCTGCAGTTGCATTGCCAACCAGTTGTTCTCTCCCTCTAACAGTTAAACCACTCACATACTTCTTATATTTCCGTTTCTCCTTCCTTTTTAAAAACTAACATGAGCCGAGTTTAAATACTAGCTCGATTTGCATGGCAGTCGCTGCCAACCTCAAATCACGAAACTCAAAAAGATCGGGTTCGAATCGGTGTGCTTACTTTCATTGAGATCATGGAACGGGATTGGAAAAACAACACAAGGAGATCATAAAAATTTGGATCCGACTTTTTAAATGTCTAACATGTCTCATGATGAGTATACTCATCATAGAGAAGTAGCAGGGTTTTGTCTCATGACGAGGATACTCGTCATAGAAAAGTAGGAGGATTTTGTCTCATGACTAGTATACTCGTCATAGACAAGTAGCAGGATTTTGTCTCATGATGAGTATACTCATCATAGAGAAGTAGCAGGGTTTTGTCTCATGACGAGGATACTCGTCATAGAGAAGTAGGAGGATTTTGTCTCATGACTAGTATACTCGTCATAGACAAGTAGCAGGATTTTGTCTCCTGATGAGTATACTCATCATAGAGAAGTAGCAGGGTTTTGTCTCATGACTAGTACACTCGTCATAGAGAAGTAGGAGGATTTTGTCTCATGACTAGTATACTCGTCATAGACAAGTAGCAGGATTTTGTCTCATGATGAGTATACTCATCATAGAGAAGTAGCAGGGTTTTGTCTCATGACGAGGATACTCGTCATAGAGAAATAGGAGGATTTTTGTCTCATGATGAGTATACTCATCATAGAGAAGTAGCAGGGTTTTGTCTCATGACGAGGATACTCGTCATAGAGAAGTAGGAGGATTTTGTCTCATGACTAGTATACTCGTCATAGACAAGTAGCAGGATTTTGTCTCCTGATGAGTATACTCATCATAGAGAATAGCAGGGGTTTTGTCTCATGACTAGTACACTCGTCATAGAGAAGTAGGAGGATTTTGTCTCATGACTAGTATACTCGTCATAGACAAGTAGCAGGATTTTGTCTCATGATGAGTATACTCATCATAGAGAAATAAGCAGGGTTTTGTCTCATGACGAGGATACTTGTCATAGAGAAGTAGGAGGACTTTGTCTCATGACTAGTATACTCGTCATAGACAAGTAGCAGGATTTTGTCTCATGATGAGTATACTCATCATAGAGAAGTAGCAGGGTTTTGTCTCATGACGAGGATACTCGTCATAGAGAAGTAGGAGGATTCTGTCTCATGACTAGTATACTCGTCATAGACAAGTAGCAGGATTTTGTCTCCTGATGAGTATACTCATCCTAGAGAAGTAGCAGGGTTTTGTCTCATGACTAGTACACTCGTCATAGAGAAGTAGGAGGATTTTGTCTCATGACTAGTATACTCGTCATAGACAAGTAGCAGGATTTTGTCTCATGATGAGTATACTCATCATAGAGAAGTAGCAGGGTTTTGTCTCATGACGAGGATACTCGTCATAGAGAAGTAGGAGGATTTTGTCTCATGATGAGTATACTCATCATAGAGAAGTAGCAGGGTTTTGTCTCATGACGAGGATACTCGTCATAGAGAAGTAGGAGGATTTTGTCTCATGACTAGTATACTCGTCATAGACAAGTAGCAGGATTTTGTCTCATGATGAGTATACTCATCATAGAGAAGTAGCAGGGTTTTGTCTCATGACTAGTACACTCGTCATAGAGAAGTAGGATGATTTTGTCTCATGACTAGTATACTCGTCATAGACAAGTAGCAGGATTTTGTCTCATGATGAGTATACTCATCATAGAGAAGTAGCAGGGTTTTGTCTCATGACGAGGATACTCGTCATAGAGAAGTAGGAGGATTTTGTCTCATGACTAGTATACTCGTCATAGACAAGTAGCAGGATTTTGTCTCATGACTAGTATACTCGTCATAGAGAAGTAGCAAGGTTTTGTCTCATGACGAGTATAGTCATGTGTAAAATGTAGAGACCAGTGCCTATTTAAATTATAATTTTTGAGAAAAATAAAGTATATTATCAAATTTCAAAATGCTTAAAATATTTTAGAATAAAAGAAAAAATATAAATAAATATAAAAAATATAAGAATAAAAGAAATAAATAAAAAATATGAAAAATTTAAGATGAACGTATGTGTTCCCGTATGCCACGGATGAAATAGCACATAAGTTCGTTTTTTTTATACTGGTCTTTCATTTGTGAAGTCCCATTATGTAAAATACCCTGTTTCGATGAATACCACTTCACAGGAGTAATTTAAAATATTACCTTTACATATATTACCCTTTCTTGCGTTTTTCGAGTAATATGTATGTAAATATATGAATTTGTTTTCCTATGATATTATACATTAAAAAAAATCCTCCTGTTTACTTTCAAAAATTTTTTCCCTGCTATTTACTTTCCTCTATACCTTTTAATGAAAAATTAAATTTTAATCTTAACGTTAGAAATAAAATTCTTATAAAATCTTCCAACTATTTCAACAAGAAATTTTGATGTGCAACATTCTGTTAAATCTGTATATTCCTTTTTTTTTTTCATAAAATTTTTAATATTTATTTTTATTTTTATCAAATAGTATTTTTTCCAAATATTGCTTATAGAAGTACATTGGAATATGTAGGGCGTATAAGTGCGCGCTATCGTCTCAATATAAAGCGATAGGAGAGTTATTGGAGACGAACGTAATTTTTAAACATGGTCAAGAGAATATGTAGGATTAATAATTTAATTACTAAGGTATATTTATAAGATATGCTTTATATATTTTTTGCAAGTATCAATATTCGATTGTCATTTTTGTTAAAATTTTTCTTTTAATGAAATATTTGTTTTTCGTTGTTTTCGATCTAAGAAATAAATTTTTTTAAAATAAAAGTTTTATATTATTCCTTTTAGGATAAATCCTAAAATTTTTTGCAACGGCCCGATAAGATGCATTTTGGCAAACATGATAAAATCAATTTTCGACTGTTCAATGGGGCAATTGATTTGCATAATGCTAAGACTTAAATTTCCCAGGGATTTCAGGGTAAGTACAAAATTATATATATGTTCTTGATTTCTTGCACGTAATCTGTGTAAAAAGCCAGATGACTTTTTCCGTTAGCCAGGCAAGGATCTCATCACATCATTAGCCAACAGTAGATTTTTAGTTTTGATAATGACGCGAAATAAACTAAGAATATAAATACACTAGAACCTGCTTTTGACCAGCCCTTTTTTACGCAATTTTATTTCTGTGCGATTTTAATTTTGTATGATTTTTTGTGCGATCTTTTTTTATGCGGTATATGAATTTGAACGGTCTTAGCGCCACTGTAATGTTTTCTATCAATGTATATATATACACACTTCAAGACACTCTGTTCATTGTTATAAACAGTCTTGATAATGCACGTTCAATTGCTTTCTCTCAAAGTACTAGCAAAACACACTTGATTGAAGACGAAACTTTCAATGACAGTAACATTATCAATAATTTGATAGATAATGAAGAAGGATGAGAAGAACCGGATTCTTTGAGAGAGGGTAAAATATATGCAGGGATCCAGTTTTTCAACAAATGGGAAAATCATTTTCTTAAATACACTGCTCAAAACAATTAAAGGATATTGTAAGTTTTATATAAAATAAAGATATAAGCGAAATTTGTTTTGCCGAAAATGGAAGAAGACAATCACAAATGCAAATTTTTCTGATTTTCAAACTGGGGAGTATGCTAATTTTGAGTTCGACGTCAAAAACGTTGCTTCAGCGGCAGCGAATGAAATTTGACTTTCAACTGAAATGAAGACAAGGATGATCGGCATTCAGTGACTGCTTTGTTTCTATGAGTACGATGTCTCAGCGAAGTCATTTAACCGATTCAGAAGCTTGGAGAGTTGTTGGTAGGTTAGAAGGGGGCCAAACTCAAGCCGAAGTAGCGCAAGCCATTGGAGTGTCACAAAGGGTGATTTCCAGGATCTGGAACCGTTTTTGGAGACTGAAAGTGCAGGCCGAAGACCAGGAAAAGGTCGTAGACGGGAAACAACACCCAATGAAGATCGTTATTTAGTGTTAACAGCTCGGAGACACCGAAATATGAACGCTACTCATCTCCAACAACACCTTCGCTCGGCTACTGGCACCACGGTTTCAACTCAGACTGTCCGAAACCGGCTCCATGGTGTAGGTCTGTATGCTCGCCGACCGATGGTATGTGTTAGACTAACATCAAGGCATCGTCGCGACCGCAGGGAGTGGGCAACAGAGCATGTGAACTGGAGGAGAAATGAATGAAGCAATGTTCTTTTTTCTGACGAGTCCCGTTTTTCTGTTCATCCGGATAATAGGCGTATTTTCATCTGGAGGGATCGTGACAATAGGAATAATCCTGCGTTCGTGCACGAAAGTGTCAGATTTGGCGGTGGGGGAGTGTTGGTGTATGGTGGCATCTCCATTGACGGGCGCACAGACCTCTACATCATTCGAGATGGACCTCTGACTGCTCGCCGATATAGGAATGAGATCATCAGACCTATTGTAGTCTCTTACGCTGCAGCAATCGGAGATGACTTCATTTTAATGGGCGATAACTGCAGGCCACATCGTGCTAACCTGGTGGAGGATTTCCTTTTCGAGGAAGGAATCGTACGAATGGAATGGCCAGCGTGTTCTCCAGACATGAATCCAATAGAGCACGTTTGGGACGCTCTGGGAAGACGAATTGCTGGCCGCCAACCACCCCCACAAACTCTCCAAGAACTGGAAAGAGCTCTTCTGGAAGAGTGGGACAGAATACCCCAACTCGTGATTAATAGCCTCATTGAATCCATGCCTCAAAGGTGCTCAACGTTGCTGGCCGTCCATGGAAACCATACCCCCTACTGAAAATGATTTCCTTTGAAGAAAACTCCTTTTCTTATTCTTTTTTCCTCATATGCACAAGTTGTGTTTTCTTCCTTTTGTACACAAATGCGCAATAAAATGCATTTTTTTCTGCCAAACATGTGTAATTTATTCTCATATAACCTACTACGTCTGCCGACCCTGTATCAATCAGCTAAAAAGTTTCCCAGCCACAAAATCCACCTAAAACTGCAATATCCTTTAATTATTTTGAGCAGTATATATACCAATTCCAAAAAGAGCTTCGATCATTCATATCTGGCTATCGTGACGCTCACAAGCACCTCACTAACCCACCATCGTCATGAAAACATATCACTTACTTAATGGTACCAAAAAATAAATCAGTTGAAATTGCATCTTCTAGTAACGAAAGCGATTTTGAACTAATTAATCACAGGAAGATGCGCCTTTTGGATTACGATGTTTAGCAGTGGATTATGTATGTATACACACACATTTTCAAAATGTCTCCATGTATACAATGTGAAAATAAATGTTTTCACAATGTTTTTACGTGGAATTTAACTATTTATTTTGTTTGGAAGTGCTTTCTCATAAATTTCGTAAATAGTTGACACATATTTAAGTGGGACATTTTTTATGCGGTCCCTCTCCATCGCAATTTTTTTTTTCTGTAGTATGTCGTCAAAGTTGCTAGATTTACGTAAGTACAATCGGACCTATATATAATGAAATCGCTAAATCCCGAAAAGAAGTTCGTTACTCGTATATGGAAAATTCGTTATGTAGATTCTCATTTTTCAATTTTCTTTATAAACCACATAAAACAAATTTTAAATTCATAAACCTATATATAAAAAAATTAATCACACCTTTTTGTGAATTAATATATATTTATTTTATCTATCTTACCTATAAAAAAAAGAAAGAAAAACTGGAAGAACAGTTTCTTGACGCCTTTATCTAATTCCTAAGAAATTTAATTTTTTTCTTTGATGCTCAAGCACTTACGTTTTGACATTTTCGAGCTACAAGAAACGAAAATACCAGTACTACTGATCAATACACAAAATGAACGGAGACTAGCTCAAGGACAAGAGATTTCACTGAAGGTGAAAGGAGATATAAAAAATGTTTCCAGTGAACTAGACAATGGGGGTTAAAGGTTGCCCTTCTTGGATGAAGTGCCCAGTATTGTATTGGTCTCGGCGATTTAGACTCATAATAAACACAGGTCGAGATTTATGACCATCATAAAATGTGTTAAAAAAGAGAATACCTCGGAATGTCCGGAGATAATCGAAAAATAGGGAGAAAAAAATTGGACCACAAGAGAAAATGTTCGTTACATAGAAAATGCACTTCCCTATCTGGAGGTTCTTTTTCGAAGAAAATCCTGAAATGTTCTTGGTTCCAGGAAAAAGTTCGCTGTATAGAAAAATTTGCAATATAGAGGTTCATACTATGTAGATTCGACTGCACTTCTTTTGCTAAAACAGGTAAAATATTACATGTCCATCAAATGTTTTCCCTAAGGTGTAATTTTAGTTATGTGGTTTTTCTCCGAAGTTACCTTAGTAAGCAAGAAGTCATTTTTTTCGAAAATATATACCCAGCTCTTTTCTCACACGATTTTAACGTGGTACAAGAATTTAACGATTTTTTTTTAGCATGGATTCTAAAAAAAATTTGGGGATTTGTGCTCTTTGGATGAAAACAATCTGATAGAATTTATGACAGTTTGTGGTAATAAAAAAGTTGATGACAAAGTCGATGGTAAAGTTCAGCTATTAACAACTGATTTAATTCGAAAAAGCTTGAAATTTTTTTCAAGTATGGAACAACTTCTTCCAATGCCTGTCTTCCAAATTTCGTCGTTTAGCGTCGTCGGCGTTTCTGTCGTTTGCATTAGGTAAAGCGTATTGTTGTATGCGACCTCACTTGTCCAGCTGTATTTCTCTTCGTTCGCAAGTTCATTTCCTGTATGCCCTGTGTACAGGAATGAATATGTGTCAATTTTAACTCTCATTAACAGAATGAAAACAAATAACATCAATTGGAGTAGCAGTGAAATTTCGTAATCCAGGCTAACGAAAAAAATGTTGTATTATTTCCTGGCTTGTGACGGATCTTTATGCGACCTTCATATATTAATCCTCTTGGAGAATCTTTGGGCTAGCGAAAATTCACAGCCAACCCTCTCAAGAAGAAACCGTAATATTCAGATAAGCTCTACTATACAAAGTCAGAGTGTTTTAATTATAGAGAAGGAGGTAGGGAGCAGCTATATCCGCTACGCAGGTAAAATTGAAGAAGGTTTACTTTCACATGCAAAGATTAAGAGTGGTGCTTTGCCACTGTGTTGAAGTAGTAGGTTTGAGGCTAGGAATCAAAGATGAATTGCATTGAGTTAAATAAGTTAATTCCGCATAGTTGCTTAATAATCATTGCTTTTTCCGTGCTACTCTTCTGACTTTCACTTTGGGAATGCATTGTTGTTGGTTAGTTTGTTTGACTAAATAAATAATTGCGATTATGGAATTCTCTAGTTCTGCTTTCATTCCTCCCACACCCTTTGGTAGGCAAGACGGCGAGAGAGAAACTTCGGTCAGAAGTTTCTCACAGGCTAACGCGAAAAATGATTATTTATTTGTTTCGAATGTATTTTATTTTCTCACCCGCTTATACAATGCATGTGCGGATTTTAAAAAAAATATAACTGATGTTGCCTCAGAATGCATTTAAAAAATGCGTCGTTTCTCTGGTGATTTAATGCAGAAATTATTAAATTTCAGACTAAGAAATTATTTAATAAAGATATAACAGTAATTTATAGTGCTTTGTGAATTAGTCAAAAATTTCAAATGAAAATTTTGAATATATTAAATAAAAAAAATCTGAAAAAATGACTTTGACTTCCGAAAAAAGGAACATAGAGTACAATAGTAAAAAAATTACAATAGTACAAAAGAAATTAATCGTTCTTACTATACTGTTCGAATTAATTGGGACAAACTAAAGTTTTATTCTAATCAATGGGCACGGAAACAAATCAAGAACATGGCGTCTAAATTTTAAATATTAAGGTTTATTTAAAGAAAAAAAACATTTAAAGAAAAACAGTTAGTATGCAGTTAGTAACACTCGGACACGAATCTACTCCGTCGTACCCAAAGACAGAATGCCTTCTTTTCTAACCCCCCAAGAGGGGAAGGGAATTTTCGTCCCCTGTCCAGCCTGACCACATGGTGAAACTTCACATTCCACATTCCAAGGGGGGGGGAACTAACCATCCCCTGTAGCAGGTGTTAATGGACCTTTCTACTCTTACAGACAAGCATTCTTTTATTGTCTGAATTGGTATGTGATTATCAGTGATGTCCCGAACCCCCTGAAATCGGTTATATATTCAAAGAAGTAATGTGATTGATTGACCTTGACTATAATTTACTCGTTTGATTAGTTTTGGTGTATAAGTTGCCCAGTTGTGAGCTTTTTTAGTGTGGTAGCTGGTGGTTATAACTTTGCTTTCCCTGTAACATGTATTACTTTTACTAGTTTTGAGACGTATATTACTCAAGAAAGCGTTCTAAAATAATCATTTTTAATGAACACACTTCTGTGACTGTGAGAGATATAGCTACGGTAGTTGGTGCGGGCAACTCAAATGTTTCAGGAATTTTAAGAACATTTCAATATTCCGGAACATCGTCTCCAAAAAGAAAAGGAAAATGTGGGCTCAAACGGAAAACTGCTTCAAGAACTGATAAAATTTTAATAAGAAATAGCAAAATAAGTTTTAGAGAGATAAGCAAAGACATTGGAAGGGTTTATATTGAATTACAGTGTTAAAGTGAGCTCCTCAACTATACGGAAAAGTTTTCTGAAAGTTAACCTTGAAGCAACAAGACTGAGAAAAAAGCAATTTCCCCTTCAGAAAAAGGGGAAAACGTTTAGTACAGGCTAAAAAATACAGATCCTGGACAGTTGACAACTAGAAAACGGTGATTTTTAGTGAAGAAACACATTTATTTGTGTCGGGAGACAAATTAGGTGTAGTTAAGTGAAGATGCTGTTACCAGATAATACCCAACAGATTGTAAAACACCTTTCTAAACAAATGTTTTTTTGGGGGGGGATTCTCAATTAATGGCACTAGGAGTTTAGTCCCTCTTTAACCCTCTAAGTGGATATCTTCCTCCTGAAAAGTTATTCCGAAAGTGTTTTACTCTTATTTTGCTATTGCCTTCAAAAATGCAACATACTTCAATTTTTTCCTCCTTTTAGAACTTGGGAGGTCGAACGGGGACAATTTTATGACCTAGTTCGGTTCCTTTATCAAGTAAGAACCAAGAGATCAATCGTTTACAGCTAGCTGTTAAATCTTGTATGAAAACCGTGGTTCTACTCTGTCGTTTCCCCATAGATTCAGTCACAGTAAAATTAAAACAAAATGCAGGGTAAAAAAACATGAAATAAATGGCGTGTTAAAAGTTGAAAAATAGTTATATTTTCTTCAAACAAAATTTATTTTTCTGTCATTTTTTAAAAATTAAAAAAATATTTTGGTATTGCGATTTGAACCAGAAAAAAAGCATCCTGTATTCATTTTTGAATATGAGAGTAAGAAAACGCGCTCTCTTTCCTGTTTTTAAAAAGTTATGAGGTAAAAAAGAGTAAAAGGCCCTATCTTTTTTAAAACAATAAGACAATAAATGGTGCATACGATGATTATATTTATGAAATAAAACAGATCTTTCTCTATTCAATTATATTTTTAATTTAGAATAACATAAAAAATGATTTCAATATACTTTTAATTTATTTAAATTTAAATCATATAAATGATATTTTTATGTTAACTGAATATTTTTCGGAAAAAATCTAAATTTTTATTCCTAGTGCTCTCCTTTTCGAACTCCTTGTATTAAATAAAAATATCTTTTCTACATCGGCATTTGTGATGGACATAACACACATTTAGTCAATAATTTTTAATTTTAATGGGGGATATACTTCTTCAAATGTGCATGACAGTACTTCTAACCATTTTCTACTCAAGTTAAATTTCTTATCTTTCTGTTTCTTTTATTACAAGGAAAAATGACACACATCGATAACTACATTTTCACACAATTCAGTCATTACAAATTCTATTGTGAGAAAAATTCTCCCTAATTAATTTTGTCTTTCAACACAGTACACTTAAAACAATTTTGTTCAGTGAAGTTAACCGACAGTTCCACAATGTATTCATACCAAATTTTAAAAACAAATTTAACACTTGGAAATGTATCCTGTATTAAATTTTTCAGTATACACAAATATTTCCTGCTGTAAGGAAGATATAGTATGCGATGTGGTGTGCGGTTGTGAAAGAATGTTTTCGTACGTGTAGACTATTTTTGAAAATTTAAATATCACTGAAGCTGATCATATAACTGCAAATGAGCCTTATTTTAATGTGTGCTGGTATCAAAGTAAAACACTTTACAATATTAAACAGCCTATGGAATTATACTCAATATCAACCTATTCGCAAAATGGCTTACAACTTCTATTCAAATTGTAAAGAAACTGAAATATAAATATATCTTACTGCAGTCAAAAATATTCATAATATGTATATATATATATAAGTATCCTATTTCTCCACTTATTTCTGTACATTTTAAAAACTGTAGCTGAATGCAATTTTTTATATTTATAAACGAGGCATAACAGCTCACACAGTCGTAAAAATGTCTTTATCATTTTTAAATATATTACTATAAAACGTATATGGATTGTAAGATCAGTTGTAAAATCCTAAAAGCTTTTACACGTGACCATTGGACGCCGAGGTGCATGAACAGATATCCCGATTTGGTGGTCTGTCTGAAGAAAGACCTTCAGTGTTTAAGTCATGATGAATTCTATCAAATACATAGAAATATTACGCGGTAAAATTATTACATTCATGGAAACATTTGATGGAACATTTCAACATGACTTGGCTTCTTGTCAAAACTCGAATTTGGTCCAAACTTTTATCCGGGAAAATAAAATAAACATACTTAATTGGCCCAGTAATTCACCAGACCTAAGTTCTATTAAGAATTTAGGGCATATTCTTAAGAATAGTTCAGCCAAGATGAGCTGCATGACAACAGAATAAATGATAAAAAGTGCTATAGAAGTGTGATTCTACAATGATGAAGTTAATAACATGAGAGCTCTGCGCTAGTGAATTTAATACTAGGACGTGAAGAAGTCATTTCTGCACAGGAGGACATATTTCGTCATAATATATTTCAGGGGAACCAATCCAAATTGGTTGGTAGGCCAAGTAAAAATTTACTAAACTGAGGTGGACCGCACATATCAAAATAAAATAAATTGTTCAAAATGTTTTATTATCGTACATTCAAAATAATTTATTACCTTACAATTAATGTAATACTTTTTTTGTATTTTACAGGAGATTTTTTTAATATCATCGGATAATTTAGTGGACTCTCATCGTAGTTGATTGGTCATGTTTTCATCGAGCAACCTGCTGCGATACTTTGTTTATACCAGGTTTAATTTGGGAAAAAATGACTCGCAGCGATAAGTAGTTACAAATGCTATAATAATGCGCATAGCCAATCGTTTTAAATTTAGAAACTTATTATCGAGGATATATTTCTGACAAAAATTCAATCGTATTCCCTTTGCACAGACCTTTTAGATCGATGCTTGATTGTCATTCTGAGTGAGTGAGCGAATATTAACGTCGCACTGTTCAGCTAAACGAGGGCTTTTGTAGGCGGATCTCGTAATTTTGAGCCATGATCAAGTGACGAGGACGACACCTGAGCTGGTAATCCCCTCTCCTAACTACCACACCACAGCAACGGAAAGACATTTGATCTCTCGACAGATTTAACGTGCATCGCTTCCCTACACAGCGGGTCTTTAGTGGTACTGGGCTCGAACTCGTGGCATGCCAACCACGGTACGATACGATACGATACCTTGACCACTAGACTACCGCGTCCTTGATTGTAATTCTATTAGCTTCATTTGTTAACTTGGAGGCGCTGATTGCAGCTCTACATGAAATGGAGCTAAAAGTATTGCAAACATTTTCTCAAACCTGTGTAAGTAGAAGAATCTGGGGTTGAATTCTTCAAATAATTTTCTGATTTACATTGAATACTTGAAATTTTTTTTATTTTCCCTTTTTCAGCCATTTAGCATTGGAAAATTAATCAAATTGTTTGACCACAATTGATTTTTATAAAGCTGAGGCTTTGCTTTAAAGGCTTTTATATATTGATAACAATCGGTGATCAACTTATTTTCACCTTGTAACTTCCGGTTTAGCTCATTCAGTTTCATTGTTACATTTGCTGAAAAACATAAATCTATAAGGCATTCATCAACCGAAAGTTCACTTATATTCAGACGATTATATTGCTCATGAAAGTCTCAATTTCTTCTCTTAATTTCCAAAACCACAATAAGCAATTTCCGCGACTTAACCATCCAATTTTTGGTGTAATAAATGAGATCGTCGTGTTCAGATTCCCCAGTTCCTTAAGATATTTTTGAAATTGACGATTCTTCAGTGGATTGTTTTTAATTGAATTAATTACTTTGACAACATTTTTCACATGAGATATATTTAACACTTGTTCACATAGATTCTTGAGGTGCAACAAATTACAAATGAACCTTTCGAAATCATTTGAACTGTTTCCTAAAGCTTTTAAATAATCTAAAATTAATGTAGCAGCACCAACAGTTTTTTACAACCATTGAAAAGGCTCCATCTGCATACAAGATTTTTCAAATCTATCTGACGACTTTGCGCGCAATTAATGAAAACGCCCTTTATTTCTGTTTCCGTGGCAGTACCTTTAAAATTCACAATTTCGAGCAGTTCTTCAGTAATATTCATTTGACTATCGACACCTCTAATAAAAATAGCAAGTTGAGCAGAATCATTTATATCTGACGTTTCACCCAGTGAGAAATATGCCAAGCTTGCTGTAATTGTGTTTAGCGATGCACAAATCTCCTTCGAAATGTTTTCAATTCTTAATTCTACAGTTTGACGTGACAGACTAATTTGAGTAAATAGATTTAGTTTTTCTGAACAGATTTTTTCAACTGTGGAAATTAGACAGTCTTTGATATAGTTACCGTATGTAAAAGGCTTCATTTTTTTAGCAATAATGTGGGATACTCGAAAACTAGCACTGACAATATCACTTAAATTGGGTAGTTCGCTTATGGAATATATATTGTTGAGATGTCAAATTGTTCTTCGAAGATTGTAACTTAGGTTTCCGTTCGCCAACATAAAGTTTATTAATTTCTTCGTGTTTTTGCTTATAGTGCCTTTTTAGGTTGCATGATTTTACAGTTAAAATTGAATGACGACAAATCAAACATACAGTGTTGTCTTTTACATGAATAAAAAGGCACGAATTTCCCCATTCACTCTAAAACTGTCTATTTTTATCTTCAAGTTTTCTTTTCTTCTTTTCGATTTTTTCTTTTAGCCATGACGACTAAATATCTAATAGAAATAAATATGATGATTATTGATATGATAAAACAAAACAGTAATTTTACCTTTTTACTTGGATCACAATCACAGATTACAATCATAACGAAGTTGAAAGTCGATTTTACTTGTTGGTGACGAATATTCTCTAACCTACAAAGTTTTTATCTACAGTGGATTTTAGCTGCCACCTTAATTAGCGTAGTATTACAACTATTTACGTAATATCTTCAAATTTTATGCTTGTGTTACAGAATGCTTGCATGCAATTGATTTAGATTTAGGTTTTCAAAATTTGTATTTCAAATGCAAAAATGCAATTAAGCAAGGAAGAACAGCATTGTAAGCAAAGAACAGCAGTGTAATTATTACACAGTTCCAACAAGAAAGATATTTTCCTGCCCGATGACTAAAAGTTTATTTACTTATTGCTTGGAAGTCAAATAAAGGGGAAAGAATTGCACGGGGAGAGGTAGGGGTGGGGCAAAACACGATTTTTTCGATTCAACCGTCTATGGCCAAATGTCTAAAAATATTATAGACAGTTAAAAACTGCAATTGGGCCGTGGGTGGGGCATGCCCGATATAAAGGTTCTTCTGTCTACTTAAGGTATGTAATGATTAAAAGCTAAAGTTGAAAAAATAGTTTTCCTACAGTTTGTCCCAATTAATTCGAACTGTATTGTATATAGCTAAGTATGAATTTATTTCTCTCTAAGCTCAATTTCATGTCGTTTTATTCTCGTACAATTTAAGAGGAGTCACGTCGGCAAAATATAGCACAATAGGAAATTGTATGATTATTTTTCCTGCTGCAATAAACTCCAGAATAAATATGAAATTATTGATTTTTACAATTTTCCTAAAAATATATCAGAAAAATATCGGAAAAATGTATTAATGGAAGAATAAAGTTTTTTATATATATGAGACAAAAATGTACCATTAATTGAGTTTTTGAGTTAGATCGACTCAGCCTGGCATCCCATCAGTGGTCGATAAATGAGTACCAAGCTTACTTGGGAACGTAACCAAGACTGACCACCTGGCCGGAACATCTGATCATGCCCCTCAGGGCTCAAGGTCACATATATTGAGTTGGACACAGTAGGTTTTAGCTCTCATGGGCTGTTGTGCGACTGAGTTAAGTCATATAAACAATATACAAAGTCACTTACAGTTTATCAAAAAATTCTATACACACAATTCGCTTCAGTAATTCAATTTTTACAGTATCATGTTATCAAGAATTAACGTAAATTAAAATCACAAATAAAACGATCCATAAAGACGTTTTGGAAAACAATTAAAACATTATTTATTCAATGAAATTATCACATGCTGTGCTCAATATGCGAACTACCAGATGCAACTACATGCTGAAAACGTAAGACAGCATGGTCCACTGTCACATTTAAAATTCCTGTTGTAACACACTTCACGCGTATCGTTATGCTAGATTTCAAATCAGCAACAGAAGCATGTGATTATCTATAAACCATATATTGCGAATGTCCTCATTGACAAAACTCGCAAGGATTAAGGCGCGGTGAACGTGGGGGCCAGGTGGTTTCGAGACCTCTGCTTAAGACTCGGTTCGCACCAAAAATGTAGCAATTTTTAACAGGTTTGGCTATGCGAGGGGGTACTCCGTCCTGTATAAAAACCGTGGTTTCCAAACAATGTCTATCTTGCAATCTCAACATCGCTACTCAATGTAGTCTTGTTTTTATACTGTTCGTTGGGCTTAAAACTTGCATATATGCCGTTGATAAGCATTGAAACACATCACAGCGCCATCTATCGGGTGAGATGGCGATTTTTTTCTCATATTTGAATTGTGCATGTTCTCAAACGCGTAGATACCGAATTTCACTAGAATATATTTTCGGTAGTTTTCTCTCCAGCACCTCTTGAGCACTTGCAGTTTAATTATGGCCATCCTGTACATTTTGTTATCAAGGAATTGGCCATTTAAATCTTTTAAAAAAACGTAATACTTGCTTTGACTGGAACTAATATTTTATCTTATATTTCATGTCCAGTTTCTTGAAATTGTTTACTTATTTTTTAAATAAAGTTATATATAATATTTCTTTTTAAAATTGACTTTATATATATATATATTTTTGCTAATGGAATGCTTGACGAATTTCATTTTTACTCATTGATTTTTCCTGTAATTACCATGGCTTACTTTTACAATGTTAAATATTTAAAATAAAATTTGGAGGTTGAAGTGAGTGTAGAAAGAACATGCTACACTGAAAAGGAGCACTACAAAAATAAATAATTTTACATATTTTATATAACCTAAAAGTGTCATCGACATGCAACCAAAGTTTTTTTTTTACAGAATCATCTCAAGTTACATTTAGCAAAGTTACAGAATGGATTAGATTTTAGTTTTCTGTTTGTAAATTTTAGTTTAGTGCAGCTATAAAGCTATTTTACTCCCATAATTATTCTTTTTTAATTATGTTCGATTTCATGGTTTAGATCAGTGGTGATGCCGCCCTCGGGATATTCAAATTTTGTTATTCAAAATTTTACGGTCATTCACCTGAAGGAAGCTTAAAATGCCATTAACTTGATATCCAAAGAGGCTTCCAAAGAATAAGTCATACACAAAAGAGAAAAATAAAAAATGAAAGAACAGTTAAATAAATTGTTTCCAAACATATAATAGAGAACTGAAATTCCGAAATAGCAAATATTTGAATGAAACATTATTCTGAAATACTTTGATCATTTTCATTATTGAACTAATATATATATATATATATATATATATATCATTTTTCATATATATATATATATATATATATATATATATATATATATATATATATATATATATATATATATATATATATATATATAATAATGAAAAATAAAAAAATTAGCTCACCTAAAAATGTCTGTTAGTGAGATCCTCCTGCGTCATGTCTGCAAGAGAGATTAGTCAGCTTACGTCTCAAGTCTCCTCGTTTAGTGATATCGAGTGGATTTCTTTTCTTCGATAACAAATCATTGACAGCACTAAAGCCCCCTTCAGCTCAATATGAAGATGGGAAGGGTAACAACAATTTTATTGTAGACTTGGTAGAATGGGGGTATTTAGTCTCTCTCTTATCCCAAAGCCATGCCATCACTCCTTTTATAATGAATAAAGTTGTAATGGACTCATCATTTTGCATTTCCGAGAGTTCTTTTTGGTACTGCATTGAAATTTCAGATATATCCACTAGCATTGGCTGCGTCACCCATGTTGAAAAATCAATTTGTTTTAAATCAAAAATTGTTCTTTAAAATCAGAGGCCATTATTTTCAAATGATCCACAATACAAGTACAGCAGCATCAGTCATCTCACATTTTTTTAGCCAATGAAACTGGTCAAAATTTTTGTGATAAATATTTTTTGACGTACCTCAATAAATGTAACAAAGCTAAATATCTTCGTCTATGCCTCCATAATAGTTTTATTTGATCCTTGAAGTTTCTTATCCAACAGAATTAGTTTTTCAAAAATATTTGTTAAATATATATATAACTCACAAATGCTTTACCCTCAACAGTTTTCAGGTGCTTCAATTCAGGCTTGTCACTTAAAAAGTCGCTAAGAGCATCATATAAATTCATGAATCTTTTCAAGCAATTCCCCTTTGAGAGCCACCTTACCTCAGTGTGAGGTAAAAGTATAACATAGCCTGCATTTTCATTTTCACAAAATTGTCTGAAGAGACGCTCACATTTTGCATTAGCTTTGATATAACTGATACATTTTATAACAGAGCGTAGCACCTCACTAAGAACAGGAGTAATATTTTTGGCCACTAAGTTATCTCTATGAATAACACATTGTACAAGAATCATTTCTAGAATCTCATCTTTTATCAATTTTAAGGGGCCTTTTTTTCCCGTCATAACAGGAGCACCATCTTTAGCAAAAGATGTTATGTTTTTTATTGGTGTATTATTAACGAGTATGTAATTGTTTAGCTTACCATAGATATCAGCAGTGGAAGTGGTGGTTTCTAATTATTTGCAGAATACCATTTCTTCAGCACATTCACCGTTATCAATATATCTTGCATGTACTAACAATACGATCTCACTGTCGCTCTAAGTTGATTCATCCATTTGTAGTGAGAAATATCTGGGTTTCAACTTTTCAACAAGCTGTGTTTCAATATCATCACCCATTTCATATATCCTTCTACTAACAGTATTGCTATTGAGTGACATAGCTTTAACAGCGTTGTCATCCTTTTCCAGGACTGTTTTGAGAAATGCTGATATTGATGGCTTTATTAAATCCTCACCTATAGTATGATTTTTTACATATTTCGAAATAAGTAAAGATATCTCATGACTAGCCTTAAGAGTAAGATTGATGCTAAAAGTTTGTGTATTAAACAGAGACTTTATTGTTGATCTTTTTGCAAACGTCTCATTTAAAGACTCAAAGTAATTTAAATCTGAATTTACATACGCTCCATGTTTCGACTTCAAATAAAACTCAACACGACCTGGTTTCATTGATTCGTAGGTCAAGCATTGTTTGCTTAAGAGGCAGAAAGGGGACAGTTCATCATGCATAGCGGGTATGAATCCAAATTTTAAATATTCTTCTTAATATTGACGAACTTTATTTTTACTTGCACTCAGTAGCGGAAGTAAGGGAAATTTTTCAAAGGGGGGGGGTCCAGGGTCGAAAGTTCATCATTTTTGTATCATGCTCCTTTTGATTTTGTCGATTTTCGGGAACAAAAACAGTAAAAAAGCAATTATTGAATAAATAATTAGCATTAAATAAAATTATTCATTAATAACAAATACTTAATTAAATCTTTCGTACTATATACTTTTTAAATTATTAATCAATCGGAAAAAGTCAAGGGCTTTGGGGGAGTCCGGACCCCCATTACCCTCCCCCCTTGTATGCGCCACTACTTGCACTACTAATTTTATGCACATGGTTTGTGAATAAAATAAATAAAATTATAATTAATTAAAGAAGTAGGCTATTCAAGACAAATATTTCTGAATAAGGAATATTAATATCAACGAAAACGAAATATTGTAGAAACAGTTCAGTTTTGGCGTGCATGGTATAAATGCAAAATACTGCTAATTTACATAGTTGCTGAGTTCAATTGATATATAAATAAATAAATAAAAAAAAATATTATTTTTTTTAGTTTCCCAAATTGCAATATAGCACATTAATTTACACATAAGTCACATATTATTATAAACAAACACAGAACAACACGGTATTATGGTGGACACAGGGCTAAGCGTAAGCATGCCGATTGGCCTAGAAAACATTAACTCTTCTGACGACAGGAGTTCCGCCCTCTTCTTGGTCGACCGAGACACGTGACTGGGGAAACCGGAAATATCTTGTGAGTGTACCAATTACACATGTGCATACAAATAGTTTTATGTATGCATTAATACGAACATTCATATCCACAGACTCATTAGAAAACAATCCACTGTTAATAACACATTCTCGAATTACCCCATAGCTTTGGTATAGTCAGCCAAAGGGTGCACGTCCTGCCCATGCCCCACCGGTGGGAACTGCGCCCAAGTTGGGTTTAGATAAAAAAAGAAACGCTTTAAGCATTTTTTTATTTATTTACTCTTCTTTTCTTCCATTTTTTCAGACGATACCTTATAGTGATTATTTGAAGAAGAAAAATCTGTCACCTTCAGAGCTCAAAGATTTGAAAAGACCTGTTGAAGATTTTTTCAGTTGTAGAATTATCTCTTCTTCAGGCTGGCGAAACTGCAAGTAAGCTTTTTATTATGCTTAAAAATTCTAAAATATTAATTAGAAAAACAACGATATGTTACCATAAGTGCCTTAAACCCTTTTTGAACGACTTGCTGCATTAAGAATTCTAAGTATTAGTTAGATTTGTAATTAAAAAAAGGGGTACTTATACGTATTATCGCAACCGTATTGGCGACATTATAAGAAAAGGAGCACGGTTGCCAATTCATCGCGTACGACTCATGCAAAATCGATGTTGTCAACTTGGCAAGTTATCTTGAACTTTGGCATTGTTGTGATAATACGTAAGTACCAACAAATGTTACTAATTTCAAAAAATGCATTGTGATTTTTGTGCCTAAAATTTCAACAATAGAATAAGATCGAAATTATCGGTTAATATTCAAGCGAACAATATTTCTTAATTTTTGTAGTATATATTCCTTTTTGATTATGACAGTAAAATTTAGTATCAAGTTTTCCCTTATTTCGAAAACTTTCAAGATCTTATAAAAAAAAAACATTCACTAGTGTTTTTAGATAAAAAAAAGTGTGCAAATGGGATAGTCATTGTGAAAGTAAAAAATAAAAATAAAAAAATAATAAATTTAATTTTCAAGTAATTTTATTTATTTTTCTTGTGGGTACGCCATTATTATTTCAATTCTTTTGAAATAAAATTAATTATGAATGTGTTACAGTAAACTAGTCCTCAGATTGTCCCCTTTTCTCAGCTTTTTTCATATTTTTACAATACAAATACCTGAAACTATCAAAGCCTTAAGTAGCTGTGAATTAGCACTTTAAATTCTCATTTAATATTTATGCAATAACATGACTAAATAAACCACAACCGTGTTACAATTATACTTATTGACGAGTTAAAAAAGTCATCTGCTTACAATTTAAAATTTAATTAAAAATGGGGGATAACAATCGCTCTATATCAACGCCGATGGAAATAAAGATAACGATTCAGCGTACACGATTACTGACTCTGTTTATAAAATAAACACATATTTTCAGATTTCCAAATAAAAAACGTTGCATCATGAATTTTGAGTAAAAGTCAATCAATACAGGGTGGTCTTGCATTCATGATACAAACTTTAAGGGTAGGCACACACAGGGCATTGAAAAAAAAACATTTATTGTATTTGAATGTATGAGGAGCGCAAGTGAAACGGTGAAGCGCAAACAGAGGAAATAAAAGAAAAGAGAAATTGAGTTTTCGGTTGGTTGCGTTGCCTGTAGTGGTCAGTAGTTGTCTAGCGGCCGTTCAACATTATGTATCTTAAGGGAAATCACCATTTTCAATTGTGCTGACGTCAACGATAGAAGACTTTGCGCATGCCGAAAATGCAGACATGCATTACACGAACGGCCGTGCAAATGGCAACGGGAGAGCTACGCTACGATAGTATCAAAAACAGATGATCGACGAAGGCCGGATGAGAGAATTTTTCTCCGGTTACATCGTTAACTTCGTGAAACATGTTCGTTCCATGCCATCAGACATCATGCATGTAAACGAAGAGTTCCACACAGTCCAGCCCTGGAAGAAAGCATCCTGAACGTTGTGGCTGATAGACCAGAGTCAAGTACAAGAGCTGTTACTTATGCAAGTTTGAGTCATCAGACCATTTCAGACAAAAAATCGCATACGCCTCTTCCATTTTCAGCGGGTGCAAGATTTCAATTCGGCAGAGTATCTTCGCCGACTGCCAGTGGGTGGTACAGAAATGTGCCCTGCAGCTGGACTTCACAGCTCAACAGTTATGAACAGCTATTGTAAGCATTACACTTTTTAACGATGCTTTCAATAAACACACTGTCCTTCCTTTCTCGTCTCTTATTTTTTTTTTGTGTTTGTACCTCTCCACTTCACTTGAACCCATCCATTCCTTTCCGATAAATGATCGTTAGAATAACCTTTACCTACCCTTAAAGTTTGTACGATGAATTCGGAACCACCCTGTATACGTATAAAAACCAAAATTTTATCTTTAATTGATTGCATTAAAAATGTAACTAATAATAGTATTTAAAACACTTTCATGATTGAGAGCTAACCTACTCCATTCTTTCAATAGCTCTCTCTCTCTCAACTAATGCATACAAATTTTTGGTTTCCATGCAATCTTGAAAATATCACAAGTACCGTAAAATCCGGCGTATAACGCGCACCCATACTTTCAAGCTGCATTTTTTATTTTTTAGGTATATTCACCGTTTAACGCGCACCCCCTTTTTTACGAAGGAACCTGAAGTGTTTATGTGTATTATGTTTTGAAGTCATTTATTCGAGATACTACCCCAAGATGGTGAAAAATAATATACTTCTAGAACTACAACACTTAATGTTTATTAGAGAAACGTCCTTTATTTTAAATAAGCAGTATTCCGACCTATGAAGAACTCTTAATTTTTCCTAGGCTCCTCCTATTTTTTTTTTTAAAGCTCTCCTTTTTATACCCGGCGAATAACGCGCGCCCGCAAACTCAATCTTATTTTTTGTGTCAAAAGTGCGTGTTATATACGCCGGATTTTACGGAAAATTTATAGGAGGAAAACTAATATCAGAGTCAATGATTATATTAAATGTCCTATTACTCAAATACGACAAAGAACTCCCTTCATTTCTTTAATTTGAATCCCGGAGAATCATTATAAAGGCTCTTTAATCAATAAAAAGATCGATAATAATAAAAAATAAATAATAATATTACTATCAATCAGATGAACTAACCATGAAACTGGAAAATGTCGAAAATATTAGAATGTTACTTTGATACTAAAACTAGCTGCATGGCCCGGCGTTGCACGGGCTTCCTCTACCTTTATAAATTTTCCCTTCCCTTCACGAAATCAGCACTTCCATTATTCTTTTTCGAAACTACTTTGACTTGTTTCTTTCCCCCTCCTCTTAAGCCTGGACTTTTACCTAGTGTGTAACTTAATTTCCTCTTTTCTTCATGACGCCAGTACTTTTGTGCGGGTGTGTGCGCGTACGATGTGAGTGATTGCTATAATGTCATTAAAATTCCCTTAACTTCTTTCCTCTTCAGTTACCCCCTGCGTTGCACGAACATTTTTGAATGTGTAACATATTATCATGGAAATTCCCTTTCTCCTCCAGCTGTTAGCACTTCCTCTTGTGTGTGCATGATTTCTATATAAACGTCATTACAATTCCCTTTTTCGAAATTTCTTCCGCAGCTTTTCATTGTCAGACACGTTTCTTTTACCTCTCTAGAGCCCGGCATTACAGTAGCTTTTTTGAGTGCAGAACTATCCCCCATTATTTATAAATGATGAGTTAAAAAAATCTTAGATTGCTATTGAAATGATTTTTTTCTGATCGTTTGAATGTTTGATTAACCATATGTAAGCATAAAAAAACATTATACATATATATATGGTGAAAAGCCTATATTTCTAGTTTACATTCACTAAAAAAAACATTCAAAAACAAAATAATACTGCTGATAAAAATAATTTAGTATTATACTACAATTTTGTAGTTTTTCATTCCACTGTGTTTAGTAAATCATTTAAACATGTATCTGACGAAAAAAAAGTATATTATACAAAACTAACATATTCATTATTTTAACAATAATTATTTTCTTAGAGCTTAAAATAATAAAAAGGGTTTGGTATTTTCATTTACTCAATCAATCTTTATATAACAATAATTTTCTTTTCAGGTTTTGAAATAAAAAAACTGATTAAGAATGTTCATTGAGCAATTAGTTGTGACATATCGTTACATTAAAAATGACTGTAAAAGAAAAATCTCGTTTATTGATGAAGACTTATTAAATATTTAAAAATATTGTAAAATAATTAATCAATATATAAGATATATATTACTTTTATTATATTAATTATCAAATATTTTTTCTATATTTGGTCTCAAATTAAATAATAATTTATCGGAAACCAATATTTCAATGTAAGTGAGAAAATAAGCAAGCTATAAAGTAAACAGAAATGAATGAATGTAAAAGGAAATAAAAACTATATCAGAAAAGTAATAGCAGTAGTAAGTTTCTGATATTGAACTATGGGTGAAATAACCTGAAATAGATAAACCGAAAGAAAAAATTAATGATAATAAACATTAACAAAATATCGTAAATAAGAAATATTAGGAAGCCATCAACAGGAAAAAAATTAAATTAGTATTACATGAGGAATGGTGTAATACTATCTAACATCAAGGAAGAATAGCAAAAATCTTTATTTTCAACGACAAAAAATATTATAGAAATGTTTTGATATGTAAAAAAAGTATGCAATGCATATGTACAATTAGCTAAAAACTACATGAAGAACAACTTGTCAGAAGGAACACTAAGCAATGATGCCACAAACAGTTTTGAACAACAAAATAACAGAAAGCCTTACATACCGTAAAATCTGGCGTATAGCACCCACTTTCAGCATAAAAAATTCAATTAAATTTAGGGGTTCAAGAGCTTTAACAACAAAAAAACATGAGTATAGAAAAAAATTTTGACTTCTAGAAACATCGAAATACTGTTTATTCAAAAGAAATGACACTCCTTATGAACTTAAAGAGTTGTAATTCTATATAGATGTACATTATTTTTTGTATACCTTGGAATAATACCTCAAATAAAATACTTCAAAACATGAGAGCATTGCATATGTACATTTCAGGTCTCTTCGTACAAAAGAGGGTGTAAATTATATGGCAAGCATAACAAACATTAAAAAATGCAGCTCAAAAGTATAGGTGAGCATTATACGCCCAATTTTATCGTAATCTGATATTTTTCTTTGCATTGTTTTTTTAGTGTCAAGTTAATCCATATCGTCCCGTTTTTTATTCATTTCACCATTGGAATGCGAGTCTAAATAACTATGCGTATCTTTCATGATATTCAACATTGATCAGCATCTGCTGATGAAGGAAGAAAAACAATAATCTTTTTTTTTCAACCAAAGAAAATGTCATAGAAATGTACATTCTTAAAATCTTTAAAAATATATATGAAGAACAGATTGTGAAGGAAAGTTCAATCATAATGCAACACGACAAAAATTGCATTAACTCTGAATTTTAAAGTGCAAAAAAGAATTACTTTTTTGAGCATTCAATCCCATCAATAGTCTGATTTTGATGAAATTACCATAAACTCAGAAAATCTTAGATGTAAATAAAAATTCGCATTAGCATTTGTATTCTTACCTATTAGCATCACTGCATTTAAATTGGCAACAGGCGAACTGTGCTATTTCCCACCAAAATCTTACAAATCTTTTTTGTTTCATATAAAAATCTTCGTTGTTTTGATAACAAGGAATGATTCGTGTGACGCCAATTTGGTTGTTGTGACACTAATAGGTTAATACCTAAAAATCTAACTTAAATCACGATATCTACAATCTTATAGTCCCAATAGGTTTTGCATTGAGTTCTATTTTCTTTTTGTTATCTTAATATTATAATTGCAAAAGTTTGTATGTATGGATGTTTGTTACTCTTTCATGCAAAAAACAACTGAACGGATTTTAATGAAACTTTACAATAATATAGCTTATACAATAATATAATTTTTCCTTGCTTATTGTAGTTTTAATTATATGATACCGTGACTCAAGTTTTTAAGTCAAAAAATGATTTGTGAAGCTTTTTGTAAACAGAAGCTTAGATAATGTGGTATTTATGTATTAGCATCACCACAGCAAAATTGGTGCCATCCGAATCACACCTTAATACCAAAGCAGCAACGATTCTAACATATTTTATATAAAATCAGTCATATTTTGGTGGGAAATGGCGCGATTCATGAGGCGTCAATTTGATAATAATTTGGCTGCGGTGACGATTATATGTAAATACTGATAATAATTACTTGTTCTTTAACACAAATATCAGTGGATTATTTTAGACAATGAAATTCACTTCTTACCTGCTCTTATTCTTATGTTCAAAAATAATAATAATCTGTTACTGAAAACTTTATTGCTTTTTTCTTTGTTCAATGACAAATTCTAAATCTTGCTTAGTGTAACAATAAAGTTGAAAATCCTAGCTAGCAATATAACAAAAAGAGAATATAGTAATAAATAAGTTTTTCTTCGCAATTTTTTTTAATGATTTTATTATGCACTTTTGGTAGTAACAAATTGGTCCTTATATCAAAATAAATACTTTTATCACTTATGGACTGTTACTATCATCGATGGTTCAGTTAATCAGTGGTAGAATGCTTTTATATCAATCAACTTTCATATCATCACAATCCGTTAGACTCAGTTAATTTCAATAAATCATCGAATACAAGTGTAAGATTAAATAATAAGTTTAATGGAATATGGGTGCGTCTGCACTCGGTCACACGTACAGAAGATCTCTGCTGTCAACAACACATGTTATTACAAGCAGCGCCCTCTATACTGAGGGGGTTCTACCATTACTCCCCACTTAAACTCCTGCGGAGTTTACATTAAGATAATTTAAGTAAAATTCATGCAAATGAAATAATACAAATAAAATTCATGTAATGTGAAATAATACAAATAAAATTCATGCAATGTGAAATAATAAAAATAAAATCCTATGAATTCAATTCTCAAATCACATGCATCATCAATAATTCTGAAATAAAATTAGCAATTCTTTAATCACATGCATATCAATAATTCTGAAATAAAGTTAGCAATTCTTAAATCACATGAGTTATCAATAATACTGAAAATCAAATTAGCAATTATGTAAATAGAATAATATAAAGTTAAAGTTCAAGAAATTATAAAATGTGTTCAATTGTTCTTCTCTACAGTTGCAGGATCAACTGGAATAGGTAAAGGCACTACCTTTGTGATGGCTCGTTTTAAAATACCTGTTGAGGTTTTCACATTAACTACTCTTCACAGAGACCATCACTACCGGGAAATACTTCAAGAATACGCCCCATAGGCCAGTCAGGGGCTTGGTGTTGGGATCCTTTAAAAGAACGAGCTGATTCTCCATCAGGTTGGGGGTTCTGTTCACTCCATTTAGCACAGGTCTGCAGATGGGTCAGATATTCGGTGCTCAACGGTTCCAAAATTTGTCTCTCAGAGATTGAACGAGTTTCCACCTGGAATGATAGGACAAAAGAATCCGAAGCAGTATATGGTTCAGGAAAGGATGGAATTGCACAGTTCGTCAAGAAATGCCCCGGGGTCAAAGGGTTAAGATCATTGGGGTCCGAAGAAAGTGGAGACAAGGGACGTGAATTCAGAACTGCTTTGATTTGTGCCATCAACGTAGTTAACTCTTCGAAGTTCATGATAGCTGATTTCGCTACCCTTAATAAAATGCGTTTCATGGACTTAATGTTTGCTTCCCACAATCCACCGAAATGGGGAGAAGCGGGTGGAATGAAGTTCCATTCGATTCCCTCTTCCGCGCTGAATAGCTGAATTCTGTTGGACTTGCAAATTTCGTTCCATTCATTAAGAATGTTTCTTGCTCCCTTGATTCGTTCCCTTTGGCAACATCATTTGATGTTTTTTGGAATTCAGATAGGGTTGAATGTTTCAATCTACCTCCTGGGTCAAATAATCGACCTGCGGCTTGTAACAAATATCTTTTTGTATTAATTCTTTTAGAAAGAAATTTTCCTAAATCACTGGAATCAAAATAGAATGTGTCAGATTTTCATTCCAGCCAACTCCTAAGACCTTTGAAGCTATCAACGTGTTTAATGACTCTTTATGTTCATCTACTTCAAAATTTAATTTTTTAACCTTTGATTTAGCTCGGAAGAGTTGGTTCTCCATTTCCGAAGATCCATACTTGGATCTTCCAAATCTTGTTTACTTTCTATGCAGGTCGTCAAGGCTGCTTGGACACTGACATTTCCACAAAGAAAATCATCAACATACAATGACTGGATAAGATGGTTAAAGGTATCAGGAAAAATATCCACATATTTTTAAGATGATGCTTATCGTAGCTGCAAGAAGAAATGGACTTGATTTTACTCCAAATAAAACCTAGTCATTCGGAAAATATCAAGCCGTTTGTTTTCTAAATCAATTCCTGGATTTTCATACCAGAAAAATCTTGTAAAATCACTTTCACTTTCGTCTATCTCAATCATCAAAAATGCCATTTTTATGTCAGCTACAAATGCAATTGGATTCACTCTAAATTTGATTAATAGAAAAAATAGGTTAGGTATAAAATTTAGTCTGTGTGTAAACAATCGTTCAAAGATAGTTGTGCTTTCGCGTGTGATGACGCATCAAATACGATTCGCAAGTTGCTTGTAGTTTTATCGGTACGTATTACTGCTCTATGTGGTCGATAAAAAATATTATTCTTTAGATTTTCTTCTTCAAATGGAACGCGTTCTACGATTTTCTCAGAAAGATAATTATTTACAACTAATTTGTAATCCTCAAATAAGGAACTGTCATTTTTAAAACGTGATCTTAACTTTAGAAATCTTTTCCTAGCAACTTCTTCATTATTTTCTAATAATGTTTTCATGTTAGGTTTCCAAAGGAATTTAACTTTATACCGCTTATTTTGGTATGAAATTCCCGCTTCAAATTCAGACATTATATCATTATCAATATTTTCCTCATCGGACACCTCTGCTTCTATTCCTAAGTTCTCTAAATTCCAAAATTCACTAAGCTGTTTAGAAATATTGGATTCATTAACAATAACACTCATTGTTGTTAAAGGTCCTCAGAATCTGTACTCTGCCCTTGTAAAGACCACCCGAATAATGTTTCTACTGTCACAAGATTTTTGTTTAGACGCGTAATTCTACCTGTAACTACTTGATAATAATAGTCCGCACCAATAAGAATTGATATTTCTTTATCGTTAAATTCATAAGAATCGGCTAATTGTACATTTTTAAATATCTAAATTTTTAAATATCTAAATTTTTTATCAATATTTCTATCAGGGAGTCGGTAAATTCGTGATAGAAATATGTTCTGTCTCTACCGCCTCTATTTCAATGCACAAATTTGGATCATCCCTGTTTTTCAATTTTATTTTAACTATATTTAAAGTTTTTTTGTTTCAGTTTCTTTAGCACCAAATGTGCAAATTGAAAGGTTTTCTTTTCTAAGAATTGGAAAGTTAAATTTCTCAGAAGTACTCTTTAAAACAAAACTTCTCTGTGAACCATTATCTAAAAATAATCTAACAACTTCTTGTTCATTTTTGACATCTATTAATGCGGCGCATGTTTGTAACAATACACTATTTACTTTTGTTTTTAATTACTGTTGAAATTACATTATCAGTGTCCCTTTTCGGAGACAAGTCGTCATCATGTCGATTCCGAAAACATATTGAGAAATGGTGAGACCCATTACAAATAGGACACGACTCCCTCTTACCACATTCCATTGCTCTATGACCGGGCGACAAACATAAAAAACAACAGCCCTTCTTCCTTAAAATTTCTCGCTTTTCGTGAGCACTAAAGGAACGGCAAGTGCCGAGTTCATGACCTTTGTTGCAGTATAAACATTTTCGGTTTCTAGGTTCTACTTTTTCTCCCAGGGGGTGGGAAATGAATGTGCTCCGAAATGTACTCTATTCAGGGTGGCTTCATGCGTTGTCCGGGAAATAGGGCCTTTATTTTAAGTTCTGTTTTTGCGATGGAGGGGGGAATAATGACATAGTTTATGACTGTTTATTTGAAGCTCGTTCCCTACTACGGATTTCTAAGTGTAGGAACTGTAACAGAGCGCTCAGGTCAAACCCTTCGTCCTTTTGAGAACGATTGAATTCCAAAACGAGTTCCGAGGGTATCTGTTTCAACAGGATGGGTGTTAATAAGTTTGAGTAGGATTCTCCTTTAACTCCCTAAACTTGCTAGACTCCTTATTTGCGTTTCTGCTCTATCGTACAAATTTCTTAACCCACAATATCAGTAGGGTTTCTAACAGGTTGTTAAATTTAATAAATTGCTCAAATGAGCGTTAATTAACATGTTTTTTTATTTCCAAATTTATCTTTTAATAAATCAAAGAGCTCTATCATAATTATCATCAGAAATTTGGAAATCCATTAATACAAGCAAGCGCATTACCACATAAATATGATTTTAAATAATTAAATTTATCAACTTTGCTTAGTCTATTGTTATTATGAATAGAGCTTTCAAATAAATTATAAAAATCTAACCATTCAGAATAATTTCAGAATACTTATTTATATGCAATTTAGGTAAATTTATGTTCATACATTCAAAACTATTGGAATCAATAACTTGGATATTTCGAGAAACTGTATCAACCTGGATAGAGTCAGAATTTATTCTCTAATTTAGAAGAAAGCTTCGTTTTCCAAAATATAATCTTCTCTTTAATTTCTTCCGAAGCTTCTATATCTTCAGTAATAGTGTCAACAGACAAACGGTCTTCAATTAAATTATTTAATAAACTTAAGTTACTTTCTTTTTATCATTTGATTGCTCTATAAAAGCTTCAAATTGATCAACAGGTTCATTTTCATTGTTGATCTTTCCTTCAATTTTATTTATCAATTTTGTCAACGAAGAACGTACCGCAGTACGCTTCTTTTTAAATTTTCTGAGAAGATCTTCTGACATTTTTTAATCTTCTATTCAGGTATAATTCAGTTTTCAATAAAAATTCGGCTTACCTGAATTCACTGTCGACGATGATATTCAACCTCTTGGTCGAGGGGGTATCAAAAATGATTCTTTCATCAATTTTCATTAATTTCAGGCCGTTGCACCAATATTTACTATCATCGATGGTTCAGTTAATCAGTGGTAGAATGCTTTTATATCAATCAACTTCCATATCATCACAATCCCGTTAGACTCAATTAATTTCAATAAATCATCGAATACAAGTGTAAGATTAAATAATAAGTTTAATGGAATATGGAGTGCGTCTGCACTCGGTCACGTACAGAAGATCTCTGGTGTCAACAACACATGTTATTACAAGCAGCGCCCTCTATACTGAGGGTTCTACCATGGACCATAATAATAAAATTTAGTTTGCATGTTTCTTTTGTTGAATTGAAATCCGCCAAGAATGCTCCGGAGGAATTGATGTTAAAAATTCCGTTTGGGCTCTATTAGATTTAGACTTGAAATTTAGCACATATATTTATTTTACGAAGTAGAGATCCATTTAAAGTTGCTTTTGTGGAAATTCACTTGATTATTGGGTTAAACGAGTGCTAAAAATCTTTCTACTTCTATTTTAAATATTATTAGAAATTCTTAATTCTGACCTTTTTATATCAAGAGGCGAGAGTTACAGCTATAAATATATTTTTCAATACAATCAAATTCTTAATGCTAGATATCAAAAATTTATGAATATTTTAACAGTATTTATTTATACAACATCGTGAAATACACAATGAAGAGGGTGAATATGGCTAGTCAGCTATAATTTTGTACTATTTTGCAACTGATGAAACATGGAATTAGCCAATAAAAGAACAATAAGCTTTTCCAGACCAAATTGTCACGCTATTAGGTTGAAAGTAGGTAAGACGTAACGCTAAAGTGTACCGATATTCAGCCAATGATTTAATTTCAAGCTTTACTTACTTTAGGGCTTACTACCTTGATATCAAAATCAGATAAATTGTAGCCCAAGCACAACCCTAGATTGATAATACAAAAAAAAACATGCAAAAAAATTCTTGTACATAAAAAAAAATTTAACTTAAATCACAAAATATTTGCAATCTGTTAATCCCAATTAGTTTTAATTGTCATTTCTTTCAGTTACATTTTTCTACTTTTTTGTTACAATGGAATTTGACAATAGAGGAAAAGGGTACTTACGTATCGGTGTCACCTCAGCAAAATTTGCGATATCAAAACAATAGATTCTTACGTGTTTTACTTCAAAAAGAAAAAAAAAATCAGTCACATTTTTGTGAAAAAAAAGTGCCACTTTGGCTGCGGTGATAAAAATCTGATGGAATTGAAGGAAATGTTGGTACTTGTGCGTTTTATCGCACCCCAATGTGAACATTCAAAACAACTCTCCAAGTTAGCAGCTTTGATATTCGCTTGGAATAAACTTGTGTGTGTGTGTGTTTGCAAATGTCATTTATTAAAGTTAAAATTTTTTTAGGGATTAATTTTTAAGCTAAAATTTCCAAATTTTACTCATCGGTAATTTCTTTCTTTAAAAAAAAAGTACTGCATTAATGAATTCTTGAGAAAAGGGTTTTATTTCAGCAATATTCTGTTTTTCCGTTAGTTTAATTTATCACTATATTCTCTTTTTGTTATACTGCTAGCTAGGATTTTCAACTTTATTGTTACACTAAGCAAGATTTAGAATTTGTCGTTGAACAAAGAAAAGCAATAAAGTTTTTTGTAACAGATTATTATTTTTGAACATAAGAATAAAAGCAAGTAAGAAGTGAATTTCATTGTCTAAAATAATCCACTGATATTTGTGTTAAAAATAAGTAATCATTATCAGTACTTACGTATAATCATCACCGCAGCCAAATGGTATCAAGGTGCAATTCGCATGGCACCAATTTTCCTGTGGTGACGCTAATACATAAGTACCACGTTATCTAAGCTTCTGTTTACAAAAAACTTCACAAATCATTTTTTGACTTAAAAACTGAGTCACGGTATCATAATTTAAACTACAATAAGCAAGAAAAAATTACAGTTTAGAAAATAAACAAACATAAAACTGTGTGACACTAAAATGGAAATTATAGTACTAATTTAATACAAAACAATTCATACCTTAAGACATGGGAAATCTAATGTTATCATATTTGTGTTGCAAATCCAAAAATGAAATTTAGAAAGAACATTTTTTTACGACAACTTTTTCAAAAAACGAATGTAATTCCACCACAAAGAGTTAAAAAACTATAAATAAATATATTAACAATAAAATGTGCTAAAATACCCCCCAAAACTGCTCTTAACATTAATTTTAGCTAAGTTGACTTGACACGTCTGATGACATATTTTCATTTAGCTGAAAAATCATTTAAAAATTGAATTTTAAAAAATCTAAAGTGAATCTCGAAAAAAAAAACTCTTTGATGTGTTCAGAATAATGTCTTACCGCTTCTACATGCCAAGTTTCAGACTTCTGGGTCTCTTAGTTATACCGATACAGCTAAAACACACAAACTGTTTGTTTTATTAGTATACATATATAGACGATGTTGAATACGTGTAATTCATTAATAATTTGGTGCATCGCAATTTAAATAGTTACATGATAAATTAATGAATGTACATTTGTTTTCTATTGATTACACAGTGAAAACTAACTTCCAGGGAAAGGTCCTAGGTACAGCAGCTGCTGGTCAAAAGAGAATCAAATCAGAGAAAAAAACAAAAATAATAGTCCAACAGCATATATAGAAAGAAAAATCTTTCATTGTGTCCCTGTAGGGCAATGAATAAAATTGAGCTTTTTTGCAAACATAATATAAAATTTAAAGAGGGTAGAGCCATTGCAGAGCAGTGTACCCAAAATTTAAAAATAATTTTTTATAATGAGTGTTCATATTGCAATTTCGCTTCACAGAAAAGAATGATTTCACAAAAACATATATATGAATGCAAAAGAGAAAATTAACGTGCTAAAAAGGTAAATAGAAATGAAGGAATGAAAATTAAAATAAAAATTATAAGAGAAAAGTAATAACAGTTGTGTATGTTTCTGCTATGGGAACTATGAGTGAAATAATCTGAAATAGATAAATTAAAAGAAAAACATATGTCATAAACCGTTTCCCAAAAATATTATCATAAATAACATGTATTAGGAAGCCTTCAACTGGAGAAAAATAAAATTAGTACAAACTGAAATTTTAAAAAATAGATAAAATATGCCTACATTGTAATAAAGCATTAAATTAATATTATACGACGAAAGGATGATATTCTATCAAACATCTATATTGCATTTAATATAAAATTCAGATGTTATACAGAAAAATTAAGCCCTAATTTTGAAGGAAATTTTTAAATATAAAAAATTTAAACATGAATAAAATAAACAAATAAATATGAAGTAACCTAGAATAAAGTAGAAATTATAACATTAATTAAATTACATCTTTCTTTTTTTTAAAATTACGTAAGAGGATAAAATACGTTGAATATAAAAATGGTTCGGAATAATCAAATGGATAAGCAAAACAAATGAGACTGTTGCCAAAAAAACTAACTAAAACCCCAGTTGTTCAAAAAATAAATGGAAAAATCACTCGAAAATTTAATTTTAAAAACTCTAAAGCGAATTTCGAAAAAAACTCTTCGTCGTGCACATCTTCAGGACCTAGAATAATTATGTGCCGAGTTTCATAATTCTGGGTTGCTTAGTTTGGGCTGTAGAGGTGAAACACACGCGCTTAATCTCTTCCTTATTAATATAGATAAAAACAATAAATAATTTAAACTAGTTTTTATTCACAAAGAAGTATAAAGCCAAAAATGTTTCTGAGCAAAACATCATTTAATTCGTGACAAAGCATGCATCAAACTCGAAAAAAGTACTATTTTTTATTATTGTTTTTAGTTTTTTTAAAGAATTAGGAAGAACGTAAATTTCAGTCTACAAATATTAGTTAACCTAATCCAAAACACAAACAGAATTCTGAGTCTTACATTTATTTGATCAATATCTCCATAATTTCAAATATAGAAATATCTCATTTTTCCTTTTAAAAAAAAAGAATAAACACACAAAGTAATACTAAAAATATTAAATGTGTATAATATAAAATACATCAAAATTTTTTTGAACTAATAATTTTATGTGTATCAATATTTTGCCTTATTATTACTTAAGAGCCGGGGTGGGCATTAAGTCGATCGCAGTCGACTGGAGGACTACCAAGACATTTTGGGGTGACCGCTTTCACTATGACCTAATAATCATTTAATCATACAAAGGGGTCTGGAAATATTTTAAAAATACGAGGGAAAAAAGCGGAACCACAGGAAAAAAAGTTCGCTAAATGGAAAGTGCAATTCGCTATTTGTAGGTTATTTTTCGAAGAAAATCGTTACATTTTCTGAGTTCCAAGAAGTTTGCTAAATAGAGAAGTTCGCAAAACGGCGGTTCGGCTGTTTTGTAGACCCTCTTTAGCTCATTACACCTACGTCATCGGGTGGACCGAAACACCTTGGAAAAAGTAGTCGTGGAAAAGTCTGCCCACCCCTGCTTTAGAGTAATAAATTAAATTATATAGTATACCCAGTACATAATTTCATTTTTTATTGAACCTATTATATAATATTGGGCTATATAATAAAAATTATAGAGCCCACACTAATGCATGTAAATTATAGACAGAAAAGATAAGTTTTATCCTGGTTTGAATACAAATAACACCACTATAACATTTCATCTTGTAGAACCGATGATCTACTTATTGGATCTTATTACAGTGATTCCAATTTCTTTGGTGTATGCTATACCATCAACAGTCGATGGTCACAACCAGATAAAGTATTAGAAAAAATTAAGAGATCTGACAGTAAGTAACACATATTTGTTTACTCTTACTAAAAGTATAAGAATAATTAACAAAACTGTACATTTTATTTAAATATATATACAGATAGCTATAGAACCTAAGTATAACTATTCAAGATCAAGATAGGAAATATTAGGCACAGTAGTATAATAAAAAACTCCTAGCCTTAGGAACCAAGATTGTAGGTTTAAACAAGTTTTAGGGCTAGCCAACCTTCACCTGTAATTTATATATATATATATATATATATACAGTAAGACCCCCCATTTAACGCTGTTTCGGTTTAACGCTCTTTTATTTGAATTGTGAATATCTGAAATGTAAACACACTGACTTAGAATTTTATTTATTTTTATATGCATAGTCGTTTATAATGTGTTTCTGTATTTGTAAGAAATAAATTTTTGTATTATTGTTATAAAAACATAATTAATAAATTTAATGGTAAAATACCTGACCAATTTTCTACCCATCTTCCCCTAACCCCATTATTTACATAAGATAACCTCGTTTAACGCTCGCATTACGCTCTACTTTGAGGGAACGTATACCCCCACGTTTAGCGGGGTCTTACTGTATATGTTATTGCTGTGCATACTGTCGAATCTGTCATTGACACAGATTAGATCTCTTTATAGTAAAATACGCTAGTATAGAAGGGATTTTTTATTAAACATTTACGCAAAAGGTAAATAAGTAAATTTGGATTAGGATTGCCTTTGACGAAATCTTTGCTCTTTTTGGTGCATTTCACTTTGACGTAAATTTGCTCTTGTGGGACTATTGTTTCTCATCAGTGTTAGAGTACCCGGAATGTGTATCTTTTGGAATGGGATTAATGCGGAGCTTCTCTCAAACTGTGGGGTGCACCATCTTGAAGGGCGTGATAACTCTACAAGGGGGGCTCAAACATATTGAAAAGTCGAAAAAAAGATTATTTTAAAAAAATTATAAATCTAATGAAAGTAATCAAACAAAATACTTTCTGAAATAATAAAATATACAATACACACTTACACTGATATAATACACTTATAAATGTATCAGTACTATGTAATGTATTTTATTATTAATTTAACAATATTAAGCTAAGAACATGTTTGATAATTACCAGTGACCCCATGGCTTATATTAACACTTATCTTGAGAATTTGTGCGGTTTATAATTAATTTTTAACTGATGATTCAAAGTTACACAATTCACTCTCTTATTCCACCGTTTTCCATGTAGATGCACGTATTTTGATGTGTTTTTTGGAAGGGGGGAGGGGAGAAAAAGAATAAATAAGCAAATCTTCTGAAATAAGTAAATGTTTCGCAAACAGGGTCAAGGTCCTTTTATTGCATTCCAAAATGTTTGGAATAATTTTATGGATAGCAGTGCAAAAAAAAAGAGATTATACTTCGGAAAGACGTATATATATGTCCAGAAAAATAATGTTTGGCTGATTAGAAAAATAATGTTTAATGTAAAACGAGACATTTATATATGTTGGTGGCATATAATAGGTTAAAATCGTATATTGTAGCTTTAGTGTCGAAGTAGAGTATTATTGAATTCAATCCATTGTTATTGTAGGGGCACGATGAAAATGATAATTGAATATTGGGTCGCGAATATTGAAAGTTTGAGAAGCTCTGAATTAATGTCAAGAACGTATGATCATCTTGAATAATAAGACTGACATTATCGAGTGAGTTCAAGATATGCTATTGAAAAATCCCCAATGGTCTCTAAGACTGATGTGAAAGAAATTGAGAATCAGCAAATAGACAGCATTATTACCGACATTCGTCAAGAGGTTTGAGTAAGCGCCAGATATTTTTCCTTTTGTACAGCAATCTTTAACCGATAAAAAGTAAGAAACACGCATGCAGACTTCTTCATTGACAAGTGTGATCCAGATCCAATCTTTCTGCTAACCATCACAGAAGATATAACAGCTTTTACTACCAGTACAATTCAGAGTCGAAGTGGTTAACAATGAAATAGCTCTCACCATCTTCCCCGCACTTTCAAAAGAGCCGCTAATAGAAGTTTAAAATCAAAGGCCTTTTGATTGCATTTTCCAACGGTATTGACATGAACCTCTACGAATTTGTCCTGGAAAGGCAAACCGTCAACCCCGGATTCTACGAAGATGTTCTGAAGTGTTCTATGTCACGCATTTAATGTGTTCACCCACAGATGTACAAGAATTGAAAGGGGAGTCTGTTTCATGACTACACACGCCTCCTTGCTACGATACCTATACGTAACTTTATGGCTCAACACCATGTAGCTATTATTGCACATCCACTGTACTCACCTGATCTGGTCCCTGCCGACTTTTTGTCACGTCGCTTGAAGGGAGTCTTCCAAGGCACACTTTTTACATGTGATAATCCCCCTTGGGGTGATTATCTCTTTGGGTATCAGCGTGAGCTAGAGGTGTAGGACTAACGGAAGAACTAGACGTATACATTATCTTAATATAGCTTTATTAAGATATTAAACTTAATCCTTTAACAAATTAAACTATAATAATATATGTGAGAGAATCTACGGTGGCAAAACACACAATATATATATATATATATATATATTACTGAATTGACTTAATTCGAACCACTATCAATAACTGACTCGCCTAAACACGATTCCAATATTATTACAGATCCTAATATTAAATAGTCAATCCTACCTTGCTGTAGTATCAGTAACGATCACAACAATTCTAGATGAGGTCTTGCTATAACTCGAGTGCAATGGTATGCACCTTGATCAATGGATCTCTATCATGTATAATTACTATTCTTCGCCACGTAACGTTATCTAAAACTTCTTCAATCTAGAACCACGAACTGTTTACATTCCTCTAATTGCCATCGCGCTTACTCTAACTTCTGATATTTAAAAGCTTCCTAATTTGGATCTTTCCTTCACACTTCACTTCTTGGATTTGGTTGGAAAAGAGTTGCCATTAATTCTGGCCCCAAAGAACCCAAAGGACGTGTTAAAGAAAAGACGCGTGATCACACACACACTTACTAGACACCCGATGTCATACGATATCTACGCTTCAATCCCTAAAGTGGACACTGTGTAATTTCGGTAGCATTATCAACAACATCAAAGTCTTTTATGCTGCTTTGAGGCTGATTAATGTTTTTTTTTTTTTTTATTTTATACTTCCCTTCACCAAACTCTATGGATGCACCTTGCATATTATATAGAGAACCTACATATATTTAAGAAACTTTTTCTTACAGAAAACTCATCATCTGCTGTAGTCTTCCAAGAAGATTCTCTATTTGCCGAATAAAACTGTCATTTTAATCATTATATACAAAGCACCATCAGCAGAATTAATAAGAATAATTTAATAAAATTATGATCAGGAGTTCTACATTTCAGAGACATTTTAAAATCTCCTAAATAATACAATAAACATGTGGATGAGCATTTTTATTTTTCTCATTCAAAATCTATGTTAATTTTTTTAAAAGCTTAACCAATGGAAAACGCTAAAAACTTTTAAAGAGTTTTGATTGTTCCATTTTATTTTCTATCCTTAATTATTATATATATATATATATATATATATATATATATATATATATATATATATATATATATATATATATATATATATAGCTTTTGTTTTGTTCCATTTTATTTTCTAATAATCTAATTAATATATATATATATATATATATATATATATATATATATATATATATATATATATATTTAATGCTTTTTTCTCATTTTGTGTACAGAAATAGAAATTGAATTTTTTGTGAACATGACTGATCGAAATAAAAATGTATCCATGGACACTATAACATTGCCCAAGTATAATTATCCTTCATCAGTGGCTATACAACTAGGACTGCATCATAATGATGCCTCATTGAGCCCTCATCGTAATGGCGTTGAGCTCCTAGGAGGAAAACAATACCAATTAACTCTAAAACAGGTACGTGCAGATTTTTTGAAATAAGTTGATTGAATTATTAAATTGAATAAACAATAAACAGAGGTTTCATATATTAACATGGAGTAGAAACTCTATCTCTTAACAGATTATTACAAAATTAAATACAGTAACTCTTTTTTATAACGTAAAACTCCCGTGATGGAGATTATAATCTTTATATTCCTACTTTCTCCCATTTCATGCTTATCAAATATTTACAATTTTGTAGTTTTTTTTTTAAAAAAAGCGCATGTCTTGGTGATACATTGAAGAGCAAAAAGTAATGGGATAGCAATATGTAAATAAACATGTGACAGTTGCATCAAGTAAAAGTAATGCATTGTCAAGGATTTCATTTGCACTCAAGTGACTGATGTGAAAGATTTTCTGGTGTTATAAAAACCACACGAAGGAAATGAATCTTTAACACAGATTTCTATCAGGATTTAGACGCATGGGGTATTCTAATACGGAAATTGTAAAAAAAATTCAACATTTCTCGGTTCTCAGTGTGCCGAGAATGTGTAATTTCAGGTATTACTTTCCACTATGGGCAATGCTGAAACTAACTGTACCTTTCTAATTACCGAGATTGCGATATCTGCGTACAGTCACTGTTACCAGACAATCTACACCATGTGCGTCAAATAACAACAACAATCAACGTAAAAGGGACGACATACTTTGCAAAAAACGCGATGTCACGTTTATTGGTGTTTGGGAAGGGGGTTTAAAAGAAAGATCAGCCATAATAAAAACAATTATAATTTATTGGTCTTTCACTTAAATTAACATATGCATACTTCTTCTAAGTATAGGAGCAATCACACGGCAAAAAGAATATTTAATATATTTGATTAAAATTAAATTAACTTACTCTGGGAACACTTTGAATGTCTACAGTCTAAATTACCATAGTTCATTTCTTAGTTGTTTGACCTCCGGTTGTTCTTATTAAATTCTATCTTATTGACTAAATCAACAATTCGCAATCTTTAATCATTCAGCAATTACTCGTCGACTAGTTTTCAACTACTTTCCATTATCTACTAACTTCTAAGTACTAACCTCGCGTACCTAAAAGTCCATGCTTAAATGTTACTCTACAGTTGCATAAACCGAGTCTTCTTCTTTGGGAGAAAGTTTTCAATAGAAAAGCATTTAAAAGAAATAAATTTACCCCAAGAGGATTAGTGAGAAGCTCGCGGATAGACCTGTTACTACTTGTCCATGAAAATAATGCAGTGAAATTTGGTGTTGATGGGGTATGGCAGCAGAAGATCGACTATAGAGACTATATTTACAACACGCTGTCTGCTGCAGTGTGCCTTCTAGATTCGTGAACATTACGATTGGATCCTAGATGATTGGAAAAACATATCTTAGTAGGAGGAGTTAGGATTCTAATTGGTGAGACCTGATGGTAAGATTCAAACACAGTAAAAGTCTCAAAAGAACATGGAACCGAGTTATCAACAAGACATTATATAAACTTTTAGTTGCCCTGTAATGGTGTGAGCTTTTCTTACATATGTAGCATGTGAATTAGATCTTCTGATCAAACTGTGAGCTAATCCTTTAGTCTTTGACTGAATATGGTTATGTTCATCATCTTTCAGACCATTTGCTGTATTTCATATGGACTTCATGAGCCAAATAAAGATGGAGTTTTCGCGGGGTGAGGGGGGAGGGTATCGGGAAGTCACCATGATACCGTGTACAAATCCTTCGTATTTGGTTTGAGAAATCTCCAGAGTGATTTAACACCCTAGCTCACCAGACAAGAATCCATTAAACAAATATAGGGCTTGATAGGAAAGTCAAATTTTGCATAAAATCCTGTGTTGATGATAGTTTTGCAATTCGGTTGTAGAGGTAGCAAGGCTGAATGTATCTTCAGAAAGAAGGAGGATACACAAAATTTTAAGAAGCATCCTTTAAGTTTTGGCACTTCAATTTATAATTCTCCAGAGTGAATATTTTAAGGTTTGATAAGAATTTTTCGTTTTGTTAGTATTTTGAAAAGTAATCACATACTAATATATGACGATGTACATTTATTAAACAGCTCAGGATTAAGAGGATTTGGTACCCTTTGAACCACTTTCTTTGTTTGTGTATTTAAAATTTATATTTTAGCATTTTATATAATGTTTATATTCAAGAAAATGATACGAGATGAAATTTTTCTCATAGTATTCGCACAATTTTAAAAATTTGAATTTTTTGAAGAAAACTTGGAAAATTTTAAAATTTTACTCCTTATGTAATTATTAATTTTTTGACTCGAAATTTTTTGTAATATTCTTATGGATGTTATAAATAACTTTGGGGATCGATTTTACAATAACTTATTTTGTTTTTGAAAGAAACAAAATAAAATGCTGATATGCATGCTAAAAATCAATGAAAAGGCCAATATCTCTTACATTTTAATTATTTTAAAAAAAGTATTCAGTTTACAGCAAAATGGATCCCTAATTTTGTTACATGCTTTATATGCAACACACAAAAAAAATTGAAATGATTAGTAAAGAGTTGCGGAAGGAGTAGCATTTTGAATGCACTAATGTTTCGAAAAACACAAAATGAGAAAAACCACTTTAAAGTTTATAATTCTGAAAAAAGAAATTATAATAAGCTTAAATTAAATTAAAATACCATTTTAAGATGTTAGTTATATATTTTTCTTTAAAATAATTGTATTATCGTATTTTTTCAACCCATACATTTTTATAAATGATCAATTTTAAGAAAGTATTAATTGCACACACACAAGGAAATTCAAGAAAAATGTTAATCTTTTTTAGACACGACAGAAAATTTAGTTTTCTTCTCATGATATTCAAGTATTTCATTTGCATGAGAAACATATCAGGAATAAGAACTGAAATTATATGAAATTGTTAATATAAAATGCCTCAATTGAAAAATTTTTCATGCGCACATTTCACAAAGAAGAAAAATTACATTGTTGTATTTCCTCGGAAATATTCTGCTTTATATATTACACATTCTTTTTTTATAGTTATTATTTCTCTTTATAAAATAGATTTTCTTATCATAATGCTTTTTTTAGCTTTTTTTTCTAAAAAGGAGGCATGGTTGAATTGCCTAATTTGTTTTCAAATGTAGTTTTATTCAATTTCTAACTTTCCGAATTGCACAAATGATATATCAATCGAAAGATAATAATGCAAAGAATAAGATAAAATAAAAATAAAAAAACGAGAGGTCGGTCATTTTGGGGGTACCATGTCTCCTTAAAGACAGAAATTTATTATTACTAAATCAAATTTATTCTTACTTCCTTTATTAATGCATTTAATTTGATATTGTAACAAATGGTAATATTTATTATTTATTTATTAAAATGATTTAACCATTCATCCCAGCGTGTTAAAAATTGTAATTCTTTATTTCTCTCGTGCTTTATATTAATGCTTTTATTAATGCTTTATATTAATGCTCGCTCGTGCTTTTACTTATAAAAATTAACTGTAATTTTAATTATGGATTTAATTTTATTAATTATTAGTTTATTAATTTAATTTAATTAATTAATTAATTAATTTATTTATTATTTTAATTAATTAATATAAATTAATTTATTAATTTTAATCCCCCCCCCTTTTCCCAGAAATGACATGACTGAGAAATTTAAGAGTTGCAAATAAATAAAATAACTAAGGTCCAGGCCTTATTGTCCACCAAAGCTCTTACAGATATGGGAATACACTTAAAAATATGGCTAGCTTTAAAACCTTATAAATTATTATGCACTTCAAAATACAATTAAAATGGGTAAATAAATTAATAACATATTCAAAATACCAACAAGGAACATTAATTCAAATAATAAAATAATATAAAGAAAATTTAGGAATCATCAGTTGTAATGATACAAAAATTCAATTCAATGAAAATACTAAACAAAACTAAAATAATCAGGCATGTAATGCTACCTAAATTCAATAGGAAATCAGTAAAATATCAAACAAAATAGTAATTATTAATGTGCAATTCATAAAATATTAATCAGGAAACGTTATCTCACAAGAAATGAATTAATATACAGCAAAATTAAGAATTATCATTGCATAAGAATACCAAAAAATCAATAAAATAAAATAATAAAATTATCCCTAGCATTAACACACTGTAGCAGGATTGCTGTCACTTGTATATGAAAAATGCACAAAACACTATTGCAAAAACTTTTAACAGGAAATAGATGTTCTTTTTTTTTCTTTTCTTCAGACAATTGAAGTCAGGATGATTCACTTTCTCTCTCGATTTCCAGGGATTTTTTCTTGCTTTATATCAATGCTTTTATTAATGCTTTATATTAATGCTCGCGCGCGCGTGCTTTTATTTATAAAAATTAACTGTAATTTTAATTATGGAAAATTCTGGAACTTTCGATGGTAATAGATAAGGAGATGGAATATTCAGTTTGAAAAATAAAGTCTTGAGTTGTATGTGGCAAGAGTTGTTGACATTTTTTATTTTCGTGTTAAAATAATTTGAAATTAAAAAAAAAGTTGAAAGGCAAAAAAAAAATTTTTTAAAGGGAACAATCCATGTTCTTAGTTATAGTTATTTGCTTTTAAAACATATTCAATTATATTAAAAAAGTATTTTTATTAGTTTCAACAAAAAATTAAAATGCAGTAATTAAATCAACAATTATTTGTAATTAACGAATTGTATTTCATTTCTATAAATAGGAGAAAAAGCATTTGCTTCCATTTCCCTACCAAACCAACTGTACAGATTACAAGAAGGCATGGGCAGAAAGAGGAGGTGTTGGACCTTTAAACGCAATCGTAAGTCTCTTTATGTAATTAAATATAATTTCAATAGAAAAGTTCGTTGAATAATTAATTCTTTTTAAGCAAAAATATTTTTTTGTTAAAATAAATCATTTTAATTACAATTTTGTCACGATATATTCGAGAGTAAATCAAAAATTATTTCCAATTTTAGTTTTCTACAATGTATTAAAAGAAAAATAAATATAGTCTTTCAAAAAAAAATGGGGCTTTTCTCATCCCAGATCAAGTCAGCCTTCCATCCGCGACTCGGTATTAGGGTTTCTGATTTCTCGAGTTTTTCCATTCCCGGGAATGTTCGGGAAATTTCGGGGATGCAATTGCCGTTCCCGGAATTCCATCAAAATTTCAAAAAAATGAATAAAAACAAGTTATTTTTAAATAAAATCAATAATAATTATGTAAAATATGGATACATATAAATTCTAAAATTAATTTTGTTGAAACTAGTACTTTACTTGGTTGAACAATATAAAACTTTTGTTTTAGAGTAAATTGCTTTCTCTAATTTTTCGTCCAACGTCAGAGGTTTTTTTTCAAAATCTGCTTGCTCTCTTCTTCTGTGTGCGAAGAGTTAGATATTGATTCCTCTTCTTCGCAGAAAAGCCTTGCCCCTATCACTTGGGCATGTCTAATCAAACAATTTTTACCAGGCAATCCCGAAATATCGACAGTAACTGCAGCTGCTTCTTATTTTCTCCCAAAATCCAGGTATTGCATTAATACTATTAAATTAACGTTGCATCTCTCATTAAGTTTTTGGATTAGAGAATATTTCATATTTTTTGCAAATTCTGAATTTTCTTTTCCAATAACGAAAGGAAATACACCTTCTGTAGCTCGCAAAGTTCCATTTCGACTGCATAATTTTTACTGGCTTTAAGGCTGCTACAGTTGTAGTCACAGTTTTAAAATCTACATTGGCCATCATTTGTTCTTCTTTATTGCCAATTAATGCTTTTAAAATTGCTGACTTCATTTCTAAAAAGCTTTCAAGCATTGCCAACAAACTATTCCAGCGTGTTTTAGTCCCAGCGGTTCCCGAGAATAGAAAAAGTACGGAAATCTAATGATTTCCCGGGAAAGAAACCCTACTCGGTACTGAAGGTTACTCCTTTTGTAACGCTATTTCTATTTTCTACTCATGAATTTTGATAAGAACATGCGAGAAAGCTACACGTCATCGTCTTACATTATTATGTTACAAAAATGTGTCGTCTTCTACTTTGAAACAAGCAAGAGATAAAAGTTGTCTAAATACTGTGTTTTGTGTTTTTCATTTAGAATTCTCAGTACCATCGTATACAGGTTTTACGGAATCCAATTTCGTCGTGAATGATTTGATACACATAACTACTGGTTGATTAAAAAAAAAATTAGTGTGACCAATTTTAAAAGTATATAACTATTTATGGTGAATTTCAATCGTTTTACTCCCGGTTTTATTTTAAAAATGAAACGCTTAAATTATACTAATCTAATTATTTTTATTAGTGGCAGTTAATTATGATACCGAAATTAGATCCTTAAACCGAAAGGAAATTTAAAAGGTTTTGAAGGATGGTTGATCAAATTCTGTAATAAATAAAGCATTTAAAAGTCAGAAAATACATTTTTTCTAATGCTGTACTTTATAAACTTCGAAAAGAAATAAAATTTGGCTGTCAATCAAATGCTCCAGGGAGAAAATCGGAGCAAAAGAAAGTCTTTAATTAAAAAGGAAAAGAAAAAAAAAGAAGTTGAAAAGACTTATCACACTGTAGAAAATCCTCTGCCTCAAAGAACTTCTGCAAAGAAATTCAATGTATTGCAATCAATGATTTGTCGTCAGGTAAAATAAATTTGCTGAAAAAAAGTGAATGAACCAGTCCTTCATCAAATGTCTGCAAAGACCGTGAAAAAACGAAGGAAATTCTCTTGACCTCTGTATTTAATGTTACGCAAATGTGTAAATATTAGCCGTCAGATGTTATGATATGGATAGGAGGTCCTCTAAAATCTTAATAAAATCACTTTTGTCGAACCAAAGTCTAAAATTGATGCTACATACTAACAGAAAAAAGTTTTGAAGCACATAATCAAAGAAAGTAAACGTCTTTACCTTCGAGGAAAGTTTTTTCCCCACCAAAATAAAATGGCTTAAATTTAGCAAAACCAACAATAAAATGGCTGAAAGAATAAAAAAAATTCTTCTTTCTTAGAAATAGCTACCATCATCTCGGCTGTGAGAATATTTTTTATGGGGATACTTAAGAAAAAAATTAATTACATGTAAAGTAAGAGCACTTTTTTTCAAGGGCTTCAAAAAACACTCAAAGAAGCTGGAAAAATTCCTCCAAATGTGTTCGAAAGAGCTCTTCTGGCTTGGCCTAAACGTTTACGTAAAGTGTTATATGCAAAGAAAGCTACATTCAAAATTTCATGTAAATAACTTTATTTATTAAAAATTTATGGTGCTCTGAAAATGGTCACATTATTTTTGAATCAACCGGTATGGCTTATTCTTAAGGTATCCGACTACGTTTGGAACAGTGATTTTCAAAAGCGCATAAATGGATAATTTTCATGATACTTAGTGTTACTTAGATTAGAATCTATGCATAAAATAGTTTTAAGGACATTTTGACAAAAAAAATTTATTTAAATACAATATTTTGGCAAAAAAATAACTTAGAATAATATTTTTTCCAAATGTTCTCCTTTTGTGAAAAATGCTTCTATTAGAATAATATTTTACCTGTATATATCTCAGACCTCTGTTCAGATGCTCAACTAGAATTTTTGAAATATATAACATAGAAGTGGGTTTATCCATATTTTATGACAACAGAGGGGAGAAATTTTAAGGAAAAACACCAATAATTATTTCAATGGGTGGTAACTCTGAAGATAATGTGAATTTTTCAAAAATTCTAGTTGAGTCTCTGTAGAGAGGTCTGAGCTACATACAGGCAAAATATTATTATAATAGAACTAGTTTTCACAAAAGGAGAACATTTGGAAAAAAAATTATTCTAAGTTAATTTTTTGCAAAATATTATATTTAAATAAATTTTTTTTGTCAAAAAATGTCCTTAAAACAATTGTATGAAGGCATTCTAATCTGAGTGACACTAAATATCATGAAAATTATCCATTTATGCGCTTTTTTTTAAAATCACGGTTCCGAACGTAGTTGGATACCTTAAGGTATCCGAACACGTTCAGAGTACTTTTTAACAAAATAACATATTTAAACATATAAAGGCTTTTTTAGGATTCAACACCAATAAATACTAATATTTAATCAACAATATTTAAAATAAATTGCCGGAATTTCATAAAAATCACAATTATATGTGAAGTTTTAGCAGTATTTTTGTAAAACTTCAAAGCAATTAGAGAAAAAATTAATTAACTTATATTAGTAAAAGAATTATAAAAACAATTTAGAGGCATTTATCTAGAGAATGTACTAAAGTTTTAATGTTTTATTAGAATTTGAAACTTTTAGAGGTGATTGAGTAAACGTTATAAAAAAAATAACACCTTTATGAGACCATTATTTAAATAACATGTCTTTACTCAAATAATATTCATACTATAAGAAATATTTTAGTACATTCTCTAGAAAATAGCATAACTATCAGGTGCAAAAAGTTTTATAGAAATACCTTTGTAATATTTTATGTGATCAGACTCGCCGTGATAGATTTCGAGCAATTTAAATGCCCACTTCTGGTAGATCAAGGACCCACTTCCGGTTTTTCTAACTTAATAAAATTGATTGTAACTTGACCTCTAAGAAGCATAGAATCAAAACAAAGTATGTTTTGTAAAGCTAAAATATAGATGTATTCAATAAAATAGAAAACAAAAATATCGGTCTTGTCCGAATTTGTTCATTTTCAACGTGCTCGGATACCTTAAAGAAAATACTGTTTGAGCCTTGGAATAGAAAAAAAATAAGTTTCCTTAGAACTCAGCTACCCAACCTTTGTATTGCAGCTGACCGGTCAACGTTTGACAATTTTTCCATGGCCCACAGAGAAAGGGAGAGGAGAGGGGCGTTGATTGTTTGTATTTTATATTGTTTGGAATAAGCAAGTTTAATTTAATTGTATTTGAATATGCCTTCAAAATAAAATACAGTCATACCAAGCAATGAATATAAAGTGATTTGACATGGAAGGCCGTGTGAACTCAAGAGAAATACACCACTGTAAAAAAATAGAAATAATTTAAAGTTCCTCAAACTGCCCGCTACCGTTTGATCCACGAACTGGTAAAAATCCGTGGCCCGAAGATTGGTGACCACTGCCTTAGAAAATATTACCAGACGATTGAACACATTTTAATTCTTCAAATATTCCTTTTAGATAATAGTTTGATATTTGTTCACCCATACCTACTTGTATTTTTGTAATCAAGATGACAAGGTCATTTTTATATCATTCTTTATTTGTTTATTCTTAAGCTTAATTAGCGTCTGCTTTACATTCGAAAACATTAATTTTCCAGTTTATTAAGCTAGATTTAGTTGTTAAATTTGCAGCGAGTTTTTTTTTAAATCTTGTGTTGTGACGTACGTACGTAAGTAATCGATTTTGTATTTGATTATATGTTCAACGCGTTTAGTTCTTTTAAGATTTTAGAAGCGAATAACAGATTTCTATTCTTATTCAATTTATTTTATATATTCTTCAGATTTACATTCTTATTTTTAATAATCTTATTTAAGATATTCGTTTGATTCTAAATTGAAATGGTTCTCTATTAGGCCAATGCGTGGAATAAAATCCTGTTTGAAGAAATCTGTTCTAAAGTAGATTATTTTTTCTGGTTACTGTGGTGTAATTCTCAGAAGATATGTTCTCTTGTAATTCGTTCACACGAACATTGAGGAACAATGCCATACTTGTAGACGCACTCCAAAATCATGCCATTTTTTCCAAAAACGTGTTAAGTGGCTATTTTACAATACAAAAATCCACTCTCATGGAGATCAATCAAGTGACCCTATTCGAACTCCATTACTTGCTTGTATAACGCTAAGCGTTTAGGGGAGGCATATTGACTTCAATTCATTATTCTCAACAGGCAAAAGAAAATACACACGTCTTAAGAGGTCTCAGGGGTGTTAAATTTCTCTATATAGAGTGCTGAAAATATAAACAATTTTCAAACACACAGGTATATTTCTTTTAAATTTATATTAAATAATTCGAATCTTTTACACATTATTTACAAAAGAAAGGGGCTTCAGAAAAGTATAAAATGTTTAAAATAGAATCATAATTTTTAAAATTATAAGCATATGAAAATAAGAAACTTTTCCTTAATTACTATTTATTAAGTTTTATGTTGCGTATGCTATTTTCTAAAATAGTAGCTTTAACTACTAGATATAAGTTCATTTATAAAGTTCAATGTATCCATATTACACTGTAGTAGTATTATGTTAGTAGGATAATAAATTATATTTTTTAAAAAATAAAGTATTACAGTTTCAAAATTTTTTTTAAAAAAATTTCAATATTTTTCAAATATTTTGAAATACAAAAGGTATATTATTCTTAAATGATGTAGGGCTAAAAGAGTATGATACATTTTATAATTCTATTAAGTTTTATACATCAGAGGCTACTATTTTAGAAAATAGCGTGCGCAATGTAAAAATTATTAAATATTTAATGCAGAATTTTCATATACTTTATAATTTTTAACATTATGATTATATTTTAAACATTTTATACTTTTCTGAAGTCCCATTTCTTTATAAATAACGTGTAAAATAATCGAATTGTTTAATTTAACTTTAAAAGGATTATACCTGTTCGAAAATTGTTTATATTTTCAGCCTCCTGGAGAAATTAACCCTCCCTGAGACCTCTTATATTACTTTTGCAGAACTTTTCATAAAAGATTCAATTAGAAGTTTAGAGGATATTGCTTAGACATGCATGCGTGATTACTTTGTAACTCTAATTTTTATCTTAATTCAAGGGTCAGCAACCTATGAAACGCGTTCCCACATATGGCACGTGGTACAATTCTCAGTGGCCCTCTGCACTACTTTACCAATTGGTCCGTTTTTGAGGGGATGGAAGTTGATAAATTTGTAGTGAACCTTTTTTGATAAGCATCATCAGAATTATGGACAATTACGGAATTATGAAAAATCTGAAATAAAAGATAAATTTACAGCTATTTTACAAACAATTGAATGTCACTGCTAGAGACATTTAATTGCTTGAAGAGAGAAAATTGTATGTACTCTGCTTTCTACTTTTGATTCTATATATCTAAGTAAAAAATTGTTTCCTCGTAGGAAAAAGCATTTTGAATCCGCAAAAATTTTTTTTTATCAACTAAAGACTTAGAATCGTGTCAAACTGAAAGTCATATATTATACCCTGAATTTTCAAAATAGAAGTAGAGGGGCTCAAGCACTAGATTCATATTAAAATTTTTATTTATCTTTTCATTTATCTCTAATGAAGGGAAATACTTATATTTTACTTTATCCATTTCTTATTTTAATAAAAGTATTCAAAAAATACATAATATAAGTACAACTTTTATTTTTTTTTATTGAAGAAATAGTGCTATATTTTATGCTGTTTATTTTTATGTTAAGAAATATCATTAAACAATGCAAAATTAATATGTAATGAAACTAAATATTTTAACTATTGATCTCTATTTTCTGATTCTGCATGCATTATCTCAGGAATAGAATTGTCAAAAATTTCCTACTGTGTGGCACTCTGAACCACATTGGTAGATTTAAGGTGACCAATTTCTTTACAATGAAAAGGAGGACAAAAAATTTAAGAAAAAATTACAACGTAAATATGTTTGAAACATTTTACCAATTCAATCAAAAATACAGTAATTGCGCTGACATCCTTTTTAATTATTTACTTAAGCGAGCATTTTATCCATTGCATGATTTTTTTGTTAAATATATCATTTCCTAATGTACCGGAAATTTCAGAACAGGAAATATTCTTCATATTGAATTTTATGGTAAGTGTTACAGCTAAATATATATATAGTGTCGGCATTCAATCTTGATTTCTCATTTGACAAAAAATCATTTCCAATTGAAAAAGCTCTTTCAACTACTGCCTTACTGCTAGGATAGCACAGCGTAAATTCAACAAGAATAACTAAATTTTCAAATAGCATGCAGGGGTATAGCTACCGCTGTATCATCCATATCAATGATACGGGGCCTCCAAGCTACAGGGCCCCAACATGTGTAACTACAGTACCATTAAGAGTGCTTTCGTTTCAAAAAAGGGCCCCGAAAGAGTTTTGATACGTGGCTCAATAGGAACTAGCTACGCTACTTTTTTGAAATGGTTAAATATTTCTACTCATCTTTTACCAATTTCAACGTTGATTTGTCTATTGTTCTAATTTATAAGAATTTAAATATACATTCAGTCTTCTAATTTCTTCAATATCACATTTTTCTATATCTGCCCAATTTACTTGCGATAAAGTCTAAAGACACCATTAATAATTGTTATTTTCTGTGATATTTGTTTCAGACCATTATTCGACACACTGGAAACATGCTTGGTAAAGTTTTCGATTGGGCCTTGCATCTCAGAATACAAAGATTAACATACTAGTTTTAAAATATTGAAAAGAAGGACAATTTTAGTGGAAGGGCGGAACCTAAAACGAAAGGACTGTCCTCCCTAAAGGAGGACGATTGGTCACCGTAGTAGATTGGTTTGGCACGCCACAACTAAAAGATTGCCGACCTGTACCGCTTAGCATTTCTTAAGATATTCGTTTATTTTGTATGATTCTTTTATGGTGATTACATGGTTCAAGGCATTGAAATGTTCAGAAACGGTAGTATATCATAACAAGGGTACGTGTGGGGGCTATTTTCAGCTATAGTATAATTAAAATAAAGGAGTTTTTACCTTGAACATTTTTATTTCAGATGGCTGTTGAAGAATGCAAATACAATTATAGTCTTCAGGAATTTGGCTGTGTTCCTTTTTCGGTGGATTATCCTCATAACGATTCCATATGCAAATTACCCGATCCTTTCAGTAAGTGTAATAACTTAAATTATCCTTGTAATGTATGTGTTAAAGTTTTCTTCAGAAAAATTTTCACTGTCATTTTTTGAATTTAAAAGTATTTTCAGCTATTATTTTTCCTTAAAATAAATGTTCCAATGAGATCGTAATGATCTAAAGAAAAACAAACTTGGATAAAAGTACGAAGTAAGCGCCTCGGGAGTCGGTCATTTGAAACTCTAGGGTTCAAAATGTTTCTTGAAGAAATTGAGAAATACATTGAATAATTTCGAATCAAACTACTTTTGTGAAGTGTTCAGCAAATTTTTTTTCGTTCTCTATGCTTGATTATTAGAAACTTTTTAATTTTTATACTATGTTTTTATTTCTTATTTTTTAAGAATTGAAAGTGTTTTGGTGTTATAATTTTTTATTACAAATTTCATGACGATAGAAATTTTTAATTAAGTCCTTTACAGTACAAAATTTAGCTACCTGAATTTTAAAATTTATCATTAGAAAATTTTATAATTTTTATCCTTTAGTGTTACAAAAAATATAGCTAAATACGTAAAACATTTGTGTGAAGGAAAAGGATGAGCCATGTATAAGAAAAATAGCCTTTTTTTTAAAATATATTACTGTGACAATTAAACAACCATATTAGTCTTAAAAATTAGCTTTATTGAAAACACACAATGTGCACAAATACCTTTTAATCCCCTTCCCTATCAATTCAAAGCAGTGCTTTGGTTCATTAGGTGTCTCCATCTGTAGTTAAGTCTGTCGTTTTTTCCCTTCACCTCATTTATGGATTAAAAATGTGTTCCTTTCAATACATTTCTAACTTTAAGAAATATGTAGAAATGATACGGGTGAGATCTTGTGAGTACTGTGGATGCTCTTGCACAGTAATGCGTTTGTCCACCAGGAAACTGTTTTACTGAGAGCGCAATATGCACCGGGGCGTTGTCTAGATTCAAAATCTACGTGTTGTTGCTCTGCAGATCTGGCCTTTTCTACCTCACTCTTTCTCTAAGCTTTCTCAGGACCTCAGTATAGTACGGCTGTTTTATTGTCTGACCTTGAGGTACCCAATCAATCATGCCCATCAATGATGCCATTAATATGGAACAAATCTGATGAGCATGACCGGTCCTTGGTGTCACAGATCAACCTGGACGTTCATTATTTTCAACAACTGATCTTCCAAACACCATTTGTGCCATTCAAAAATTTGACTATGTGACGCGTGCAATTATCTCTAAACTCCTCTTTTAACAATTTAAAGCATTTAGTTTGAGTTTTTTAAAAAAAAAATCAAGAGAAATTACAAATGTAGGAGCGACTCGATTTTTAAGTTTATCATGATCGCGGCATTTTGACACGATGTCTTGCTCAAACAAGGATAGGATAAAAACCAACCGAACTAGATAGAGGTATTGGGAGCAATCTGCCACCAGCTCCAGAAGGATCAAGGTCAATTATATTCCATTCCCACTCTTTCACACCAAGTCTAACGGCTAGGACATGTGCAGTCCGGGAATTTGTCATATCGTGTAATAATAAAAATAAATCAAGATCATTTTTTCAACAGTGTTATAAACAATATCGGAAAGAAGAATGTTATTGAATATTGTAAAAATCACTGAGAAGCTAAGGCATATGCTCATCTATTTTTATTTAGAGAACACTGAAAGCATATCAAGAACAAATAAAAGGAATGGGAAAAGATTAAGAAGGTTAAATGTTGCCGAAACTTTACCAATAATGTTTCTAGAAATTTCTCTTTACCAACAAAACAAACTAGAATAAAATATTATGTATATGATTATGTTTTTTAAAGTAGTCTTCGGATCTCTGGATTGTGTAAACTAATTTTAAAATCGGAAAAGAGATGGCAATTTAATGATCTAAGTGGGGATTCTTCAAAAACCATAACTAATTCCTCCTTCGTAGTCTAAAATTGAGGTAAAGCTTGTAGAAGATATATTGGCGTAATGTTTTATCATTTATCACGACAAATAAATCGCCTTTTTAGAGGATAATAATGCAATGATATCCAATTCATAAGATCAGAAACGTCTTGTTGAATATTTTTCCCATCAAGACCACCTGAAATAATACCTGAGGATTTTGTATGAGACTTGCTGGAAAGGCGTACAACTTTTCTCTGTGCGTTTTGTCAGAACCCTTAGGATTAATGAATGAATACGGAACCCATACAGGATTGTATCAAGGTTTAATTCAATGTTCTTAGATATGAGTTTCACGCGTTGGTATATTTCTTTTTTTCAAAATTCCGCAAGTTACCTATATGGATTTGAATTTGAATTCTAATGTTTCGCTTAAATTTACTATCTAAATATTTCGTGAATAGCCAATTTAGCCTTACATATTAGTATATTGTGATATGTATAATGTATTTAGAATAATAGAATTCATTAGTCATTTTCATTTTGTTAACTTTATAGCTCACTTTTGAATATTAATGTCTTATATATGTAGATAAATTATTTCATATATGTAATCAAAGTAAAATACGAATGCTAAAATTGAAAGATATCAAATAATCATTTCTGATGAAAATGTTTTAATTTGTTAGATATGTCTCAAATTACAATCCAGTGTGAAGAGCTTCTCAAGAGATATAGCCAGCCATGCGAGTAAGTAAATGAGTCTTTTCACAAAGAATTCTCAATTTCAAATTACACTTTCTAAGATAAAATTTACGAGCCGAGATGGAATTATGCAAATGGTAATTTGGTAGATGGGATGTATGCGTATTAAAAAGAAATTCTAACAGAATCATGCAATTTGGACATTTTACTCAGAGAATACAGTTAAAAAAGCAATCAATATTGCGTTAATTTACCTATGACTTTGTTGCAAGTTGTAATCCATCTGGTCATTGATCTGTAGAGTTACCGGTTACCCTCCCGTAGAATTATTTGTCATGCAAATTCCAATCGAGATGTCAGATTGGCAAAATCCATAATAGTTGGAGATGTTTGCTCATTACAGCTCAAATGGGCTCCATTGGGAAGAGCTATGGTGATCTCCAGGGTAGTGAAACACGAAAGTGAGAAGTAGAAAGGTATGCCATGCACATCTGTACACTATTTTGTAGAAATGTAAGTGCAGGGGCTCGTGAAAGAAAGAGCAACACTACGGGACTTATATTCTTGTCAATATACCACCGATAAAATGTGATTATCAAATAAAGTAGTACTTTATACCTAGTTGTCTCACTGTATAGCGAATGACAAATCACTGTGTTGGATGTCTCTAAACATGTTTCCTCTGGTCATTGCAGCACGTTTCAAAACGAGACTCATCATTCATCGGCATAACTCATTGGCAATTCTATTCTAGTCTGTGAGATTATAAGTCGAATATGTCTGGCACTATTGTAAACGTTTGTAATGGTATGCATTGGGGAAGGGCAATTGGTGTAATGACATTCATGACCTCAACCACAATTCGTTGAGTTTCCTATCGATAATCATCCCAATAATTGGTGTTCTGGTTACTGGTTTGATCGTTGATAAGAATGCGTCAAGGATTGTGAGTGCTGAACGGATAGTTATGCTAAGGACTGCAATATTGAGGTCGCTGTTAAGGATGCAGATTGTGAAAGGCTGCGTTAGGATGACTTTAACAAGATCGAGAGAGTCCAAGCGAATCTGGAAGTCAATCGGAGAGAGAGTCTATTGGAGTGTGTTGGGACGTCGCAGAGTGTTGAAGTGTGTAGAAACGTCTCTGAAGCCTCGTAGAGTACACGGGTTTCCTCTTTTGGAGTCTATTTAAAGGTGGAATACGTCATTCCCACAAAAGGAACACTTGAGGTGGAGTCATTTCTATTTGGACGTAGCCGGGATTACTATCTGTTTATTGGTCCTTGTCACCCCTCACATAGTGGATTTTGAAGTCGGAGATTGGTGTGGGAAATGCATCTGTAATCCCTTTTTCGGCTGTATAAAGGAAGGTCAAAGGTTAACTCACCTTAAAACTTAAATGTCGGAGTTTCCCGTCTTGGATACTTTCATACGCAAAACTACATGACCACTGAGACGTCATTAATTCTCTGACACGAAATCTATCATTTGGTGGAGACCGCCGCATAGTTACTATGTCCTCGTGTTTTGCCACTACTCTCAACCATCTGCTATTTTCTTAACGCCCTGTGCGGCTGTGGTTCCCCATTTCCTCCAACATCGTCAAGTAATAGTGTTGTTTTGCCTCAAATGTCTGGAGGCCTTGTTATTTTCCCTTTATTACAATTGCATGCCCTATCTATAATGTGACTTCTTCTGATACTGCTTGTGAATCCGTCAGCGGGGCATTGATGCGGGGAGTTCACGTGGCTTGAGGGAAACCACATTCGTATAGAAGTTATGCCCTAGGATTTAAATGTTTACTGTTTTATACATTATTCAAATACCTAGTTGTAATACTCTGAAGCCTAGTTTCAATACGTTGAATTAGACATTGGCCGCCAAAAGTTACTGATTTGCATATTCTATCACAAGGCATGTATAATCACAGTTTTGTCTGAATCGAATAACTCCTTCTTGGTGGGTCGAATTTTATGTCACTGGACACATTTATGCGCAAATGTTATGTCATTGTATGAATTTATAAAAAAAAAAGTTCGAAGTCCTAATTTTATATATTTTTAGTCACAATGTTATTTAATATAAATAATTATTGTATTTGTAACTATTAATTATAAATTACTAATTTTGCGAACAATAATCAATGTATCTTGGCATAGTAAAATCCCTTCACAGTCTTTATTAAAAATTAATCGTAAGGATCATGATTTGCTTCAATTATTAAAACGTCAATTCATTGACCTTTAGAAGATTCTATTTTGCAGAAGATACTCTGAAGAATTTAAAACGTGTACATACAAGAATGATGTATTTGTTAATAAAGATATTGTCCTATAAAGCGTAATGTGTTTACTCAATAATACATCCTTTGGCAAATTCCCGCTGTAAAATACCATTCTAAGGACATTATAACGTCAGCGTATTAATAGTGGATTACAACATGCATATGAAACCTCAAATCTAAGCAATCATTTAGTTATTGAAATATATTGTTTTGTGTTTTTTAAAAAATTATCATTGTATTTTGTATTTCTAAATACACTCATTGGCATAAAAACTTGCGCACCAAGAAATATTTGTGGGATCAATATTTGCGTGATTCCGCATTGCGTAATACCACTAGAGGCATTGAGCTTCGTTCTCCTTGGAGTATAAAACAGGTAACCAAAACGTGTTTGAGTGTACTTAATCTTTTGCAAAGAAAACGCTGATATAGACATGCCATTACACCGCCATTGAAGACAATATGAGCAGCTGTCAGAGTTCGAAAGGGGAAGAATCATCGGGATGATCTAAGCTGCGTGGTCAGCTCGGTGAGTAGTTTGTTAAGTAGCCGTTCTGATTTAACTGTGAGGAGGTGTCGGCACCAGTGGACTGAAGATACATCATTTACACGGTGACTAGGCTCAGGACAATCTCGACAAACCAGTCGTCTAGAACAGTGGTCTCCAACCCCCAGTTCGTGGACCAGTACCAGTCCGTGGAACAAATACTACCGGTCCGCACAAAAACATTAAATTATTTCCCTTTTATTTACTGTGGCATAATTTTCTTGGGTTTGGGCTACTTTTTATGAAAATCACTTTATATTCCTTGTTAAATCACTTTATATTCATTTTTGGTGTAGCTAGATTTTCTTCTGAAGTCACGATTAAATACAATTAAATTAAAATTGTTAAATCAAGAAAGTCTAAAATATAAACAATCAATGTCCTCCCCCTCAGAGGGTCGCGGTAAAATTAACAAACGTCGAACGGTCCACGGCGATAAAAAGGTTGGGGAATACTGGTCTAGAAGACCGTCTCATCATACAACACTCCCGCGTAGAGCCAACTGCGCCCTTAGTTGCTGTCCTGACACAGGCGGTGCCTTTATTACGGGCCCCTATGTCTTCCCGAACCATCGCAAGGCGCCTGGCTGAAGGACATCTGGTATCACGCTGCCCATTAAGTCTGCTGCCAATGAGGCCCATCTACCGACTCCTCCGTTTTGAGTGATGCAGCGCACAACGGGATTGGACTGCAACGGAAGGGAACCAGGTCGTCTTTGGTGACGAATCTAGATTTAATTTGAGCAGCGAAGACAATCGTGTCTGGAGGCACTGTGGTGTGAATGCCTCAATCCAGCTTTTGCTTTACAGCGACACACCGCTCCCACAGTTGGTGCTATGGTATGGAGTGCCATATAGCGTGCGATACAAGGTCACCTCTAATATTTATCCATGGCACAATGACAGTCTCGCGGTACGTCCACGACATCCTTCAGCCACGTGTGTGGTAACACACGGCAGGGTTCCCAGGAGCCATTTTTCAACAAGACAATGCTCAACCACACACAGCAAGTATGTCACAAGACTGCTTTCGCAACATTATTACCCTTCCCTCACTTGTTCGATCCCCGGATTTGTTACCAATCGAGCATATATGGGGTCATTTGGGGCGGCCAGTTGGACAACCTACGAGTCTCTTGTAAAATCAAGATTTTCCGCATGTCTGATCTTGAAACTCATTCAGATCAATCATGGAGTCGAGTTATCATTGCTTACCTAAACTAATCTTAAATTACAGCCTTTAAGTTATATGCAGTGAAAATACTTTTTTTTATAATCTATTTCAGTTAATATTTCTCTTAACAATTTTCAATACTATTTCTCTTTTTAGTTTTGTCCGTTATAAAATTAATTTGGAAGAAAAGCCTGTTTTTATTGAGAAAATACTGGTAAGTATATATATATATATATATATATATATTGCTTCAATTATAAAAAAAATTGAAAATGATTTGATTATATTAGTTTTGCTTACATCTGGAGGAAATAAAGGATGTTGGAATATTTAAGAAGCTATGTGTGTTATATATACTAAGGCGTTATACAAAAAATATATTACATTGCAAGCATTAAAAAATCAAAGAATTGATAAAATAAAACAGACTTCTATCTTTGCGATAATATTAAAATACTAAAAATGTCTTGTTTTAGTTTAAAAAATATTTTTTTAAAATTTTGAATAAATAGTTTTTTTTATTTTATAATACTTCAGAACACATATAGCACTGTGTATCTCCATAGAGTTATCGTGTTGATTTGATTTTAAATGACTAATGAATCAAAGCATTTTCTTTCTTTCACACACACACACAGGGGGGAGTAAGTTTTTATTTTCAAAATAAATACAAATGTATAATTAATTAGGAAATATATCCATTGCATTCTAAAAATAAATACAAATGTATAATTAATTAGGAAATTTATCCATTGCATTCTGAAAATAAATACAAATGTATAATTAATTAGGAAATATATCCATTGCATTCTAAATAATTTTAGAAATGCTTGATATTTTACTTTACTATAAAAATAATAGCAGTTTTTAGTAAAAAATATTGAATAAAAAAAAGGATTATATAAATATATGAAATATTTTACAGGTTCTTCCTAATACCACTCTGAAAGCAGTAAGTATAACATATTTTTTAAATTTATATTGTTGTTAAATGTAAGATTCTGAGGTAAATTTGAGACGCGAATTGCTTTAAATATTAATCTGTGTATTATTAAGTAGATAATGAGAAAACATTTTTTTACAAACACTTTTAAGGATCCATTATTGAATGCTCAACTTGTCTACACAAACAAAACTTGTGACAAAATAACAAGAAAAATAAAAAAATAATAATAATGATTTCAATTATTAAAAAATAATTTATATGCGATATTATATCTTAAAAATTCATTCAAAGAAGTAATTTGGTTTGATAGGAAAGAATTGCTATGAATCAATGAAAATAAGGGAAATCATTAATAAATTTTATTATATGCTATTAAAATCCACGATAATTCTTATATCAATTTTATTCCCTCCCCCCTCCTTTAACTTCCACACCAAACCAACAAGCGGACGTTTGAGCCTCGACATATTTAACGTGTATCGGCCTACACTACGCCGCGGGTCTTCAGCAGCCATGAGTCTGTGACCTTGACCATTACGCTACAACAGCCTACTTAAATTTTAATCACTTCATTTTCCATAAAATAGTTTTAACTTAACTCAGTGGTGCAACAGCCCAACATGGACTTGGGCTCTGAGGTGCATGAGCAGATGCTCTGATCAGGTGGTCAATCTGACACGAAACCCCCCAGTGTTAAGTTCCCAAGCAAGCTTGATACTCATCTATCGACCCACTGATGGGATGAAAGGCTGAGTTGATCTAGCCCAGCCCGAGATATGAACCTCGGACCTATGGTGTGAAAGCGCTATGCACTACCACTCAGCCACCGGGCTTCATATAACAGGCTTACATTCATTTAATTTCCCAACTTTATTCATTGTGCACTTTTGAAATCCTCATTTTTTCCCGTTTCAAAATAATACATTTTCTACTTAAAATATTGCGTTTAATTTAATTTTTTTTAATTTCAGAATCTTGATCTTAAGCAAAGAGGCGTAAGTAAACTTTCCATACTGTAACAAATTGCAAATCCTTTCATTTCATAAAATGTTTTTTTTTAATTTTTAGTTCCTTTTTTATTTCTAATATAATATCATTTATACTAAAAAAAACTATGTTACGTATATGTATAATGCTTTCAATTTACTAAAATATCGAATAAAATCGAATATTTCTCTCTTTCAGTACGATTGTACTGCTGAAGCTGTTTTAACACGTCGGTAAGTATAAGAATGTTTAACAAGGTGGAATTAAAATTATTGTACAATGGCTTGCAAACCTTTCATTCATAAAAACTCGTTCCATTTGTTTCTTCTCGTTTAATTTTATTTTACGCATTTTTTCGAAGCATATATTCTGTAAAAAATTCAAAAAAGTTTTGAAATAGTATTATTTATTAAAAAAGTGGAAAAACCATGGCCGGAATAATCCTTTTACTGGCTGTCTGTATTGGAAAAACTCACGTTACACTTAAAAGTTTTACAGAGTAAGACACCTAAGCTTGGTATTCGAGAAGAAAAGGATGTATTAATTCCAATAATTATGTAAATAATAAATCTTTCTGTATGAAATAAAAACCTTAATTTATGTCATTGAAAGAAATAATGATTATGAGCTCGAAAAAATTAAAACTAGAAAATCACTTTGATTAAAAAAAAATTTAAAAATTGGAATAAAATATAATTCATAATTTCATAATATTTTTATTTTAAAAATGCCAATTTTCAATAAAATAATTAATAATTTCTGTAAAAAAATGGAAAAGAATAACTTCATAAGGCAAATATGTAGGTGTTTCGTAGTTGCGTTTATGTATCGTCCTAGAATATGTTTCATAAGTTATATATAGCTTTTGAAACTGAAGTGTTCATCGAAATTATATAGATCGTTAAAATGACTAAAAATACACAAAAGTTAAAATTCAAACGAATTAAAATTTTCGAAATAAGGGACTATGTATATTGAGAAGTAAATACATTTAAATCACCCTCTATCACTCTTTTTAAATTATGTAACAAAATGCTTTGGATAATATATATTTATTTAGCGTATTATCTATATGAATTTTATATTTCGGCGTATAACACACGCACTTACTTTTTTTTAAACCACATTTTTTAATGTCTATGTGTATCGCCGTATAAAGCACATTTTGCGAAGAAACCTGATGAGTATATGTGCAATGCTCTTAACTTTTCACAAAAACAATTCACATAAAAACTACAGGTCATAAAATATTTCACTTGCCTGTAGATCTTCTACTTGGCAGACAGTAAAATATCAAAACCCATGGTAATTCTTAAATGAAAACCGATGCCAAAATATCTAATTTTCCGAAAGGTGTTTTCATTCATATGCATGAAAAGGATGGGTAGACAAAAAAGGTGTAAAATTCTAAATAAGAAGGGTTTGGCGAAAGCGTCCTGATACTTCATGAAATCCAGAATGTCTTTTAATTTGGGACATGTTCAGATCCCATCTAACGAATCATGAAGCAATTGCCTGCAGAGTGCAACACAGACATGACAGTTATTACAGGTGGATGAACGACATAACTTCAATACCTAGATATAAGTATCAATAAACCATTCAAAGCAAATTTTAAACGACAGTGAAATACACAGATGTTAGAAGGTAAAAAAACATGTACAAAAGGAGGCCAAATGCATACGTAGAAATCTAATTTTTATATGCTCATCTTTTCTAAATCTGTTAACTGTCATTTTTACTCACTCCCTTAAATTTTGATCTAGTTTTTTGTGTTAAAAGTGAGCGTTATACGCCAGAATATATACGTCAAACATATATTAATATATGAACTGGTATACCCGTTCTTCGCACAGAAGAATTGAAAAATTAAACAATATAGATTGAAGGATAAAGCAGTTTTTAATGAGTTAATTTTACGTGAATTGCCAATTAAACAAAAAACGCTTTTTGCAAATCTCAGCTGAGAAAAATAATCATATTTTTTAAATTTTAAGTCTGTAGATCTAATAGCTGATAAAAAGGATTTTTTATTTATAATGCTCCGTAACTCTTTTGTGGGTCGATTTTTGAAAACACCTTCCTAAGCTGATCTCTGCTCAGCAAAAGTAACACATTGTTACAAATTTTGTGTAATGAAACGCTTAAAATAGTATAAACAATTTATAGTTGGATGTGTAATACGTTAATATTACTTTCTGTCGTATTTATTTTATGTCAAAGTTGTAATATTTGCAAGCAACGTGTCGTTCCTTACATTATAAGGCCGATTCAATAGAAACATAGCGAAATGTTGGCGATAGAACCAAGTTGGCATTATTTTTGGCGACCCTGTTAACAACTTGGCGATTGATACTGATGAACGGTGCAGAAGTTGATATGCTGTAGCGCTACCTGGTGGGAAGCTGCAACAAAGATTATAGCATAAAAACTTTCTCCACAAAAAAATACATATGCATGCCAATTTTCATAGTGATCGGCTGAACGGTGTTGGAGTGGAGCGGGTTCATATACACAACCATCCTTTTTTATATCTATAGATATAGGTTGTTTCAGTACAACGGTTATAAACTTTCAGGACAGATAGCAGGCCCTTAGATGAGGAAAAATCTCATGGTCGAAAACGCTTTCCTAGTTCAGTAGTGACATCACAAAAGACAAGAAAGACAAGTTACAAATAAGAGGAGATAACATGTTTATCATTCTTAGTACACAGTAAAAATACTGAGAAGTCTTTGGTTAGTGTGCACGATAGATAGCGCTACATAAGCCGAAGTATCAGATGATGGTCCGAGAAAACACGCGGTTTTGCCATCGCGTTCGCTTTGAAGCTTCATTTCGCCTTAGGACAAAGTGCAGTAGGTAGGAACGTTACACGAAATCTGAGCTTGCTAACATGCATCTGGCATATGTGGTCATTGATTGCAATGAACGAACCGCACACTGGTTGTACGCCCGACTCCCAACCACGTTTTCTTTGCACGCTTGCACCAGAGAATGTCCGACAGAGGATTCTTTATATTGGACACATAGGAACGTTAGTGAAGATTAAGAAAGTCAAACAAAGCAGAGACTGTGCTGGATCTGGTACATAATAGTCCCGGTACTAGTGTGTGGGATATCTCCAATCATGAAGGGACTTCCGATATGACCGATGTGCGATGTATACTAATGACGTGCTCCCCTGTCACCCCGACAAGTATCCTTATTGTCCCTTTAGTGGCCTTTTTTATAATTTTTTTGCTGCACTAAGGATAATAACCATGTTTCTCTTTTTATTCTTGTCCTGTCTTTCTTGTGTTTTGTGTCTTCACTACCACATTAGGAAGGCATTTCCAGCGATGAATTTTTCTGTGATTTTTTTATCGCTTAAGTTCACTCTATCTGCCCTGAAAGTTTGTTACCATTGTACTGAAACACCCTATATATATATATTAAAAAAAATTTAAGAGAAAATCAACACACACACGAAAAAGTTATTATTGCGAGGAAGACTGGAGGAGGCCGCCAACTGCGCCTATGGACTTGAAATGGCAATTTCCCAAAATAATAAAAGTGAAAAAAATGTGCATAAAAAAGAGATTCTTTGGAAAGTATACGGATATTATAATGTAATGCATTATATATATATAAAATGATACCAAAATCTCTGTAAAGCTGCGATAAAAATATAAGTAAGATACTTGTATGCATGTGAAACAAGGAGAGAGAGAGAACAAAGCTATATAATCAGTACGTAGATAAATAAATGTTCATTATAAGTTGATGGATTATTGGAGTACCTGCTTCCCGCAGGGAAGATCAAACTCCTTTCGTGAATAACTGGGTGGTTGCATGGGTTCAGCTTTATTCTTAGCCCTTTGCTGCATAATTGTAAAATAATTAAGTGAGAAAAATAGGATGAGTGAGAATCATTAGGAAATTAGAAGTTACTATGTGTGTAGTTAAATGAGAATTTAGGAATGATTGTGTATATGTAGAATGCATTATTGTTTGTGTTGGTGAGACCTGAATGAGTAGAATTTAAAATAAGAAACTTGTCCGCCATTGTAGCGGACTAAAAACCAATGTGAGTGAGAAATGCTAATTAAATAATTTTAAAAAATTATAAATTAAAAATTATAAATCAATACGTTAAATGCATAGTTTGTAAGCAATCTGCAGCTATGCGAATTGTTCAAACATGGGGTTTCAATACTCAAAAGCAACAACCAAACAGCATTAGCCATAGAATCAATGCATTCAAACCCAAGTAAATTTCCCATTCAAATCGAAAAGTAAAACTTGTTTTTTAAAAATTTGAAAAGAAAGAGTTTTGTGTAAGGCTTTGCATGTCAAAGGTGTTTTATATATATTATCACTTAATTTGTTTCAATTTTGATCCAACGAGTATTTTCTGCAAATACATTTTTTTGAAATTTTCTTAATTCTTCTCAATTATTTTCGTTAAATATGTATAGATCAGGGTTTTTTCCCCTATTTTTTATATTTTCCAGTTGTCAGACAGTAAAGGTAGAGATTCTGTTCAGTGACTTTGAAGTAACAACAATTTCTTACAAACCAAAACTAGAAGTAAGAGTTCCAACTTTTCTCATGTATTTAATTTCTATGCAATATTTTATTATTCTACGCTCCATTCCAAGTTAATAGCCTTAAAACAAGTTACTTTAATTTCCACAACAGGTACATCAAAATTATAACCATTCTAAATTGAAATCTTATTATTTGTTTCGTTAAAATTTTGTAAATTTACAAAAAAAATTTTAACTTTTAAAGAAACTAAATATATTTTAAACACTTTAGATTATTTGTGAATTAAGTATAAAATTAAATTCTTAATAATAATTGTAATCCGTTGATCGTTTTCATCGTCCATATAATAAAATGTATTTAGAAAATTTTTTAATGTAAACTTGGGGGTTACTCCCAGTCCGCCTAACGGCGCACCAACCCCCATTGAACAAATTATGCAACAGCTTATACCTATTGCTCAAATAGAAAAACTGTAATTTACATGTATAATGTAGTCCAGCGTTTCTCAAACTGTGGGGTGCGCCCCACTAGAGGGGCGTGATAACTCCACAAGGGGGGCGCGAGCATATTGAAAAATCGAAAACAAAAGATTATTTCTAAAAAAAATTATTAATTTACTCTAAGTAATCAAACAAAATACATTAACACATAATAATAAATAAAATACACATTTACCCTAATAAAATACACCTATAAATATATCAGTACTATACAATGTATTTTATAATTAATTTAACAATACTTAGCTAAGAGCAAATTTGCTAATTACCAGTGACCCCATGGGCTTGTATTCATACTTATCTTGATAATTTGTACGGTTTATAATAAATCCCTTAACTGCCGATTGAAAAAAAAAGTTATAAGATTCGCTCCTTAATGGCACCGTTTTCCACGTAGACGCGAGTACGTCATTTGGGAGGGGGGGGGAGAGAAGGAGAATAAATAAGCAAATACTCTGAAATAAGTAAATCCTTCGCAAACATCGTTAAGACCCTTTTATTGTATTCCAAAGCCTTCGGAAGAATTTTAGGGATAGCAGTGCTAAAAAAATATCGTACTTTGGAAAGACGTGTATATACGTCCAGAAAATTAATGATTTGGCTGAGTGAGACGTTTATATACGCCGGTGGCACTTAAGAGATTAAAGTCGCATTGAAGTCTTAGCGTCAAAATATAGTATTATATAATTAAATACATTGTTATTGTATGGAGGGGTTGCGATGAAAATAATGATTGAATATCAGGTCGCGAATACTGAAAGATAAAGAAGCACTGATGTGGTCCCATTTATTTGTTTTTTTTTATTCTCAAAATACGTACTTGGCCTCTTCAGTTACCCCTTTATCGACCGCATTATGATTTACTGAAGTTTTTTTATGCAATATTTTTTTTGGATCACTAAATTGAAAATTAGGGGATATACATAAACAAAATACTCAACTTTGGAAAATTTAATCCGTTAGAGCTAATTAATTAATTAAACATATTCAACTGTAAAATTAATTATATACACTGTTTACTTAAAATAAATAATCAAATCGTTTTAAAAGGTTTTCATTAACATACAAAAAAAATAACACACTTAAACTTTGACATTATCATTTTTGTCCCGAAAAAATATTTAATCTTCTCAATCTGCTGAAAACGCCGTCAGCTGAAAAAACAATTACTGCTTTGAAACTATTCGCCTTCCCCGCTAAAATACCTCATCATAGAGCCCGTGCTGCCATATACCTTGGGAGAGTGGATTTCAAAGAATATTTCTGTTAAGTACCGTCAGAATATTCGTAAAAATGATAATTTTATGTAATTTTAAAGTGAGTGGTACTTATAAGTACCATGGGTCGATAAAGGGTTAAACTCATCATTAAAGCTGCATCGGCCAACAAATAGTCTGCATTGATAAAGTCCTCACACACAGATTTTGTTAAATCTTCAGCTTTTGCAGCTTGCTGGAAAATTGAGTATTTAGTTCGGTTGATAGTTAATAAGTTTTCGTATGAGACAATTTATTTCTTTTCATGCAACGATTATAGTCCAGGCAATCGTTGCGATATTTTCCTGCGAAGAACTCGCAATAATGTACTATCGCAACCGTATTGGAGATATTATATGAAACGAAACACATGGTTGCCAATTATTCAGCGTGTATGACACATGCAAAACTGGAATCACTAGCTTAGCGAGTTATCTGGAACGTTGGCATTGTTGCGATAGTGCGTGATAAATTTATTGCACCATCACGAAAAACTTTTTTATGTGTAGAAATATTTAAATGTTTTTAATAAAATTTTACATTAATCGCCGTTTATCTCTCCAGAAACCATTTGCAAAACCTTTTCTAAAATACATCACTTCCATAAAGCAAATACTATTTAAAAAAAAATAGAGTATTCCGTTAGTATGGAACTGACTTTTCGTTAAAAAATAAAGTATTAATTTTTACTGTTAGGAAATTTTTTTAACTATTTTCAAAGAAATTCTTCATACTTACAATTTCCCCCTATTTTTAAAAATAAACTGTTTCAATTTTTTGCATAAAAATGAAGTTTCTTATTCCAATATATGGTTTAAATTACACTTTGTCTTAAAAAATAAGCGATAATCAATAAACTGATCTTAATTCGAAAAGAAAAATGATTACAACAAAATTTTTAAATGCACCTTGAAGTGAAATTAGAAAAATGTTAAGCAGGAAAATATTTGCATACCGTATATATGGCTACGTAATACGATAGGTATAAAATAATACTTTCATTTCAGCAATTCCTGTTTTTTTTTTTTTCGTTTTGTTGGATGTTAAGTTTATTTGGTGCTCATTTCTTCATTTCTTTGTTTCAAATTTCTGAAAATGAGTTGTGGGTGACATTTTGGAAAAATAGCTTTTATGAGATCGAATTGATCCATTCTGGGGGAACAACTGTTGAAGATTACCTGAGCCGTAAATGCCAACACTTCAAACATCAGCCGCTTGTGGAACCTCAATCGAAGTGATCAGATAGTGTCATGAAGACTTGGTAATGGGCGTCCTAGTTTTACAACCAACCACTAGGGCAGTTTTATGCATCTCCAAGCTTGGTGTTATCGGACGCGTTCAGCTTATAAACTTCCTTGAAACGTTACGACTTCATCAAGAATAATGATATACCTATACAAACTGTTTATAAACAGCTAAATGAAAGTGATCGGTCTGCCAAACAACCTTTAGTTCAGGTGCTATGGACGTCGTCTAAGAAAAAGCTTGGTTACAATTGGCAGTGGATCATATCCATTGGACACGACAGCAGTGGACCAATGTACTGTTGACCGATGAGTTCCAATTCCACATAAACAACAATTAACGACGGATACGAATTTGAAAAGTTCTCCAGGAGCACTCCTGGTTTATTTATGGATGATAACGTAAGGATACATACAGCTCGAATTGTCAACCAATATCTGCAACGGGAAACACTGCTTCGAATGGAATGGCCAGTCCATTCGTTCGATTTGAAAGCAATAAAACACGTCCAGGACGTGCTCTGAAACGTCTTTTTTTTCTTACAATTCTCCCCTAAGTCTTTATGACGGCAACATATCTTCTTCAGGAATGGGCTAAGATCCCACAGACTGTGATTTATGCCCTGCTTGCAGGTTTGAATCGACGCTATCGTCCCTGCATCCCCAGTACAGGTAGTTATACTGCTACTAATAAATGTTTGCAACTAAGCATTTTTTCATACAAATTATAAACATTTGTAACGGGTACTATTTGGGTTCTTCTACAACTTCTCTTAGGAAAAAGTATACTTTAACAGTGACTTTAGTTTGAAAACCACTTTCAATACAGATAACTTATCTTTATGCAAATGTAACTACTATTTAAACCCTGACGTTAGGTATGTGAGGTTAACAGTTAATCGTTGATCGTGAAATGTTAGAAAACTAGGTGAAGTGCGTACTGGAATTAATATTCGTCATAAAATCCACCAGGAATGTGGAAGTAACTATCATTGGAGCTGACCGAGTTATCGGGATTCGAGAAGGATCGCACAATGAGCTCCTATTGAAGCTAAGGAATTTTCAAGAACTTTATTTGTCAAATTAAGTATTAGGATATCAGATTGCTCCCAGAGTTCAGCTATAAAGTTATATATTTTCATAAAATGTTAAAGATAGAATAAAAGTAACCATTTTTAAGATCATGTCAGTTTCTTCTCCGAGCCCTCTTACATCCGCGACCATCGGGCCGCGACATATTATTATTTACACTGCTTATTGAAAACTAGTTGCTATTTTCTTCAATTATTTGTACAACATTACCTCTTCTTCTGTTCAGCATCCTGAGAAAATTTCATTGCCTTTCGATAAATTATTTTCCCTTTACTACCATTTTTTTTGGCTGCCTACTTTTAAGACAGAGTAGTTCTGTACGTTCGCTAATAGATTCAATTAAATAATACGAGGGTTGGGGCAAAAGTCATGGCAACTTTTTTTTTTCTTCTTTAAGATACCAGTCCGGTTAGAAAATGTGACATATACAGATGAAAGGACAAGGTGTTAACTACATGTGTGGACAATGAATAGCACTGAAATATCGTAACACACTAATTTATTACGGTAGTATGCAGGGCAATACGGTTTTCACGGTGCAAAAGAATGATAGCACAGTACATAGCACACCCACCGTGCTACTGTACGGTATGGTAAGGCATTATTTCCAAGGACTTGTACTAATTCACTGTGATATTCCATCGCATTTTTCCTCGGAGAACGGCTATTTTGATGTAAGAACGCTGCTCAACACGGGTTATTTCCATCACACGACACTCACCAACTGACTGATTTCCCAGCTCTCGCTGCGCTACTACCAGCTATCACAGAGCCATCTGTTCTTTTGTATACACACTATGCCTGCAGAACTTCCACAAGACACTTATACGTTTTTTATTCTTCACATATATACAAGAAAAAAAATAGTTGCCATGACTTATGCCCCAACCCTCGTATATTACGTTGGAATCATACAATAAAAGCAGGAGTATTTTAACATAGCTTTATAATATCCGAAATATTTCTTTATAAATAATTGTATTTAAACTGGGTAAACACATATGTATATATACATAATAAAAAATAAAATAATATTCTTTCTTGCAGAGTTTGGAGTTGCTGAGTACTATTGGTAGTTACCTTGGGCTGTACGTCGGAATTTCCATAATTTCATTAACTAGGTTGATTGAAATTATTCTATTCGCTGCCTCTCGTAATTTCAAGAAGCGGAAGACAAAAAAGCATAACTTTCATCAGAAAGAGGGGAAATGTATTCGGGGACGAGATGCCATTCACACACAAGTACCTTTCAGATTCCGAAAAAGAACCAAAATCTATTCTTTTCAAAAAAATCATGTCCATTCTTTTTTCTGACTGAATTCATATCCACTTATATTTTATGAAAGTGTCAGTTTTTGACTAATGAAGTTCTTTGTTATTAAAATGTAAAAGTTTGTCAATTTAAGTGAAAATATTTAAGAATTGCTGCTCCTACATCACAATGAAGCCAATTAAAATGTATTTGGTAACCTTCGTAATTTTCATTATAGCTCTCAGCAGTGGCGCACACAAGGGGGGTGTCCTAGGAGTCCGGATCCTCCCCCCCAAAGCCCTTGATTTTTTTCAAGATTGATTATAATTCTAAGTGTATAGTACGTAAAATTTAATTAAATATGTGTTATTAATGATTAATTTTATTAATTATTTATTCAATAATTAGTTTTTTACTGTTTTTTGTTCCCGAAAATTCGCAAAATCAAAAGGAGCATGATACAAGAAGGGTGGATTTTCAACCCTGGACCCCCCACCCTTTGAAAAATTCCTGTGTGTGCGCTACTCGCTCTCAGTAGAGCTGTGCAAAGCTCATTGATAATGTCTCAAAATAAATATTGATGCAGTTAGAAGAACTAATAGTTTAATAAAAAGAAATTTTGAATTGTGTGTGTGTGTATAAAATTTTATTTAAAACATTTCACGGAAAATACTCTATTATAACTGAAGGTTTTAAATTTCATTTATTATAAATATGCTTATTAGTTCTAAGAGAATGTTAGATTATGTACATTATTACTTTGTGCGAAAACTTGATATACAAAACATTTAAGACGTTTTATCAGCTATGTAATCTATTAATAAGGGGTTTTTAAATACCTTTAATTTTTAAGTTCCTTTACACACTGAGGCTATTTTGGTGTATGTGGTATGTTCAATTAGGCTGTGCTGTCATCTATCGTTCAATTTCTGAAACACCATTGACCTATCGGGGCTTGGAGATTTAGTTGTTTTTGATTTCTGATTGAATTTATTGTTAGAGATATATCAGGGTATTGATTGAAATTCCTAGCAAAATCAAATAGCCGTTTCCAAATTTAACTTAAATTTTACCAAAGGAGAAAAATAATAATGGAAAATTTGAAAATTGGACAGATAAATAGATGCAATTTGAAAATGCAAAAAAAGAGGAATTATAAAAATTAATGTTAACAATTAATTTAAATTCTGTATTGTGAATAATATGTTAAGTCTACTCTATTGTCGAAAGAGTGCAATTATATTATTTAAATTTATCATACTTTACTAATAATAGGAAATATTTGAAATTTACTGACTCTTCACAGCTTTCTACCATAACGAATAAACTCTTTCGATCTGCTATATTTTTCTAAAAATTATTTTTATTTTCATCCTTTTTATTTTTTTTAAATCTAACTCTTTCATTTATATGGTATTAAATAAGCTATTTTTACTTGTGCTTCAAAAAACTTGTTACTCTTTCATTTGATAAAAATTTCAAATGTTATCATAAAATACATGTAAAAAAATGTTTTCGACGAAGGTATATTATGTGAAAAAGTTTGCGTGTATTTCGATACCACCGAATAAATGGGCGAAAGGATTCACTTATTTCTCTCTCTCAACGAGAATCTCATTACTTAGTCAATGCACGAATATAAGTTTATAATTTTTCCTACAGATGGCAGTAGTGCATCAAAAAGAGTCGATTTCCGATATATTTAGGAATTTTTATTCCTCTGTTTTTAAAATATTTGAAAATTTCTTGCGAGTTTTTCATTATTAACTGCGCAATCTATTTACTAAATTTTTATTAATGCGTAGCCTTTTAGAACACGATAAAATTCTACGACAGTCACCAGCATGTACAGTAAACAATTGCTTTTATTTTTGTGATCTTTATTCAGAATTTAATAGCATTTTCTTATTCAGTTTGAAATCTCTTTCGAAGAATCTAAATAGTGACGAATAAATTTTTTTTTAACGTTTTCGATTCTTTATTATTTTTAAGATATTACATAACTTTCAGGAAAAAATAAAACCTAATCAGGTAATCTTTTGAAAATACTAAATATTTGAGTAAATTTGACGAAAAAAATTTTTGTAACAATTTCGATTCTTAATTATTTTTTTAAGATGTTGCATAACTTTCAGGTAAAATAAAAACTTTAAGATAAAAACTTTCAGGTAAAGGTATTGCCATCCGAAACAATCGTGCATGTAAAATTTCAGTTCAACTGAATGCTTTAAAATGTGAGAAAAAAAATCTTGTAAAGTTTTGACCCAAGTGGCTAAAAATGAAACCAACGTGGCTGTATCTGTAAAACTTTAAATAATTAGTTTCAGACAATTATTTTTAATTAATTATAGTTAAGTTATTGAACTTTTACCCAAAACAATAGTGTATAGAAAATTTCATCTCAAATGAGCGCTTTAAAATGTGAGAAAACTTTTTCAAGTTTTGACACAAGTCGCAAAAGGGTCGCTAAGTCGCTAAAAATGATGCCAACGGGGCTGTATTTGTAATTTTTTGAAAAATTAGTTTTAATCCATTAAAAAAAATTTTAAAATTATAATCAAACTACTGTATTGTCATCCAAAATCATCATGTATGTAAAATTTCAGCTCAATTGGGAGCTTTGAAATGTATTTTATTAATGATTGAAAATTTCACCAAGATAAATAAATATATAGAGAATGTGAAAAAAAACAGTAGGAATTGAAAAAGCAGAGTTATGATAATTTTGACGTTTGTTTTTATTTGCATTCCAAAGCCAAATCAAAACTTTAAACTGACTTTTCTAAAAAAAAACAACAAAATAACAAGTTTTGTGATGTTCCCCCCTTTAGGAGAATATCTGTCGGAGTATCAGCGTGAGCTAGAGGCGTAGGATTAACGAAAGAACTAGAACCAAACATTATCTTAATATGACTTTTTTAAGATATTCAACTTAAACCTTTAACAAATTAAATTATAATAAATATGAGAGAATCTACGATGGCAAAATACGCAACACACAATATCTATATTTATCTAAAAAGACTTAATTTAATTCAGACCACTATCAATAACTGAACCGCCTAATCACTGATTCTAATATTAAATAGTCAATCCTACCTTATTACAGGTTGGATAATCACTCTGTATTGACTTATACACAATATTGACTTTACTTGTATGCACTGGTGTGCAACTTGAATTAAATATATTCGATCCCTTATAACTTCTAATCACAGTCACGTAAACCTCATACAGACTTGAATCACGATTCCTCTATTGGACATCAACTACCTGCCAATTTCCATCCACTAAAACAAATTGCCATGCATTGCCATTCAGTTTACTCTAAGTTCCGATACTTAAAAGCATGTTTATTTGCATCTTTCATTTACACTTCACTTCTTGGATTTGGTTGGAAAAGAGATGCCATTAATTCTAGCCCAAAGAACCCAAAGGACATGTCAAAGAATAGACGCGTGAGCCCGTCACCAACCCCTCCAAGAAGCAAAACGTGATCTATTCGAGGGTCTTAATGGTTCCTTAAGAAATTATACGTGCCTAAATTTTATTCTTCTACTTATAACTTTCCACGCTTTAAATTTTAACTTCGAATATTCATTCTAACCATTAATTTACAATTTTCCACTTAAATTTTAATTTTCACTATTCCTCTTAAGTTTAATTTTTAATATTTCTAATTAATTTGAATTTTCAACAGCCACAATAAATTTTACTCAATTAACTAGACCAACATTCACAGTTATGCATTTTAATCACGGTAGATTCCCACATGTACAAAATAAATGGACGTGTCCCTTCCGGTCGACGGGACCGGGGAAAAACCATATATGACTTAAATGGTAAAAAAAACGAGATCCGCATGTGCCTTAACTAACTTAATTCTACTTAAATGCTACTTAAAGTATAACAATTCTTCTGCCTTTTCATAGTCCCATTGTCCTTTGTACAAAGAAAGATTAACCATTACAATTCTGATTTTTCTACATAGACTTCAGCTTTTTCACAATCATCTTGCCTTTTGTACAGATAAAGATTAGCTTTAACTTTTCAGCTAAATGAAAATTTTCTATAGACTTCAGGGTCTGTCACCCTGAAACAAAAATTCCTTAAGTCATTTGGCCAAAAACAAAGTTTCACACGTTATGATTACATTTCACAATTTTTATACATTATATATCACTTTTAAATTACAACTAATTTCTATACATATATTTCATCTGGCTTTTTCGAAAACTTCTCCTTATATCGCGCAGCACTGGTTAATGTTATGTTAGTATGCTGTCTACGCCGCGTTCCCCAAAACCAGATGTACATTAATATGAAACAATGTAACAATACATATACATACACTATACAATTACAAACATTTTTCAATAAACCATTAAAACAAATAACCAAAGGAATTGTCGTATCTTTAACGAAGTCATACATAGAAGTAAACAAATGCGTTTTTACAATTGTTTTCTCCATATTTATATAAAAAAAATGTATAAGACAAAAGCTTGTTTTTCTCTTCTACAAAAACACACTCATTGTAGTGTCCACTTTTGCTTGGCTTCTTAACCCTCCAAGCGGTTGGCATGGAAAATTCCGTCATTGTAAAGATATTTCAAAAATGCACTGCACGGGTTTTTGCCTTCAAGTAACATTTTCAAAAGCGGATTAGCCGTGCTTTTCTGAAATCCTTTCCCCCTTTTAAAGGTTTAACATCTTGAAAAGATAATTAGGGACGGTGGAATCAACACAGCAGTACACTGATAGGAAGTTTTATGGCTCGCAGGGAACCCCACCCCGTGTATTGACCCTGGAGCAATCGTAAAAATCGGGGAAAACATTTTTCTCCCAGGAAGTGTTTGTTTGTTAGCTGGTATTTTAAAAGTTTTGAAAAGTCCCAACGCATAAGTAAAATATGTTACAATTCCCTTTGGCTTCATATTAATTTGAAACTGTAACAAGTTGGTGTGGGTCAGGAGCAATCTGCTATTTTATATAGTTAGAAAATTATCTTTTTTTAAAGTATATTCTTTCGCTTCATTTTCTTATCTTAATCAATGCTTTCAGTTTTTGAAATATGATTATTTCATTATAAGATGCCAAAAAGAAATTAATAAAACACCAAACACTTTAAAATTTAAAACCTTTTCAATTTTCCAACCACTAAAAATGAATAAATTTAAACTTCATCAAATAATTTGAAACGTTTTCTTACACTTTGATAAAAATAATAACGAAAAAAAACTAATTAAGATCTATTAGTTTTTTTTTTTTTGATTTCAAAGCCGAAGTGTTCAGGGAAGTTTATGTACAGTGTGTGTGTGCCTAGTTATATATTGTTAAAATACACCGAATTATATTTGAACTTTAAGTGCTTTAACTTCAGTTTACATCAAAGACAACATGAATGAAGATTTTCCCACATTTTTTTATAACTTGAATGTTTGAATAAATGGTAATCAAAAATATACGGAAACATTTACAGTAGACATTTATGCATATAAATAAACATAAAAATCAATTTTAAATTCGAGCTATTCAAAAACATTCGAATTATTCTTCAAAAATATATATTTATGCAAAATACCTCAACATTTATCTTTTTTTAAAGGCTAACTGAATAAGTAATTAAAATCTGGATATTTTTTGAAATCTCGACCGTATAAAGCTAGAAATTTTATGTTAGAAATTCCATTTGAAATTTCGAAAAAAAAATGTACCTGCAGTTAAAAATATTTTCCATAAGTTCTAGCAACTCTTTGAGTATAAAATAAATTTCAAATTTTTATTATATAGCTTCTTTGGTATATTTTAATATATTTCGAAGATTTCATACAATTCAGTTGAAAACTGCATGCTAAGAGCAAAAATTATACTAAGAAAATCGACGAATATACAATAAAGTTTTACATAGAAGCAAAACTGAGAAGCTAAAGCGTAGGAATGAAAAAATTTGAGTATATCTGAAGTAGTTTTCGAAATATTTATTTTAAAGTTCAGAAAATTTGTGTGCGTTATGTTATACTTAATATTAATTAAATGGTTAAAATAATATGTTAATAATAGTCATGTAATCGTTTGATGACACATTCATATACTAATAAAAATTATCATGGTCCTTGATGCGAATGTCAAGAATTTTATGTAATTTTAAACTCAGACATTAAGATATTGATGTAGAAAATATAAAATGACCATCTAAAATACATGAAAAAATGCAGTATGCTATAAAATGATCTGACAAACAAAATACGGCATTTTCACTTACTATGGCAGAGCCGGCTTAGTCAGGGGCGATCTGGAAAACAAAGAGGGAACCGCGGTTTTGATGGATGCCGCTCTAGCTTTTTAATTCTCTCAGGGGAAAAAGATATATAAATTACAAATGCAAAAACAAGTCTTGTAATTCTCCATACATTTTTATAACAACAAATTGTGGAATTGGCTCCCAATACTTTGTTGTGTTTGACAATATCTAAGGTAACCAACCATACTTTAGATAGATTTGCACTACTTTTTCGTAACCGTATTCCTTTTAAAATTAATTCGTGCAGCCAAAATACACTTTTTGCACTCTTAAAAATTTATGTAAACTATAACAGTTAATTTTAATTTATGCAACTTGTGAAGTGTTCATAATTAACCATTTCCGTCTAAACAGTTTACATGGGAAAAAAAGTTTGGACTTCCTCATTCATTAGGGAATTATATAAGATTCCAACATTAAGTTTTATTTTTCACCGAATAGGGTCGAGTGGTAGTGTATCGTGCTTCCACACCACAGGTCTGGGGTTGTATTAACGGTATGGGCAAGGTCGACTCTGCGTTTCATCCCCGCTACATTGGGTCGATAAATGAGTACCAAGCTTGCTTGGGGTCTGTAACACTGAAGGTCTCTCTTCAGACAGACCACCAAATCGGGACATCTGTTCATGTACCTCAGCGCCCAATGGTCACGTATATTGAGATGGGCATAGTAGTTCCTGGCCCTCATGGATTGTTGTGCCACTGAGTTTGAGTTTTAAGTTTGAGGATTGCCTCACTTTGGGGATACCCCTTAGATAAACATGTATTTCCACTCATTTGAAATTAAACATTTTTCTTTCAATTACGTTTATTTCAGAAGGAAGTTTGATTTTTCAAATGTATTTGCTTAATAACATGTATATTTGTGTGTATTATATTAAAAATTTGATCAATCCAAAATTACATGTTTTTTGCTCCTCTAAAAGCTTTTAGGATTTTACAACTGATCTTACATAGTAGTATATTTAGAAATGATAAAGACATTTTTACGACTGTGAGAGCTTTTATGCCTCGTTTATAAATATAAAAAATTGCATTCAGCTACAGTTTTTAAAATGTACTGAAATAAGTGGAGGAATAGGATACTTACATATTATGAATATTTTTGACTGCAGTAAGATATATTTATATTTCAGTTTCTTTACAATTTTAATAGAAGTTGTAAGCCATTTTGCGAATAGTTTGATATTGAGTATAAACCCATAGGCTGTTTAATATTGTAAAGTGTTTTATTTTGATACCAGCACACATTAAAATAAGGCTCATTTGCAGTTATATGATCAGCTTTAGTGATATTTAAATTTTCAAAAATAGTCTACACGTACGAAAACATTCTTTCAAAACCACACACCACATCTCTCTCATACTATGTCTTCCCTACAGCAGGAAATATTTGTGTATACTCAAAAAATTTAATACAGGATACATTTCAAAATGTTAAAATTGTTTTTAAAATTTGGTATGGATACATTGTGGAACTGTCGGTTAACTTCACTGAACAAAATTGTTTTAAGTAATGTTTTGTAAGACAAAATTATTAGGAAGAACTTTTCTCACAATAGAATTTGTAATGACTGAATTGTGTGAAATTGTAGTTATCGATGTGTGACATTTTTCCTTGTAATAAAAGAAACAGAAAGATAAGAAATTAAACTTGAGTAGAATATGGTTAGAAATACTATCATGCGCATTTAAAGAAGTATATCCCCCATTTAAATTAAAAATTATTGACTGAATGTGTGTTGTGTCCATTACAAATGCCGATGTAGAAAAAAGAATTTTTATTTAATACAAGAAGTTCGAAAGGAGAACACTAGGAATGAAAATTTAGATTTTTTCGAAAAATATTCAGTTAACATAAAAATATCATTTATATGATTTTAATTAAAATAAATTAAAAAAGTATTGAACTCTTTTTTATGTTATTTTAAATTAAAAATATAATTGAATAGAGAAAGATCGGTTTTATTTCATAAAAATAATCATCGTATGTATATCACCGTATGCACCATTTATTGTCTTATTGTTTAAAAAAAGAGATAGGGCCCTCGCTCTTTTTTACCTCATTACTTTTTTTTAAAAACAGGAAAGTGAGTGCGTTTTTCTTACTCTCATATTCAAAATGAATACAGGATGCTTTTTCTGGTTCACAAATCGCAATATACAATATATATATATATATATATATATATATATATATAATTTAATTTTTAAAAATGACAGAAAAATAAATTTTGTTTGAAGAAAATATAATTATTTTTCAACTTCTAACACACAATTTATTTCCTTTTTCCACCCTTCATTTTGTTTAATTTTTACTGTGTCTAAACATATAGGGGAAACGACCCAGTTGCACTACAACTTTCAAACAAGATTGCCCGAGGCAACTTGACAGCTAGCTGTAAACGATTGATCTCTTGGTTCTTACTTTACAAAGGGACCGAACTGAGTCATAAATTTGTCCCCGTTCGACCTCCAAGTTTTAAAAGGGGGAAAGGAAAGAAGTCTGTTGCATTTTTAAAGCGAATGTCAAAATAAGAGTAAACGCTTTCGGAATAACTTTTCAGGAGGAAGCTAACCACTCAGAGGGCTTAAATTTTAAATATCCGACCGTGATTTGCTTCATTGCAATAATTCTTCTGACCACTTGTTCGAAAGAATATAAAAGGAAACGATACACAACCTGGTTCTTATGACTTGTAGTTGGCGTTTCCTATCAGGACCTCTAAGGTTAGTGACCTTCTCGTGCACGCTCCTTTCCTTTCCTGGTCCTGCCGTTGTTGATCCCCTCCTCGTCTGGCATTCCTGTTGCTTGATTTTGTTCGCACTTCGATATAGGGGTTGTCGTTCTTTCCTCTGCCTTTTCTGGATCGAACTGGTCCTTCCTGTTGTTTCTTCCTCTCTATGGCTGGTCGGGACTCCACTTCTCTTCCACCTCTTGGTCTGAGGTTACATCTGTTCTCGCTAACATCTACTTTATCTTGTGTTCGGCGTTTCTTTTACATATTGGTCGAATATTAGAATCAGTGATTAGGCGGTTCAGTTATTGATAGTGATCTGAATTAGATTAAGTCCTATTATCTAAATATATACAGTTACTCCCAAAATTGAGGGTACACCTACTTTTAAAACGAGAATCAATGGTTAGAATGAAAAAATTATATTAAATGTGGGAAATAATTAAAACCTTTAAGCATAGATGCGTTTGTTAGATCATAATTCATTATTTTGAATGATAAAACAAAATATTTCTTAGTTTAAACATACATATAATAACTTATAAAGAAAATTAACAGAAATTAATAGCCACAAAATTGAGAGTACATGCATCTATTTTCCTGCATAAATCAAGAATAATAAAGAGTTAATATTTAGTAGCATAACCTTTTGCTGATATGACAGCTTCCAATCGCCGAAGCATCGATTCCACAAGATGTCTAGTGGTCTCGGGAGCAATATTCAGCCATTCTTCTTGCAATACCGTTTTCAATTGTTCCTTGCTTGTAATTTGATGTTTTTGCACAGATCTCTCAAGGTGGGACCACAGAGGATCGATAACATTTAAGTCGGGAGACTGTGGAAATATATTAAGTTGATTCCGACAATGGTAAAGCAGCCATTCTTCTACAACAAACGCAGTGTGCTTGGGGTCATTGTCTTGCTGGAATATGAAATTCGACCCCAATATCCCAAATTATCAGCACTTTCTTTCAAATTATTTTGCAGAATATTAAGATAAGCCATCTTGTGCATGATTCCATCAATGAATACTAGCTTTCCCACCCCCGACGTAGCCATACACCCCCAAACCATCACCGACCCACCTCCGTGCTTCACAGTAGGAATTGTGTGTTTTGGGTGGTGTGAGGTATTTGGTTTACGCGACACCATACGACGACCGTCACTGCCGAAGATGTTGAACTTACTCTCATCACTGAAAATGACTTCGTTCCAAAACTGTTGAGGCTTTAAAATGTGTGTTCTTTAGCGAATTTCAATCGCTTGACTCTATTCCTCTTACCAATTAAGGGCTTTTTTCGAGCTACTCTACCATTATAGCCAGCCTTTCTTAGGACTCTTCGTACCGTTTCTGCAGAAACCGATCGACCTAAGGTATTAGAGGTACTGGCTGCAATTTTAGGAGCACTAATTTTAGGATCAATCTTCACTTGATGTATAACTCTTCGCTCGGTTATGGAATTCATAATTTTCTTTCTCCCTCTTCCTTCGTTATTTGCCAGCATACCAGTCTTCTTAAATTTTTGCAGGATTTTTTGGAGGCAGTTAACACTTCGTCCAACTACTTTAGCAATATTCAGCTGGGATTTACCTTCATTTGACAGTTTAATAACAAGTTTTCTCTCTTCGATCGTCGTTTCCTTCCAATTCTCCATTTTAATCTCTCTCTCTCTCAAGACATCAAATCACAAACATAAATTTGTTATCAGATAGCCTTTGTGAAAGCCTTCCTTTATTATAGATCTATTATCAAATTTATATTTAAAAAATTACTGGTAGTTTTGCATAGTGATTAAAGAAGTGTACCCTCAATTTTGTGACATTAAAATGGTGTAGTTTTTCTTTCAAACCTTCATATTTTTGTTTCAACCAATTTCCATGTCTTACATTTAATGTTATTTGGAAGAGTAATGTATGCATTTTGAGTGTACAAAAGTGCGTTAACATAGCGTATTAATTTCTACACCTGGTGATCCGATGGTGAATTCGGAATTAAGTGTACTCTCAATTTTGGGAGTCACTGTATATTGTGTGTTGCGTATTTTGACATCGTAGATTCTCTCACATTAATTATTATAATTTAATTTGTTAAAGGTTTAAGATGAATATCTTTATAAAGTCATATTAAATTAATGTTTGATTCTAGATTTTCGTTAATCCTACGCCTCTGGCTCACGCTGACACTCTGAGAGATATTCTCCCAAGGGGGGAAATCACAATGGCGCCCAACACGGTTTAATCTATATGACCACGAGATGAGAAACGCGAGAGGGTTTAATAATTTACAAGAAGTGTACTTTTCTGGGTCTGAGAACATCACCGAGCTTTTGGAGGGTATTGGCAATGAAATGAAATTTCTTGAGATACCCAGTGATTTATCGGGGGCTTATTTGAAAGGTCATCTCCTGGGGAGAGCCCTAGATTGGTACCAAAAATTCGGATCAGCGTTAGTGCAAAATACCGCCACGGACTTCGCGGAGCTGAAAGCAGCATTGTCGAAAGCATTCCCTGCCATCCAAAATAGGAAAGATTTATAGACACGTTTTCAACAGAGACAGAACCAGGAGCCGACGGATTTTGCTTACGATTTATTAAAATTACAAAAAAAATTAGAACTGGGGATGTCAGAGAAAGCCCTCGTAGATCACATGTTTGTTACACTTGAACCACAAGTACAGGATTATGTGGAAGTGCGAAACCCACAAAATACGGTCCAACTGTTAGAGGTCTTAGCTAAGTTTGAGGAAAGATATTCATGCAAGGCAATACGAGGTTCGAGAAGTATTGATAATGTGGAAGGACGAGGTTGGAATGAGCGTAGGGTGTCTAATGTTGGTAATAATCGAGGAAATTGGAGAAATTCTGAAGTGGTGCGTAGACCGAGTAATAGTAGAAATGATTATAGGGGTAATTACGAGAATAGACGTCAAGAGGAAATCAGTGGTTTGAGAGCAGGAATAGGTTTCAAAATGATGATCGAAGATTTAACGATAATGGAAATCAATTTTGAAATCGAGGTCAAAATGACGATTTTAGTAGAGGGGACCACAGAAATAGGGGTTCGAGTGAAAATTTTAGTCGAGGCGATAGAAGGCAAAGGGGACGATTGAATGCTTTAAAAGTGAGTGATGTTAAAAGTGATCAGACGCAGTCAATAAACGAGCCATCGATTAAACTTTCAGCAATATGCATGTCTCCAGTGGAACTTCCATACGTTCCTATTTTATCAAACGAGACTTTTACGAAAGCATTATGGGACACTAGAGTGGAGAAATATTTATATCGGACGAGACATACGGAAAATATTTTTTTATAAACCAGTAAAGAAATCGCGTACTCAGGTGATCACGGCACAGGAAGCTAAATGTCAGAATATTGGAGTTGTGGAATTGAATATTCGAATAAGGGAGTTTGAAAAACCTTGGTTGATCCATGTGTTGGCAGATTTGGAATACCCATGTATTCTTGGGATAGATTTCATAGGTGGATCAAAGATTATTTTGGACTTTGATCGAAAATCTTTGGCGATTCCGATAGATCTTTCTAAGACAAAATTAGAGGAAAAACAGAAATGGGAATCACAAGATTTGTTTGATAGTTTTCAAAGATTATTTCCTGATAAACCGGGCCTTACGCATGTTTTATATCATGAGATTGACACGGGAGATAACCCACCGGTTGTTTCCCGGCCGTACAGTTATGATAGGGTGAAGCAAGAGATTCTCGATTATCATGTAAACAAAATGTTGAAAGAAGGAACTATAATTCCCATTCAATCCCCGAACGCTTCACCAGTTGTGTTATGTAGAAAGAATAATGGGTTACCACCGGATAATCCGGAAGTGTATAGATTTGCTGTTGATTATCAAAAACTTAATGCTATTACAAAATATCCTCGGTATCCTTTACCCTTAATAGATGATTTAATAATGAACATACCCCATACAGAGATAATGTCGACCCTCGACCTTAGGTCAGGATATTTTCAGATGGCTATGAACCCTAGTGATATAGTTAAGACTGTGTTTGTCACGAAAAATGGCACTTACGCTTTTCGTCGAATGCCATTTGGCATGTCAAGGGCGGCTCCCAATTTTTAGAAGGCAATAGATATAATTCTCAAACCCGTGATAGGGAAGTATGTGAATATTTATATGGACGATGTTATAATATCGTCTCCATCATTCACTCAACATATTGAGCATTTGAAAGAAGTTTTTCGATTATTACATGAGGTGCGGTTAACGTTAAACAAGGATAAATGCAAATTTGGTTGTGATAATTTAAAATATTTGGGTTTAATTATTAATAAAAAAAGAATAAAAACTGATGAAACAAAAGTTCAAGCCATAGTTAAAATGAGACCACCGTGTAATTCTAAAGAGGTGTCGAAATTTTTAGGAATGTTCCAGTGGTACGCAAAATTTATTAAAGTTATGCCGATCTTTGCGAGCCTCTTTATAATCTTAAACGAGAATTAAAAAAATTTCTTTGGTCAATTGAAGCGCAGAAAGCATTCGACGTGGTCAAGGTGGCCATAACAAAAGCGCCAGTTTTAAAATTGCCAGATTTCAAAAAAAAATTTGAGTTATTTACGGATGCAAGCTCAATAGGGGTAGGAGCAGTTCTAAACCAAGAGCAGAGATCAGTTGTATTTGCTTCTCGTACGCTTAGTGCTGCGGAGAGGAATTACACGGTAACAGAGAGGGAATGTTTTGCAGTGGTTTGGGCTCTGAATAAATTCAGAACGTATTTAGGTTCCTTGCCGATTAAGGTTATTACGGATCACGCTGCGCTAACACGTTTAACGACTGGTAAAAATTTGTCAAATAGAATGATCAGATGGGCATTAAAATTAGTAGAATTTAATATAGAATGGGAACATCGTCTTGGAGCTCAAAATGCGGTGGCTCACGTTTTGCCGAGAAACCCAATTGAAAGTATAATAGGAGAGAAAGTTCAATGTGCAATAATCAGGGATTTGGTACTTTCGTCACGAGATCAGTTAATAGAAGAGCAAAGAACAGACCCAGAATTAAATCATATCTATAGATATCTGGAAAACCCAGAAAATAGCTCAGTTAATGCGACAATATGCGAGAATTGGTCTCGCGATTGTCGTTTAATTGAAGCCTTGTTATTTTATGCGAAATATACAACGTCATTAGGAGAAATGCGAGTATACATTCCCCCCAAAATCTTTAAGAAATGAAATAATGAGAAAACTTCACGACAAGACATTAGCAGGTCATTTTGGACGTTTTAAAACTTATCATAAAATAAGGGATGTTTGTTATTTCCCGTATATGAGAAAATTTATTGATCAATATGTCTCTGCATGCCACATGTGCTAAATTAATAATTATAAAAACGCGTTACCAGCTGGTCGATTAATTCCGATTGTATCAAATTATCCAAATGAAATAGTTACGTTAGATTTGTTAGGTCCGTATCCTGTGTCAAGAGTAAGACGTAACAGATATGTATTAGTAATTACGGATCACTTCAGCAAGTGGGCTGAAATCATACCCCTTAAAAAAGCCTCTGCCCGAGTTATAGCAGATAATTTTTTTTTGATAATTATAAATCACGTTTTGGAGCTCCAATAAAATTAATAAGTGATAACGGTCCCCAATTTATTTCCGATATTTTTGAGAATTTAAGGGAAAGATTAGGCATAAGGCATGTGAAGACTGTTGTATATGGACCTCAAGCAAATAGAACAGAACGCGTAAATCGCGATCTTGTGCAAATGATAGCCAATTATGTCAATGAGCAACATGACACATAGGACCAATTCTTACGTGAGTTTGCTTATGATATTCGTGTACTGCAGTAAATGAAACAACGGGAAAAAAACCCTGCAGAATTATTTTTAGGTCGAAAGTTGATTACACCTTTTCAGAAATTAGTGATGGTATCGGACGGGTCTGAATTTGCAGTAGGAGATATTGAGAGATTATTTGAGGAGAATAGACGAAACACAAAAGCTAAACATGAAAAATGGGAGAAATATTATAACAGACGCAGGCGTGATGTGCAAATTAAGGTGAGTGATTGGGATTTGATAGCAACACATCCTTTAAGTTCGGCAACAACAAAGGTGTTAGCTAAATTTAAACCAAAATTTGAAGGTCCGTATAGAGTATTAGATGTAAAGAATAACAACATAGTGGTATGGAAGGCGGGAAAAAGGTTGTGATGTACTTCCCCTTGGAAGTACATCCCTCGAAGTATCAGCGTGAGCTAGAGGTGTAGGGTTAGCGAAAGAACTCGGATCATACATTATCTTAATATGACTTCATTACGATATTCAACTTAAACTTTTAACAAATATAATTACAATAATTAATATGAGAGAATCTACGATGACACAATACGCAACACACAATATATATATTTATATTTATAATATGATCAATTCTAATTCAGACCAATCTCAATAATCGAACCGCCTAATCCTCAATTCTAATAAAGTATAATCAATCCTACCTTATATTATTCCGTAATGTTACTTGTCTTTATCTGCAATGGTATGCAGTTTGAAGGTTAACTTCTAGTCGAACACCAATGCGTTTATCCACGACAAGTAGAACTTAATCAATCTTACACCACGAACTGCAATAATCCTCAACTGCCACAACGCACATCAATTGTCTAACATTCCTTTACATTGCCATCCCGCTTACTCTAAGATCCTATATTTAAAGTTCGGTTTATTTGCATTTCTTCTTCACATCTCGTTTCTTGGATTTGGTTGGAAAAGAGTTGCCATTAATTCTGACACAAAGAACCCAAATGACTTGTTAAAGAAAAGACGCGTAAGACGTCACAAGGTTAACCGTTAATGTCGATCAGGTTAGAAAATATCGTCATCGGAAATGTGACGAGACGGAGATAGGAACTGGTAGTTCTCAGATAACGGTAGTTTATGCAATGAATCGAGTGGTTTTGGCAGAGTACAACAGAGATCAAATGAGTCGCAAGATGGTAAAAAGAAAGGGTCAGATGTAAAGCGCGAGTTAGAGGAAAAAGGGTTAAGTTTTTTAAAAATGGTAAAGGGAGAGACACACAAATAAGACCAATAATCACGAACTACATATCAGATCAATACCTAGTTCTTGGTCTGAGAAAAGTAGAAAGATTAAAAAAAGCAAAAATGAAATTATTGGATATAAGCGATCACGTGAATCTGGGTCGAGGGGACCAGAAAGGAAAATAAGGAAGTTTTGGGAAAATTAAGATGATAGAGTACCTAAAAGAGCATTGTCATCAAATGATTCTAATGTTTTACAAAATGTAGCAGGAAACGCACCAAACAAGATAAAATAAAGTAGCGGTAAAAACGAACCAATATAATCTTCGGCCTAGAGGTGGAAGAGAAGTGGAGTCCCGACCAGCCATAGAGAGGAAGAAACAACAGGAAGGACCAGTTCGATCCAGAAAAGGCAGAGGAAGGAACGACAACCCCTATATCGAAGAGCGAACAAAATCAAGCAACAGGAATGCCAGACGAGGAGGGGATCAACAACGGCAGGACCAGGAAAGGAAAGGAGCGTGCACGAGAAGGTCACTAACCTTAGAGGTCCTGATAGGAAACGCCAACTACAAGTCATACGAACCAGGTTGTACCGTTTCCTTTTATATTCTTTCGAACAAGTGGTCGGAAGAGTTATTGCAATGAAGCAAATCACGGTCGGATATTTAAAATTTAAGCCCTCTGAGTGGTTAGCTTCCTCCTGAAAAGTTATTCCGAAAGCGTTTACTCTTATTTTGACATTCGCTTTAAAAATGCAACAGACTTCTTTCCTTTCCCCCTTTTAAAACTTGGGAGGTCGAACGGGGACATTTTTATGACTCAGTTCGGTCCCTTTGTAAAGTAAGAACCAAGAGATCAATCGTTTACAGCTAGCTGTCAAGTTGCCTCGGGCAATCTTGTTTGAAAGTTGTAGTGCAACTGGGTCGTTTCCCCTATATGTTTAGACACAGTAAAATTAAAACAAAATGAAGGGTGGAAAAAAGGAAATAAATTGTGTGTTAGAAGTTGAAAAATAATTATATTTTCTTCAAACAAAAAAATTTATTTTTCTGTCACTTTTAAAAATTATATATATATATATATATATATATATATATATATATATATATATATATATATATATATATATATATTGGTATTGCGATTTGTGAACCAGAAAAAAAGCATCCTGTATTCATTTTTGAATATGAGAGTAAGAAAACGCGCTCACTTTCCTGTTTTTTAAAAAGTAATGAGGTAAAAAAGAGCGAAGGCGCTATCTCTTTTTTTAAACAATAAGACAATAAATGGTGCATACGGTGATATACATACGATGATTATTTTTATGAAATAAAACCGATCTTTCTCTATTCAATTATATTTTTAATTTAAAATAACATAAAAAAGAGTTCAATACTTTTAATTTATTTTAATTAAAATCATATAAATGATATTTTTATGTTAACTGAATATTTTTCGGAAAAAATCTAAATTTTCATTCCTAGTGTTCTCCTTTTCGAACTTCTTGTATTAAATAAAAAATTCTTTTCTACATCGGCATTTGTAATGGACACAACACACATTCAGTCAATAATTTTTAATTTAAATGGGGGATATACTTCTTTAAATGCGCATGATAGTATTTCTAACCATATTCTACTCAAGTTTAATTTCTTATCTTTCTGTTTCTTTTATTACAAGGAAAAATGTCACACATCGATAACTACAATTTCACACAATTCAGTCATTACAAATTCTATTGTGAGAAAAGATCTCCCTAATTAATTTTGTCTTACAAAACAGTACACTTAAAACAATTTTGTTCAGTGAAGTTAACCGACAGTTCCACAATGTATCCATACCAAATTTTAAAAACAATTTTAACATTTTGAAATGTATCCTGTATTAAATTTTTTGAGTATACACAAATATTTCCTGCTGTAGGCAAGACATAGTATGAGAGAGATGTGGTGTGTGGTTTTGAAAGAATGTTTTCGTACGTGTGGACTATTTTGAAAATTTAAATATCACTAAAGCTGATCATATAACTGCAAATGAGCCTTATTTTAATGTGTGCTGGTATCAAAATAAAACACTTTACAATATTAAACAGCCTATGGGTTTATACTCAATATCAAACTATTCGCAAAATGGCTTACAACTTCTATTTAAATTGTAAAGAAACTGAAATATAAATATATCTTACTGCAGTCAAAAATATTCATAATATGTAAGTATCCTATTCCTCCACTTATTTCAGTACATTTTAAAAACTGTAGCTGAATGCAATTTTTTATATTTATAAACGAGGCATAAAAGCTCTCACAGTCGTAAAAATGTCTTTATCATTTCTAAATATACTACTATGTAAGATCAGTTGTAAAATCCTAAAAGCTTTTAGAGGAGCAAAAAACATGTAATTTTGGATTGATCAAATTTTTAATATAATACACAAATATACATGTTATTAAGCAAATACATTTGAAAAATCAAACTTCCTTCTGAAATAAACGTAATTGAAAGAAAAATGTTTAATTTCAAATGAGTGGAAATACATGTTTATCTAAGGGGGTATCCCCAAAGTGAGGCAATCCTCAAACTTAAAACTCAAACTCAGTGGCACAACAATCCATGAGGGCCAGGAACTACTATGCCCATCTCAATATATTGACCATTGGGCGCTGAGGTGCATGAACAGATGTCCCGATTTGGTGGTCTGTCTGACGAGAGACCTTCAGTGTTACAGACCCCAAGCAAGCTTGGTACTCATTTATTGACCCAATGTAGCGGGGATGAAACGCAGAGTCGACCTTTGCCCATACCGTTAATACAACCCCAGACCTGTGGTGTGGAAGCACGATACACTATTACTCGACCCTATTCGGTGAAAAATAAAATTTAATGTTGGAATCTTATATAATTCCCTAATGAATGAGGAAGTCCAAACTTTTTTCCCCATGTAAACTGTTTAGACGGAAATGGTTAATTATGAACACTTCACAAGTTGCATAAATTAAAATTAACTGTTATAGTTTACATAAATTTTTAAGAGTGCAAAAGTGTATTTTGGCTGCACGAATTAATTTTAAAAGGAATACGGTTACGAAAAAGTAGTGCAAATCTATCTAAAGTAGGGTTGGTTACCTTAGATATTGTCAAACACAACAAAGTATTGGGAGCCAATTCCACAATTTGTTGTTATAAAAATGTATGGAGAATTACAAGACTTGTTTTTGCATTTGTAATTTATATATTTTTTCCCCTGAGAGAATTAAAAGCTAGAGCGGCATCCATCAAAACCGCGGTTCCCTCTTTGTTTTCCAGATCGCCCCTGACTAAGCCGGCTCTGCCATAGTAAGTGAAAATGCCGTATTTTGTTTGTCAAGATCATTTTATAGCATACTGCATTTTTCATGTATTTTAGATGGTCGTTTTATATTTTCTACATCAATATCTTAATGTCTGAGTTTAAAATTACATAAAATTCTTGACATTCGCATCAAGGACCATGATAATTTTTATTAGTATATGAATGTGTCATCAAACGATTACATGACTATTATTAACATATTATTTTAACCATTTAATTAATATTAAGTATAACATAACGCACACAAATTTTCTGAACTTTAAAATAAATATTTCGAAAACTACTTCAGATATACTCAAATTTTTTCATTCCTACGCTTTAGCTTCTCAGTTTTGCTTCTATGTAAAACTTTATTGTATATTCGTCGATTTTCTTAGTATAATTTTTGCTCTTAGCATGCAGTTTTCAACTGAATTGTATGAAATCTTCGAAATATATTAAAATATACCAAAGAAGCTATATAATAAAATTTGAAATTTATTTTATACTCAAAGAGTTGCTAGAACTTATGGAAAATAATTTTTAACTGCAGGATACATTTTTTTCGAAATTTCAAATGGAATTTCTAACATAAAATTTCTAGCTTTATACGGTCGAGATTTCAAAAAATATCCAGATTTTAATTACTTATTCAGTTAGCCTTGAAAAAGATAAATGTTGAGGTATTTTGCATAAATATATATTTTTGAAGAATAATTCGAATGTTTTTGAATAGCTCGAATTTAAAATTGAGTTTTTTTTTCGTTATTATTTTTATCAAAGTGTAAGAAAACGTTTCAAATTATTTGATGAAGTTTAAATTTATTCATTTTTAGTGGTTGGAAAATTGAAAAGGTTTTAAATTTTAAAGTGTTTGGTGTTTTATTAATTTCTTTTTGGCATCTTATAATGAAATAATCATATTTCAAAAACTGAAAGCATTGATTAAGATAAGAAAAATGAAGCGAAAGAATATACTTTAAAAAAGATAATTTTCTAACTATATAAAATAGCAGATTGCCCTGACCCACACCAACTTGTTACAGTTTCAAATTAATATGAAGCCAAAAGGGAATTGTAACATATTTTACTTATGCGTTGGGACTTTTCAAAACTTTTAAAATACCAGCTAACAAACAAACACTTCCTGGGGAGTAAAAAAGTTTTCCCCGATTTTTACGATTGCTCCAGGGTCAATACACGGGGTGGGGTTCCCTGCGAGCCATAAAACTTCCTATCAGTGTACTGCTGTGTTGATTCCACCGTCCCTAATTATCTTTCAAGATGTTAAACCTTTAAAAGGGGGAAAGGATTTCAGAAAAGCACGGCTAATCCGCTTTTGAAAATGTTACTTGAAGGCAAAAAACCCGTGCAGTGCATTTTTGAAATATCTTTACAATGACGGAATTTTCCGTGCCAACCGCTTGGAGGGTTAAGAAGCCAAGCAAAAGTGGACACTACAATGAGTGTGTTTTTGTAGAAGAGAAAAACAAGCTTTTGTCTTATACATTTTTTTTATATAAATATGGAGAAAACAATTGTAAAAACGCATTTGTTTACTTCTATGTATGACTTCGTTAAGATACGACAATTCCTTTGGTTATTTGTTTTAATGGTTTATTGAAAAATGTTTGTAATTGTATAGTGTATGTATATGTATTGTTACATTGTTTCATATTAATGTACATCTGGTTTTGGGGAACGCGGCGTAGACAGCATACTAACATAACATTAACCAGTGCTGCGCGATATAAGGAGAAGTTTTCGAAAAAGCCAGATGAAATATATGTATAGAAATTAGTTGTAATTTAAAAGTGATATATAATGTATAAAAATTGTGAAATGTAATCATAATGTGTGAAACTTTGTTTTTGGCCAAATGACTTAAGGAATTTTTGTTTCAGGGTGACAGACCCTGAAGTCTATAGAAAATTTTCATTTAGCTGAAAAGTTAAAGCTAATCTTTATCTGTACAAAAGGCAAGATGATTGTGAAAAAGCTGAAGTCTATGTAGAAAAATCAGAATTGTAATGGTTAATCATTCCTTGTACAAAGGACAATGGGACTATGAAAAGGCAGAAGAATTGTTATACTTTAAGTAGCATTTAAGTAGAATTAAGTTAGTTAAGGCACATGCGGGCCTCGTTTTTTTACCATTTAAGTCATATATGGTTTTTCCCCGGTTCCGTCGACCGGTTGGGACACGTCCATTTATTTTGTACATGTGGGAATCTACCGTGATTAAAATGCATAACTGTGAATGTTGGTCTAGTTAATTGAGTAAAATTTATTGTGGCTGTTGAAAATTCAAATTAATTAGAAATATTAAAAATTAAACTTAAGAGGAATAGTGAAAATTAAAATTTAAGTGGAAAATTGTAAATTAATGGTTAGAATGAATATTCGAAGTTAAAATTTAAAGCATGGAAAGTTAGAAGTAGAAGAATAAAATTTAGGCACGTATAATTTCTTAAGGAACCATTAAGACCCTCGAATAGATCACGTTTTGCTTCTTGGAGGGGTTGGTGACGGGCTCACGCGTCTATTTTTGACATGTCCTTTGGGTTCTTTGGGCTAGAATTAATGGCATCTCTTTTCCAACCAAATCCAAGAAGTGAAGTGTAAATGAAAGATGCAAATAAACATGCTTTTTAAATATCGGAACTTAGAGTAAACTGAATGGCAATGCAAGGCAATTTGTTTTAGTGGATGGAAATTGGCAGGTAGTTGATGTCCAATAGAGGAATCGTGATTCAAGTCTGTATGAGGTTTACGTGACTGTGATTAGAAGTTATATGGGATCGAATATATTTAATTCAAGTTGCACACCAGTGCATACAAATAAAGTCAATATTGTGTATAAGTCAATACAGAGTGATTATCCAACCTGTAATAAGGTAGGATTGACTATTTAATATTAGAATAAGTGATTAGGCGGTTCAGTTATTGCTAGTGGTCTGAATTAAATTAAGTCTTTTTAGATAAATATAGATATTGTGTGTTGCGTATTTTGCCATCGTAGATTCTCTCATATTTATTATAATTTAATTTGTTAAAGGTTTAAGTTGAATATCTTAAAAAAGTCATATTAAGATAATGTTTGGTTCTAGTTCTTTCGTTAATCCTACGCCTCTAGCTCACGCTGATACTCCGACAGATATTCTCCTAAAGGGGGGAACATCACAACATTTCAAATCTGACAATTTGCTAAAGGTGTCAGAATATTAAGATAATTCTAAAATTTATTCAAAATTTTTAAAAAATTCTTAAATCTTACGCATGTTTCTTAGCCAAGTGCATTTTATTTACTAATGGGCGTTAATATTGTTGAAAAAAAGCAAAGCTTGGCAACAGCAAAGCGCATGATCTGATTGGTTGGAAACTCATCATTGCTTTTATCATATGACTATGAAGTAATATGAATTTAGCCCATTGCCGTTTGACATTGTTTTTAGTAACTTTAAACACTCAAGAAGCAAGGCAAAAACCCTAATTTGGCTTTGAAAACATTTGAATCTGAAAAGATTCCGAAGAAAGAATTACAAGTAAATATCTATCCTAAAAAAACACTAATTATTCAAACTGGACTATTTTGCTTTTTCTGATGAAATTTTGCCTTACAGAAATTGGACTCTTTTCGCTAACATTTCGTTTAGATTGTATTCGTTTTCCACAAAATGTATTTACATTTGCTAAAGTATGTTGTTTAGCAATTAGTTTTAGTAGTTTTTGTTGTTTAATTATAATTTCATAAGAAACGCTGTTTAAAGTCTCAAATCGTAAGGGGAGATTAAATATTTATAAATATAAGAATAGACGAGACATTTTAATAATTGTAAAAGTTGTGCATATTTTCAAACATTTTTCCGTGCATTATACAAAGTTATATTCATGTTCTTTTGAACTTCATGCATTAAAATCGTAAGTGAAAATGTACAGTGGAGATAGTAAAAATACTTTTTTTACTCCTATTCCATACCCCCTAAAACATTTCAAATAATTTCTGGTATGTATACAACTTTGTGGTTAAGTATGCATTTACATAGTCGTGAACATGGCGATAAATATTTTCGAATATAACAAACCGAAATGTTTGTCGTTTTTTTTAAAGCAATTTAGACTATTTTTTCTCGAACACTTTAAATTTAACAGACCCTTGAATTTAACTCTTAACTCTGAAGCAAATCGCTAACTTCATAGATATTTTAAGAACGTGTTAAGCTTTTCAAAACACTTCAAAAATTTCGCTCGTTGTGTGAGAGGAGTAGGTTTTTAATGGAAAGAAAAACTAAATTTTTACTTTTCAAATATATCAGCTCCAAAAGTCTGTCTTTCACTACACAAATAAGACTACATTTCTGGTTTCAAAGTATTTTACAGTCGAAACGTGTTTCTGCCGCTAAAATTTTTGGAAGGAAAAATAAAAAGTGGCATGCATTGCTTTTTCTCAGCAGTTCTGTCGTTAATAATTAAAGACTAACCATGAATCTATCTGAAATTTCTATATTGAAAAAAGGCATCGCATCAGCTTTTATTTGAAATTCTTTATAATAACAAAAAAATTGAGGCAAAGTTTAGAGAGCTCCTCACTTCCGAGAATATAAAATGAAGCATAAATATAAAGTGTTAAGATGAAATACTGGCGTCGAAATATTTTGTAATTTTCCTCTTGATGGTGGTATTTATTTTGCCTCAATTAATTTTTTAAAAATAAATTTTAATTTACGTACCGCACTGATAGTAATTAATATAGCTATTTAAAATTGTACTAGTGATAAAAATTCCATAAATTATTATATCATACGTAATAGTTTTAAATAATAGCAAGTAATGCAAAAAAAGTTTTTTAAAGTCAATTTCCACTTAAGTCAGCACAGAAAATTTTATTTTAATTAATTAATTAATTAATATTTGAAAAAAAAAACTGTATCAACATCGTGTTGTCCACTACAAGTTTAAAAAACGTATTTGAACTTCAGTGGCCCCATCTGTTGCAGCTAGTTGTGACATCATAAGAAATAATGTAGAAATAATTTAAATTTTTTAAAAAAATTCAATTAATGAATTAATATTTAAAAAAAACTGTATTAAGTGTCAATCCAAGTGTCATCCATTACAAATTTTTAAAAAAATGTATTTGAGCTTCAGTGGATGAATAAAAAGTTGAAAATTTGAACAAGATATAATTGGGGAAAGTGTGAACTAACAGTAGGAATTGAAAAAATGATTTCAAAACGCATCGCGCTGTCAAAAATAAATATTTTTTAATCTTATCTTTTTGGCAAAATTTAAATTATCTAGATGCGAATGTTATGAATAAATTAACACAGAAACATACAAAATAAAAAATAACGCGCATAAACTAATGAAAAAAAGAGGCATTTATAACCATAAATTTTTTTAATTTGATTATCATTTCTAGTTTTTAATATGGTATTAAAATTCCTGCTGTAATATTTTATTGTAAAACTATTCATGCTTGTACATTTAAATAAAATGATTATTAAATTTTGGGCGGCAAATTACATGTTTAGTCTGATGCATCTAGAAACGAGAAGCTTTAACTCTGAACTTTTTTGAATTATCGAAACGCTTAGTTCATCTTTTTTTAAGTGATCATCATTTCTAAACATCACCAAATACAATGAGAATGACAAAAAATTTTAATGCAAAATCGAAAACTCAGTCATCTAAAATTTAAATTTCTATTATCTAAATATTACTAATGGATTTATCATGACCTTTTCATGAAATAGTTGAATGTAAAAAGTGAAATAAATAACTAAAAATATCGACCATTTTTTTTCAAATTTCTTGTAACACAATGAAAAATAAGAAAAGACTGAAACAGTTTCTCGATAAATTTTAAAAATTCTGTCGATATGGAATCATTTGAGTAAAACAAAAGTCTCTCTCTCTCTCTCTATTTTAAATATTTCTTTTTCTAATTTTTAGTAGAAAATTAAAATTTAAGGGGAAAAAAGACCGTTTTTAGTTGTACAACATTTCCCATTTTGACATAAATGACGTAAGTTGTTGAAAGGTTTTTTTAAAATAAAGTAAGAAGATTTCAAATATATTTTGAACAGATTTAATATCTGTAATCACTTGTTAAACTGTAATTTAAATGATGTTTCCAAACTCTTTCAAAGCCAAAAAAAAAAAAAAAAAAAGGGAATTGTCTCTTTTAAAAGTCATTGATAAAAAAGCAAAACAGCCACCTGAGAATATTTTTCCCCAGAATTGTCTTATCCTGTTCATCATCAATAGTTTAAACTAAGACTGTGAAACAGGGGTGATTTGTTACATTTCATTCAAATTATTCAGGATGCTGGAGTACAGGGAAAGGGGTAGGGGGCTGCTATTTTAGTCTGAAAGCTAAACACAGCAGTCTCGTGGCCGTAGATGTGTGAAGCACCGAGCCTCATAGGGATAGTAAATGACCTTTAGAATAAGTATTATGATGATGAAAGATATTGGAATGAGAATATTTACATAATGAGAAAAGTCAAATGTCATTATTGTGGGAAAAAATATAAATGTCAAAGACACCTACATTTAACTTTGAATTTAATTGCTAACAATTAATACATTTAGAAATTATTTACATATAAATTATCATTTATATTGTATTTTGTAACTCTTAACAGACATGAGGGATCTTCGTTTTTTATCGTATCATGGCGTCTTCTCCTTCGAGCGTCTATCATCAATCTAGCTCCGACAACAAGTTGTGGGCTATCAGACATGCGTGAAAACGTCCAAAGCAGAACAGACTTGGCTTAGAAATATAGCGGCTGGTACCGCATTACCTTAGACAAAAGTTTATACATAAAATTTTAAAATACAAGAATGATGGGGGAAAAAAAGAAGATGTCTTTTTATTTTTTATCTGAACGATTTCTGACACCACAGCTATTTCTACAGAATCACTAAACTAGAAAAAATTTTGATATTTTTGAAATTTCATTTTTACATCCTCAGAAAATTAGGTAATTCTGTGCATGAATATTAATTTCCAGACAGGGGTTGAGATTTAGCTTAATTTTATTGTTTGGAGACCTTGGGAAACACCGAAACTCGAATGAATACTTAAAATCAATAATAATAGGACAGCGGAGGAAATATGATTTAAAAAGATATTGTTGCTATTATATATATATATATATATATATATATATATATATATATATATATATATATATATATATATATATATATATATATATATATATATATATATATATATATTCTGATTATAATAGAAATGCTTTAATTTCGATTAAGACAAAAATATGCGGAATTGTAGTAAGAATAGTGAAAACTGCGAAGATTAACAAAGGGATATCGAAAAAAGAACAATAAAACGTAGCAGCCAGAAAAATTTCAGAATACGCACCCCTCACAGAGTAATGCAATTAATTCTCTGGTACATTTTGTGTATGATACAAGGGATGTAACATACTAAATGGGCAATACCCATCCTGTGATTTCTGCCAGTGAATGTGGAAATTTTTTTCTTGTCTTAGAGGAAACGAGTAATAACCTAAAATGCTCGGCCACCATCAATGAAGGCAGCTCCAGCAGATGGATGATTTTACAAGAAGCACGAATTGAGAAAGTCCGGTTAGTCTGGCCATTAAATCTAAGCTGACACCAATCTAGAAGTGTCAACGGTGCACTGACTGTGGCAAACACAGTTAGAAAAAAAAGAAATATAGCAAGTTTGAGGGGTGCTGTTGTGGCCAGAGCGTGGAGGGATATATGCATGACAAATGATGGCCTCACAAGTCACTTCAGCCACCATTTTTCAGCATGTGTTAGACACCCTTGACCTAGCACAGCTATTCACAAATTGTCCCTACGGACCCCAGGGGTGCCCGATATTATTCAAGGGGTTCGTGGAAAATTAAAACTGGTTTGGGGGTCCCTGAACAATGTCAGGGATCCTGTAAGGTGACCAATTAAATTTAATCAAAACTAAAAGAGTAGTATTTGCGTTTGTTGCAAAACCTCATCTGTACAAACAAAACTTGGGAAAAGGAGACTGTGTGTGTGTGTTTTCTCAGTTTCTCTCTCTCTCTCTCTCTCCAAACCTTTCGATTTTGCAAAATAAAGATGAAAATTTACTTGCTTACTATCAACACCTAACGGCTCTTTATACAGACGCGAACCAAATATTTGAAAACATTCTTTACGATGCTGAACCCTTTTGCGTGTGAACTAACTCAGATCCTAAGCACATATGAATCCATACTAATACGGGAGCAGCTTATTGAAACATCCAAAAATGAGTATTTAAACCAATGCTTCTCAAACTTTCACTACTGGTGACCCAATTTTCAATCATAATTTTTATCGCCCCCCCCTTATACAATAATAATACGTTTTGGAGTGCTAAAGCTACAATACAATCTTACTTATAAACCGTACAAATTAACAAGATAAAGTATTAAATTTTGTATTTGCTACTTTTAAGCGATATTTTTTAAAGCAAATTACTTTTAAGTAATAGGATAATTATTGTTATTTTTCTTCACTCTAATTTTTAAATTGGAACATATTGCAAAATGATATCTAATTAATTTCTTTTCCTCTATCATCCATTTCTAAGAGTATAAATGTCATCCGAAAAAAAGTTTAGTGTATGTTGCTCTCTATCATATCCATCACATTTGGCATTAATATTTAAAGTGAGAAGACTTCAAAATGTTTTAACCTGGGAGAGCAGGCGCGCACTCGATACTAACGTTTATAGTCGCGCGAAGCGAATGAGTCACTCCAATGTACTTTTTAACAATTATTTTTATTGTACTCGATAAAAATCACAATTCCAGTGAAAAATGTAACTAAGAGAAGATATACTTACCTACTTTCGAGGGCTCTTCACTTTTTCTTTGATAATTTGAGAAAAAAATCCATTAAAACTGAACTAAAATATTTCAAAGTTAGGTAACTTTAATAAAGAACACAAATCACAGACACTTTTCACTAGCATTACAGGAATGATATTTGCAAGCAAAACCGTCATATTTTGTTAAAATCATTGTAGTTTTGCTGTCCTTTGACTTTGAGCCCCGCGTGACCGCTCCCGGGTTTTAAGTGTATTCAATATAAAAATATGGATGTTAGTTCTTAAGAAAGAATTGAATAAAATGCGAATTTCATCATGCTTTATATGTTTCAGAATACCCATAAAAATAAATCTTAGCCAAATAATTCTTCAAAGTGCTCTCTGTGCTTTTCCAAATCTAGATATGTATTACAAATGCGAAAGTTTGTGAGGATGTTTGGCCGTCTTTCACGCAAAAACTGAATGGATTTTAATGAAACTTTACAGTAATATAGCTTATACATCAGAATAATACATAGGCTATAATTTATAAAAATTTGTAAAAGTATCCAAAATATAACGATATTTGTCAAGAAAGTAGGAAAAAATTCTGCCATCTGCAAGCAATTCTGACGAGTGCTGCAAAAAAGCCAACGACAGCATATATATATATCTTTTGTTTGTGAAGAAACCCTTTTTGTTTTGGCTACGCAAGGCGCTCGCTTCTAATTAATTCTTGTTATCAGCATAATCCCTATTTTTATCTATTTCAGAATAAAACTAAGTTTTGAAGGGAGAGGTTGTTATAAATCTCTCTTTATTCGAATGTTTTTTTATGATTTTATTATGCGCATTTGGTAGTAATAAATTGATATTTTTTCAAAATAAATGCTTTTATTGGTTCTGGTACTTAAAGTAAATAAACTTTCTCTTTCACACTTATTTATTTTAATAAATATGCTTAAAAATACATATTATATGTACAATTTTAGTTATTTAAAATTTTTGCTTAAGATGTAAATATATTTTATGCTGTTTATTTTTATGTTAAGAAATATATTTAAATGATTCAAAATTAATGTATAGTAAATTAGTAAATATCTACATTATTAAGCTCCATTCTCTAACTGTACGTGCATTATCACGAGAATCGAAATGTTTCTAACATGTCTTACTGTGTGGCACGCTGAATCCTATTGGTAGATTGGTTTGGCACGGCAGAGATAAAAGGTCACCAACCTCTGGTCTAGCAGATGCCAGATCGACCCAAACCCTTATCTGTCAATTGTTATTCACATTCACTCAAGTCGTCTAATAATAAGACTTACATTGACTTTAAGAACCGAGAATCTATTTTCAATGATGCCGAGACGAAAGACACAGAACTATGTTCTCCTACATGTTATGCTTCTATTTGTCAAATGCGACACCAACATGGTGATGAATTCAATCTTGCTGCATCTGTGAAACACCCCATTATCCATCTACGCTTGTGTACGTAGTTTGATACATTGTGAAGGTCCGGTGCAGTGATACGTGAATGATAGACTGCGACCAGCGACACTCTCCTTCCTTCAGGAGATGAGAGCTGCTCAATGTCCTTTACCAATCAGATACCACTCTATCGCACACAGCACGCATGAACCAATATGCTTTGCAAGATGTATAGCAGTTTCCTTAGCCCTCCTTGCCTTCCCTACTCACCTGATTTTTCACCGATGCATGCGTGAGTCGTGAATAGACAGAGCTTGCATACCCTGCCACTACCACGTTCAAAAGATAATTGTGGAAAGCAGTTCACTGGAAGAGCCATTACTCAGGACACCTCTTATTGACTCTTTATATAGATAACTTGTTTCCTATAATCATCGTTCACGGCTGTTCAACAACCTAGTGAGCTGAAGTTGTTCTAAGTTGAGGATTTTCTAAATAAACATCACGTATTGTTCGTTGCTGTCTTTCTCGGTTTGTCAGTTCTTCTCTTTCTTGTCGCTCCTTGGTGTTGTATTTTCTATGTCACACAGCTGGGTTTTTTTTCTATGACAGTGAAAAACTGTTTGATATTTATACCTGTCTTGTATTATAAATTTTTTAATTCCTCTGAAGATATAGAAGACCCTTTTTAAGAATATGATCATGTTTAATTATTCACCGCAAAGCGGATCTTGCTTCAACAAATTAAACACTAGAGAAGCCGCCAAAAAAGGATTGATATGATGGAACGAGATTGTACATAAAGTAAAAGTTTTTTTAACTTTGAAACATTATGTGTATTTATTTGATCAATAGCAAAAAAGGATTAAAAAAGCAAATAATATTTAGACAAAAAAGCTGTTATATTTAAACGAATAATTTTCAGCGAGCATGATAAAGAAGAATTATTCGCTTAAAATTAAAACAACTGTGTTAAATTTAGTATACTTTATAAACGTGTCACCGGAGATATTTGTTTAAATTTCAATTTTTTTTCAGAAATTATCATTACATTTTTATAGCCATTAAATTAACATTATTCAGTCAGTCTTTATATTACACATATAGTATTTTTTACGGCAACAAACATAATGAATTGAAAATGATCACGTTATTAGCAGTTATAAATTAAATTTTGATGTAGCGAGCTAGAGAGTATTTTGTTTTACTCTTCCCATAAAGTTTTGTTTTGTTAAGCCTAAATCGAATCATGTTTCTTAAACTAGCAAAGTCTTTTATCAAGTCAGTCTACTTCATTAAAGACATCCAGTTTCAGTAGTGAGCCGTGCGTAACTATTTTCAGTCAATGATGTTGGAGTTTGTAATTAGATTAGTAAGTTGTTGACACGACCTACTGGCTCTTGATCTAATCGGATTTTAGTAATAATTCGAATTTAATTTTAATTTGAAATAATAGAAAAAATCTATAAAAATTTATTAATTATTAAATATGTATCTGTTATATATCTTACAATTTTTTAAAAGAAGTTCTTTTTCCAAAGAAATTCTCGGTTATATGTAGGCATCTGTGAAATAGAATGCCAAAATATTTAAATCAATTTTTCTCAGAGTGTATTTGTATCTATAAAAAAATACAGCACGTCAAAAAGTTATCTTCTTTGATAATATCTCCAGGGACACAAAATGTATAGAACTAGTACAGAAAAGAGTTTTGAAGAGAAGCGATGTTCACAATTTTAATAAATATTCCACGAAATGAATTTTGTAAAACCAATTCCGTATTAGCGTATATAAAAACTGATTTTCGAAAAACATCTCTTTTTTTTACCAATCATTTTCTTCAATTATTCCAAAAGCGGTTTTTACGAAAGTGAGCAAATCTTCTACTTTCTTCTGCCAACGATTCCATTTTGAGATTTTATGCCCCCAAGTGGATGAAAGAAAGACAGGAAGACTTCAAGTTTCCTTTTAAAGTAAATATTTAATATTTTTTTGCAAAGAAACTCTTGCTTTGAAAAATCGATGGCAAAAGGGAGAAAAGAACGAGCTGCACATACTTGAAATTCTGCAAAACACCTGAGACTGGAAATAATTAACTGCTTAACTGAGAAAATCCGATTGTTTTTAGAGGAAAAAAAGGAGTTAAGCCCATGACACTGAAAGGATTTGATGTTGATAACTTAGTTTTTTTTCAGATTAAATGGCCTAGTGTTAATTTTTATTTTCTGTTTTTAAACTCTATAAAATAATAAACAGAAGTGACAACTTAAGTTGTAAATTTCTATGTTGTTGAATTATCAACATAATTTGTTGAAACATCAGAGGAGAGATAGTGAAAACTTAAATTAGTCTAATTCCATTGGATGATATACAATCTGATAAGAATACTATTTTATTTTTGTACATTGCCAAACTTCGGTATGAAATCATGTTTTAAAATCCTTTTTTCAATTCTTACTGTTAGTTCACACTCTCCCTATATATATCTTGTTCAAATTTTCATTCTTCAATAAAATACTTTTTATTCCTCCACTTAAATTAAATATTAATTTTTAAACTTAAATTAAATATTAATAACAACTATTAATTCATTAATTAAATTTACTTAATGAATAAATAGTGACAAACAAAAATAATAATCCAACATCTCAAATGAAAAAGGAAAAGCACTCGCTGTGTCCCTGTAGCGCAATGGATAGCGTGTTGGACTTCTAATCCAACGGTCGTAAGTTTGAATCCCAAGTGGAATGGCTGAATTTCTGAGAAGGTGGTTTCTTTTTACTATACTATTTTATTGGAATAATTAAATGTAATTAATGAATAAATAGTGACAAACAAAAATAATAGTCCAACAACCTATATAAAAAGGAAAATGGAAAATTGCCAGGAAAATCGCGTTCTATTTAACCACTTAATATTGTGATTCGGTCATATGTATATACATATTTATATTAATTGTAATTATTCAATAGAAAGTAACTGAAATAAAATATTTCTATAGTGACCAAGTAGGAATTGATTTTACAAATTTTCTTTTTATATTACTTGTTTTACCTTTTTATCCTTTAGTTAAATTATATTCGTCTTATATGAAGCAGACGATATTTGATAATACTCAAATTCATTGAATTTTTTTTCTATTTACTTTTGATCGTGTGGCAATAAAAAAATATTTTTATTAAGAATTTTGTTGAATTCCTTAGTTGAAATTTTGGAGGCTCTGTGTTTTAGTGAAAATAGCTAAAGTTATTTTTATGTGAATGTGTATGTGTTTCATTTTTGTGAGCTTATATTTTGTTTATTCATCTATTTTTTAAATTGTGTGTTAAATGTTCAGTTATAAAAATATACATTAAATACACACAGCGATTCGTTGCAGTTCAATTAATTTGTGAATATTATTAATTTTGCGCAATTTTAGATTTATTCGTCTGGCAGTTATGTTTCATCCTATGATCTCGTATTCAATTCCATGACTAAGATTATCATAATTCTGATTTAAATGATAGATAAAAAACTTCAGGTATTTATTAAATATTTTTTTCACTATAAGAAATGTATAATGACTTTTATTTGGCATCATTTTTCTTACGAATTTCGAATTTTGATTTCGATTTAATACTTCAAATTGTATTAGGATTAGGTTAATTTTATAGAACCTTTAACGTGTGTTTGGAATTTTAATAAGCAGTAATTGCAGTATATATACTCGTAATATTTTTTTATATTATTTTATTACGTTTTTATTTTATTCTTTTTACATTTCGTTGCAAAAAAGGAAAGAAAAACATTTAGATAGTTAAAATAAATACATAGCTATTTGAAAATATTATATTGAAACTTTTTGTAATAAAACACGTTCACGTGTTTTGTATAACTTAAGGTATTTTTATGATTGAAAAATGTAGCGGATAATAGCTTTTGTTGCTCCATATCTCCTTCAAAAACCTATAAGTAAATAAAAAAAAATGAAAAATGTTTTTCACTTCAAAACATTGTCCAATATTTAAACAACAGTGACCTATAAGTCTTATAAAATACCAGACATTTAATATACAACTGAATTTCCTTTAAGTTTATTTTTATCAGGTTAATTTTTTTACTTATATTTCGAATTGCACTCAGGAACAATGAAAATAGCGACCCAAGAAGAAAGCATCGGATTGAAATGAAATTTAATACACATAATGACACAGATGAGAGATTCACTTGATCTCAGAAACAAGACAGTTAAACGAATACAGGGTGTACAACGACACAAATACTGGGCAACTTCAATAGCGCGTTGGACCACCTCCAGCTGCAATACATGCCGCCACATGGTCCGGCATTGAGTTAATTAGAAAACCTTATGTTGTCCTGAGGCAGATGGGCCTACAAATCTTGCACAGCTAACTCTAAATCATGTACAGAGTGACATTTTAGCTGATCCCACACGTGCTCTACAGGGGACAAATTGGGGGAGCGAGCCGGCCATAGAAGAGTCCGAAAATGACGTAAGAAGTCTTGAGCAACTCTTGCTGTATGTGGCTGAGCATTATCTTGCTGGAAAATTGCCCCTGGGAGACCATTTAGGAAAGGTCCTACATGGGGTCAAAGAATGGCTATGGCCCCCCCAGACCATGACACCAGCTGTGCGTGCAGTGTGACGTAGAACAGTATGGGGGAATTGTACTGCTCACCAGGGCGCCTCCACACCCATACATGGTTATCATCTGTCCCCCAAAACACCGGGATTCATCACTAAACACAACCGTTTGCCAATCTGTGACATTCCACATTGATCTGGCTTAGCACCACTGTAGACGCAGTTGCTGATGTTCCGGTGTTAAAAGGAGTGCACGGAAAGGGCGCTTGGATTTAAGATTTGCTTCTGCAAGGTGTCTGAAAATTGTTTGTGGAACAATTGCTACGCCTACGTCTGCTAGTATCGTTGAACGAGTCACTGTGGGGTTCACAAGTGCTTGCCGCACGATCTTTCGATTCTCTCTCCTCGTGGTCTTCCTGGTCGCTTCAGACCCGGTTTTCCGCGCGTGGGTACTTTCTCATGTCCACTGCTCCCAACAATTTTTAACGGCACACTTCGAACGATCCACCAGGCCAGCAACACGGTGCGTCGACCAGCCTGCAGTTTTCATCCCGATGATCAGGCCTCTCTCAAACTCGCTTAACTGTGAGAAATGTCTTCTAGCACGTTTACCTGGCACGTTTCGCTTACCAAAGTCTTCCTACAATCGGTGGGTAATCGTCACGTTTATGAATCTTCGAATTTGCGCTGGCTTATATAGCACCCTCTTCCTTATTGTAGTGCCACCTCGGCGTGTATGAGCATGCATATTGGCACAAAACTTGGATCATTTGCATATCGCATTACGCTGTACTTATTTGCAAAGTTTCGCGATTGTACTTAGCTTCCTTCTTGGGTCGCTATTTTCAATGTTCCTGAGTGTATTTTCCCTGTGACATGTTTATAATCCTTGGCCACAACTCGGACGAATAATTGATTTGCCGATGCAGTTCGTTGATTCATATAACTGAGAAGTAAAATATTTTATTTTCTCACATACAATATTTATAACTTCCTCCTCTCACCATAAATGAATAATTCCTTCAAAAGTTATGATTCTTGGGATCATATTGGAATGGGGTTTTTTTTGCTTCTACTGTTGCTTCCAAAATGCTTTGGTGAAGGAAGATTTGTAATGGAATGCATTGTGTGTGAGGAAAAAGTCCACAATACTCCCAGTAAGCATATACTTAGTCTCCCTTGACAGATTGAATTGACTCAACACACACACACACACACAGTAAACACACGCAGTGGACTGTAATATTTTTAATCTCTCTCTCTACTCCGTACACAACCTCTCGGAGTGATTGTTACACATACACTGACGGTTTATTTTTACAAGCCGCTAGAGGGCGCTCTTCAATAACAGAACTAACATACCGCCCCACATTGCACTGGTTTAACCATGCAATCATTGTTACTAAATTAACATTCATATTGGTTACATCTAGAACACTTTACACATTCAACACTTGACAATTCTCAAGAAATACAATTACATATATAAATTCAAGATTTCACAAATAACAATTTTTTTTATACAAATACAAAATCACTTTACTAACAATGAGTAAATTTACACACCACCAATGGTACACTATATGAAAAATTCAAATTATATTTAAGGATCTTCCATTGGTAAAACACAAATTTTTGATATGGCTCTTTTACATGTACTATACTGAGTTTTAATTTTTACAACACGCACTTTTTTATCTTCGCCATAATACAATTCTACGATTCTACCTAATGCCCATTTATATGTTGGTAAATTTTCTTCAATTATTAAAACCAAGTCTCCAATTTTAACGTTATTCTTCTCAAACATCCATTTTCCTCTCTGTTGTAATTGATTCAAGTAATTACGACTCCAAAATTTCCACATTAATTGAACTATCTTAGTTATTTTTTGCCACTTTTTGAGATTACTCTCTTTACATTTTGTCAAATTAGGCTCTTCTAGCGAATTTAAAGACCTATTAATTAAAAAATGAGCTGGTGTAAGCACTTGGAAATCATCATCATTGTTTGATAGGGGCAAAGCGGTCGAGAATTTAAAATTCCCTCAATTTGTACTGTGACCGTAAGTAGTTCCTCGTACGTTAAATTAATTCCATTCACAACTCTTTTTAAGTGATATTTACATGACTTTATGGCCGCTTCCCAAAGACCTCCAAAATTGGGCGACCTCGCAGGAATAAATTTCCACTCTATTCCTTCTGCTGCTAAGTAATTAGCTAATTTTTCGTCTGGTTTTCTGACTATTTCAAGGAGTTTTTTAATTTCACTGCTAGCTCCGACGAAATTTTTACCATTGTCCAAAAACAGTTTTTCACATTTGCCTCTTCGAGCCATAAACCTTTTCAACGCGGCAATGAATGCTTGCGATGTTAAATCTGATACTAACTCAATATGTACCGCTTTAAACACAAAACACACAAAAATACAAATATACACTTTAAACAAATTTCCTTTACGTTGTCCTTTATTTTTAATGAAAAAAGGACCACAGAAATCTACTCCTGAACAATTAAATGGATAATCAGTAATAAGTCTCTCTTTGGCAAATTACCCATAATTTGAGTTGACACAATTGGTTTCGCTTTAAAACATACAATACATTTATATACAATTTTTCTGCACATTGACCTACCATTCAACGGCCAAAATGTTTCCCGAATATGATTCAGTAAAGATACAGTTGCCACATGTAAATATTTCTTATGAAAATATTCTATTATTATTAAAGTTAATCTATTATTTTTTTGGTAAAATTATCTGGTGCTTTTATCGAAACTTAACTCTAAGTTACACAATCGTCCTCCTACTCTTAAGACACCGTTGTCATCTAAAAAGGGATTCAATGTCTTTAACTTACTGTTTGGTAGCACACTTCCCTTACTTTTAAGATGGTTAATATCACTGGAAAATTCTTGCTCTTGCACCTTTTTTACCAGATATGTTTCAGCTTTTTCAAATTCTTTTGTTGTGAGTGGACCAGCCACTTTATTTATTCCCTTTAAATTTTCCACGAACCTGAAAATAAAACTTAATACACGTAAAAAAGTTATATAATTATTGCTTAGATTAAGAAGATCGTTTAAAAAAAATCATTAACATGAATATTAAGCACCGATTGAAAGTTTTCAATTTGTTCATTAACACAGTTTTTCAGTTCTGAATTATATTCATCTAGCTTCTCTCTACAGTTTATAGTTCGATTTGGATAGTCATCACCTGAAAGAAATATTGGTCCATTAAACCATAAGTTTTGTTGTAAAAGTTTCTCATGATCGACTCCTCGGGAGACTAAGTCTGCGGGATTTTGATCAGATGGTACACGTGTCTCCATAACTGATTAGGATAGAGTTCTTGTATCTTGGTAACCCTATTTTGAACAAAGGTCTTTAAGTCCATCGGTTCCTTTCGAAGCCACGCCAAGACGATCATCGAATACGACCAAAGATATACTTCAGCAGTTTCTAGTTGTAAAGCCGCTACAACTCTTTTCACCAGTTTTGCCAATAGCACTGCAGCACACAATTCAAGTCTGGGAATTGTCAGACTTTTAATAGGCGCTACTCTCGATTTGCTTGTGATTAACCGAACTAAAGTTTCACTCTTCAAATTTTTAGATTTGCAGTAAACTGCTGCACCGTAGCACCGCTCTGAGGCATCAGCAAAGCCATGGATCTCAGTAACTTCTGGAAAAGCGACAAGAATACGCCTTGGTATCTCTATATTGTTGATATTCTCTAAAGATACTAGGAATTGTTGCCATTCTCGATATTCTTCAGCTGGCAGAAGGTCATTCCATTCCAATTTGCTTCTCCACAAACGCTGGAGGAAAATCTTTGCTTTGGAAATTACTGGGGCCATCAGTCCAACAGGATCAAAGATCTTGGCAATAGTAGACAAGACGTCTCTTTTAGTATAAGAACTGTCCAAACAGACTTTCACTTTAATCAAAAAGCAATCTAGGTTCGGCTTCCACGACACTCCTAACGTTTTCGTCTCTGTTAAAGTTGCAAAATTGTAATTCTGTTCGGGACCTGGTGACAATTTCTCGTGATTGGCGCAAAGTTTATGCAACTCCATTCCAGCACTTTTCAAAATTCCTTTTAATTGTTGTCTGAGAACAATTGCCTCCTCTCTAACGTTGCAGCACCACAAAGGACATCGTCCATATACAAGTTGTTCCGTAAAACGGAAGCTGCTATAGGGAAGTTAGCCTCTTCATCCACATCGACAATTGGGTTAAAGTTCTCTGTGCTAAGTAGGGAGCACTTACAGTGCCATAGGTAACAGTCGAAAGTTCGTAAATTTTGGGTGATTCATGTTCACTTTCACACCAAACGATTCCCTGCAGACTACGCTGTTTAGGGTTAACTAATATAGTTCGATACATCATTTGAATGTCTGCTGTAAATGCATACGTGTAAGTTCTGAACCTGAGCATTTGCGCATATAAGTCCTCTTGTATCACTCCTCCATTATATTGAATGTCATTTAAAGATATTCCATTATCAGTTAACGAAGAACAGTTAAAGACAACTCTAAGTTTTGTTGTGGACTTTTCTGGACGATAAATTCCATGATGGGTAGCGTAGTATGCGATTTTTGGTTCAGTTTCGTTAGTCACTTCCTTCATGTGACCCAGTCTTTCATAATCTCTTAAAAATTCACGATATAAATTTAAATAATTATCATCTCTAGCTAAGCGATTCCACAGCGATCCAAGTCGTTTGAGGGCTATGTCTTTCGAATTACCCAAACACAAGGGTTCCTTTTTTAAGGGCATAGATACTACATATTGACCTTCTTTAGTTCTAAAATGAGTATTCGCGTAATGTTCCTCACAAATTAGCCTTTCTTTAATTTTTAACTATTGGTTCCTCCATCTCCTCTAATTTCCAAAATTTTTCTAAATTTTTATTCAAATCATCATCACGAATCAAACCGCAGTGAACCTTAGTTTCATTTATTGAATCTAAATTACCCGTTACTATATAACCAAATACGCTGTTGACTAACAGTAATTGCGAATCTTTTATTTTAATTCTTTCCGGTTTCAATAACTCATAAAACATATTTGCACCTAATAATAAATCAATTTTGCCGGGAACATTAAATTTAGAATCCGCTAATTCCAAAATTATAAAAATCAGAATTTATTTCTAACGCTTTCTGCGGAATAAAATCAGTGATTTTTTTAACTACGAGCATATCCAATTCCCTTTCGAAAGATTTATTTTGATTAGAAATCGCCACTTTAACACACCCATTTACAACCATAGAAGCATCATTTAAACACGAGATTAATGTATTTATTCTTTCGGTCTTAAGTCGTAATTTATTCGCGCACTCATTTGAAATTAGACAAGTTTCACTTCCCGAGTCTAACAAGGCTCTAAATCTCTGCCATTCTGAATATTTATCTTTCACTAGAATTAAAGCAGTACTCAAAAGGCATTTGTTTTTAAAACACGCCGTTGCCACGATCTGTGTTTCGTCTTCTTTCGGAACGAAAGATTCAGCATTTACACTCAAGGCGAATCGGGTTCCTGGTTAACGTCTGTCATCGTCTCAAGGGGGAAGAAGGAATTCCCTTTCCTTTCTCTGGGGTAATGAATAGTTTGTTATGCGGTTTCGAGCAGAAACAATTTTTTGATCTACATCTACTAACGCTGCATTGAGGTGAAAAACATTTAAAACAAAGTCTATTATTTTTAACAAATTCTACTCTTTCGTTTACAGAAAACATTTTTAAATTGTGGGCAAAATTGTAAGGCATGGACATTATTTTTCCACAATACACATTTATCAGTTTTTAACTCGGAAAAATACATTCGATGCATCTCGCGGTATTTTAGCATTAAATTTGTTTTGTTTATTATAACTAAAACGCTTGGAATTTTCACAAAAAGGGCTTAGAAAATATCTCATTCTTAATTTTGCCTTTCGATGACAAATATATATCACACTCACGCCCTAACTCTTGTGGTTTAAAATATTTCTCTCCTGTTTTATACTCATGTAAGACATCAATTCTTTGTCGAGTGTGTTCATTATTTTATCCGATACAATTAACGCACACAATGATTTAAAATCATTCACATTGCGCAGCTGACAATAATACTCAAATGTCGCGCATAATCGTGATGCAAATTGCACATAACTCTCTGAACTTAATTTTTGCGCTTTCTGAAATCTATTATAGCATTCTTGTGGTGTGGGAGAAAATTCTTTTAATACTAAATCTTTAAGCTTACTATAATTATTTAACTCTTCTTCGGAAACATGAACAAGTAAATTATTAACTCTCTCACCTAGAATATTTAAAAGAATTTCGCATTTAAATTGTTCGGGAACCTCTTTATTTTGAATGCTTTTTCAAGCGACTGGAAAAATAAATTATATGACTCCACTCTTGAAGGTACGGGTATTGTTAAAGTTTTCACGGACTTTAACAAAGTCTCAACATTAATATTGGCGGCAGTTTTACAAACACTCGGATTTTGAATATCGGAATTTTCAATTAAATTCTACTGAATATTTGCAAGCTCTAATTGTTTTTGCAATTGCGCTAATTTAATTCGTTCAAATTCTAACTTAATTTCACTATCCAATCTTTTATTTTTAATTTCCGCCAAAGCATAATTGATTGCAGATTGAACTAACTCTTTATCATTTTTGTAAACGTCACTATTTACAATTAAGTTTTTTAAGCCAGCGATTTTTGCTCCTTCTGGTACAGTTAAATTTAACTCTTCCGCAACGATTTTTAACTCGTCTTTCCCTAATTTATTTAAAGACATATTTATGAATTAAGGACACTAATAGAAAGATCAATTAATTGCACCTACCTCCTCAGATCGCTGTTTCATGCTGCTCGCTAAAGTTTCGCAATCATTCTCTATTCACACTTTGGCAATCACTTATATATTTTTTTTTTTCACTGTGAATTTTGATAATCCACGGTTTCACAAATTCTCATATCCATAAGGTCGTTTTCCTCCGGTGAGGCTGACCATGAATTGACTCAACACACACAGTAAACACACGCAGTGGACTGTAATATTTTTAATCTCTCTCTCTACCCGTACACAACCTCTCGGAGTGATTGTTACACATACACTGACGGTTTATTTTACAAGCCGCTAGAGGGCGCTCTTCAATAACAGAACTAACACAGATCTTATAAAATATTTTCAATGCTATCATTTTTAGGCGAATGAATTCTCTAATCAAAGTTAGCTTTACTTGATGCCAGAACAAAATTTGCTCCTATTTTTATGTCACTTGTAGAAATTACAAAACCAATAACCAAAATAAGATTGCTGATGGGAGGCCGACCGGTCCCTGAGATACAATTTTAATTTGCATCTGCCCTGTTTACAGGAAACAGGAATTAGTAAGGAATGTGGGTGCGTTCCCAGTTCATTGCCCTCTCTGTCTGACAAGGCTGTACTCTTACGCGGACTGTGAGTCCGTTTGGCAAATCAGAGTAGTAGATTGGTACGGTAAAGAATTCGCAGCGGATTTCTTTCGGAAGTAACGCGGTCAGCTATAAAAGCACTTGCATGCTATTTCTCGAGGCTTGCAGGCTGTTTTTCCTTAGATAAACTGGCGAGCATCACTCCACGAGGAATAAAGCCTCCCCGTCCTCCTCTCACTCAGATAAGTACCGTTTTACTTTGTTTTAGTTAGTTCAGTATGTCGTTATTATAAATAAAATTGTTTTACCCCCATACAATCAGACTTTTAATTTTAGTCGTCATTTACTCTAGTTGTAAATCCCATGATGTGTAGGAACCGCGTATCAATTGCTAAGCCCCAAACCAAATTTTTATACCGGTTTTTCCTTTTTACCCTTTGGCAATCTCAAAGAAAAGCTCAACGTAGCAAGGTATACCATATTACGGTAATACATTATACCGTCGACTATTTTCACCAAATCAAAAGACATTGCCTAATGTTAAGGAATAATATATAAAAAAAAATTAAAGCCAATTCCTAATGAGGTCAGCAATTTTTTTTTATTTTAGTGAATTAAATTTAATTAATGAATTAATATTTGAAAAAACTGTATCAACATCAAGTGTAATCCACAACAAGTTTAAAAAATTCATTTGAAGCCAAGAAAAAATTCGTTAAAAAAACTTACAGACGCCATCTGTTGGTGCTAGTTCTAACTTCGTTAGAACAAACGCAAAATAAATTTAAAATAAAAAATAAAATTAAACTAATGGATTTATATTTGAAAAAAACTGTATTAACATGAAGTGTCCTCCACTACAAGTTTAAAAAATGTATTTGAACTTGAGTGTATGAGTAAAAATTATATATTTTATTAACGAATGAAAGTTTGAATAAGATATATTTATATATGAATAAATATACATAGAGGGAGAGAGTGAAGTAATAATAGGAATTGAAAAATAACGATATTGGATCATTTCTAAGTGGTATAATATGTAGCTATTAATAATACGCCAAATTTCGAAAAGTTGCAAAATTTGTTTTTTTTATTTGAATTGATGAATTTTTATATTGAAAAATTCATTTTTAAATAATTTTAATAAAATGTATAAATCAGATTTCTTCTTTCTTTCTTTTTTTTCTCCTCAACTAAAATATCACTCTTTTTTTATATTATTTTGTATTCATCATCCATCGCAAAATGTATCCAAATTTTTCCTACTTATGAAGAAAAATGACTTTTAATGCTTATTCTGGAATTAAAAAACTAACTAAGTTCTATTTTTTTATAACTGAAACAAAAATGGCTTAATTTTTTCTTTCAAATACTTCTTTGTTCCACGTTTTTGACGTTATTGAGCAGAATCCAGAAATAATATTAGTTTTCAAATTATCTTCACACACATGTAGTTTCAACATGAATTGCTGAAATATTCTTGTATTATTAAAGTATGAACATATGTAAAAAACACACATGTTCTTCTTTTTCTTTTCATTTTTGGCTATACTTAAATTAAATAAAATACTTCTCAATTTTACAAATCATTAAAAAGCTCCCAAACCACCTTTTGGCAGCCAAAGATAGATATTTAATTCATTCAAACAGTTCAAAGGTTTCGAAACTTTTACTCCGTTCAAGAACTCGTTCCCCTTTTCACAAAAAAAAGTTATATGTGGCACAAATTATTAAAGATTGTTCCAAAAAAAGTGCAATAAAAAATGCAAGTTAAATCAAATGGGTTACGTTTGCTTAAATTATGACTTTTTTTGAAAAAAAATGCTTATCTCTTTTTCGAAATGAGTTCTTTTTCCGTCTTTCATGATTAAGTGCTCATTTCAAAGACGAAGGACACTTACTTAAATTTAATTTCGGGAGCTTAAAAACCAACTTTTCAACATAACTTAAAAAAAGGCTTTTTAGAATAAAATATTCTCTAAGGACTTTCGAAGGCATATTTTTTTGCACTATGTAGTTTTTGCAAAAACTACGGTCGATACCTTGATTTTGTAAAAGCGCATAAAGGAATAATCTTTTGATATTGTTACGTAGATCCGGGGTTCGAGGATTTTATGCATATCGGTCGCAAAGAACAGGACAGTTCTTTAAGAGTGATGAGAATTTATTGTAGAAAATCCAATCCTTTAAATACAGGATTCAGCAGCAATATTCACAAATAAATCTCGGATGGTCTTCACACCTTCAACAGCCCTCAGACACAATTATCGGTATCTAAAATGCACGTATATAAAAGATTATTCACAAGCAATCACTCGTTCAACAGCCGAAGTAATCACTGATCTCTTCAACAGTCAAAGCAATACTAACTGATTGCTAGTCAAAACCAGACTGACTGACTTTCGGCGAGCTCTTTCTCTAGTTATATCCCTCGTGGATAATTCGAGAAAAACCCGCTTGCATCATAGGTCGTGAAATTGGTGTATTTATCAACTAATTTCTAGAAAAATTCAGAGGGTTCCGAACTCGCCAAAAATAATTGCCATCATGATCACCAAGTCGCCAAAAATGACGCCAAATAGACTATATCGCCAAGATTTCACCGAGTTCCCATTGAACCACCATCATAACGTAAGGAACGGCGTTTGCTTGTGAATATTACAATTTTAACGGAACTTAAATCTAATTTTGAGTAATATAAAGGCATTACACACATCCAAATACAAATTATTTACACTACTTAACACAAAGTTCATAACAATATTTAAAGTCTGGTGAGTTAGAGTATACTTACAAAACTGTTTTAAGAATACTTTACTACAATAAAAAACTATTTAAGTGCCCTTTTTTGGCATAAAAAGAAGAAAGAATGGCATATTTTCAAAACATTCTGCTTTTAAGAAAAATGCTTCTATAATAAAAAATGCCTATATTTAGCTAGAAATTCTATACTGGGGTTGATCTAGGAATTTTTGAAAAATTCACATTAATTTCAGATTTATGATTAATTAAAATAATATAGGATGCTTTTTGCTAAAATTTCTCTACCCTGACGTAAAAAAATAAGAATAAATCCACTTCTAAATTATTTATTTCAAAAATCTTATTTCAAATCCAGTATAAAAGTCACACCTATAAATAGGAAAAATTTTAATTATTAAAGAAGCATTTTTCATAAAAAGAGAATGTTTTGAAAGTATGTCATTCTTTCATTTTTGCCAAAAAATGGCATTTAAATAATTTTTATGTAATAATATTCTTAAGACATAATTACAAAATATCCTTAAGAAGTACACTATACCTGCAACCTCTGGATTGTAACAAGCTAATTCTATATATAAGGATAGTTAAAAACTATTTTTTTACTTGTAGCTTAAATCCTCTTTGCTGCACTGAAAGAAAAGACAGAGTGTCAAAAAAATTTCCAATGAAGAAAACTAAATAAAAAAAATTAGGAATAAATTGTAGTTTCAATATATCAAGTTAAATAATAACATTTGTGCATAAAGTGGTAATCACATGAAGACAAAATATAAAAAACTTACTTTTTCCGACTGAGCAGGTTTTGTTTTCCGACTGTAAAATATGTATGATACTTCTCTGAAATAAAAAAAATATCACTAGTAATTATACAGGGTTAAACTATATGTTATTTACAGTAATTTGGAATAAAAAAAAATATACGTATAATATTTTCTATTTTATTTTATTTTTCATCTTCTCTCTCTTTTTAACACGCTTTTATAAGCTTGACTTACTTGTATGTAACAAAGTTTTTGAACTCGATTTTTACCCACTTTAAAAGGTCAGATTAATTCAAAATTTTGCGCACTTGTCAAGGACCGGTGACAATACGATAATTTCATAATTTTGTTCCCTTGTCCTGATCAGGATTAAGCATTTCCAGATTTGGCAACTAATTCCATATACAATTTTCTACAATTGGCACAAATAAAAGATTTTAAGTTACAACACTAAAAAAACGTGTTCTTTATGTGAAAAAGGGGAAGGTGCGTTAGCAATTTCCTACTATAATATAAACAATTGTCTAGTTTTTCTGAAAATTGAAATAAAAAATATTTGTGCATGTGAAAAAAATTGTGTTCTAACAGCTTAACTCAGACATAAAGTTTGTTTTCCTAAATTTTCTTGTCCGATCTGTGGAATAAAACATCATTCATTGTTTCATTTTACCAAAACAGCTGACATTTGATTCAAAGGTCACCGGATTAAAAAAAAATTCTTACAAACCCTTCGATTCAAAACGGGTAATTTTATGTTTAATGCTGATGCAAGTTTCAGAGAGAATATTAAGCCCTTTATAGTGAAAAATATCATTGACATCACTATTTCTTCCGCATGAAATATTTCAAAAATAACTCTTCCAGATTTCCTTCATTTGGCTGATGCTACATTTTGGAAGTCAGGCCGTATCAACGCACTGATAGGATGCCAATGGGTATTCCACTTCTAAAAAATGATGCATTTAACACAGTGCTTCTCAAACTTTCAATACTGGTGCCCCCCTTTTCAATCACAATTTTTATCGCGCCCCCCCTTATACATTAATAATTTACTGAATGCAATAATAATGCACTTTTACGATAAAGTAACAATATTTATTATAAACCGTACAAATTCATGACATCAGTATTAAATTTTGTATATGTTACTTTTAAGCAAAAAAGTTAAATAATAGGATAATTACTAAGTTATTTTTCCTTTCTCTGATTTTTAAATTGGAACATGTTACAAAATGCGATGGTTGCTTAGAAGACAAAATATAGATATCAGCTAAATATAGAAAATGAACTCAGAGGGTCAATTTCTTACCTTAAAACTCCTTTCAAAAACTTTGCTCTGTAAGACAAGCCCATGGAAGTAGCTAATAATTATTAAACTTGTTCTTAATTTAGTATTAATTAATTAGTCATAAAATACTCTGTGCACCACTCATACATTAAAAAGCAGTGTTTCTCAAGCTTTCAATACTGGCGACCCAATTTTCAATCATAATTTTTTGTCTCGCCCCCTGTACAACAATAATGTATTTAATGCAATAAAAATGCACTTTGAGAGAGAGACACTAAAGATACAATACGATCTTAATTATAAACCGTACAAATTAATACGATAAGTATATTAAATTTTGTGTATATTTTAAAAGTAATATATATTTTAAGAAAATTACTTAAAATATATATTACTTAGACTTATGTTATTTTTCTTTCTCTAATTTTTAAATTGGAACAGATCGCAAAATGATGTATTTAATTAAAGATTTATTTCCTTCAGCATTCATTTCTCAAAGTACAAATGTCATTAGAAAAATAGTCTAGTCAACGTCGCTCTCTATCATATCCATCACATCTGGCATTATAGGGTACGTTTGCGTGAGTCTGGGCAACCTATCGGACGTCTGCGCAAAACATGTAAAAATGCTTTTCCTCGTACAATTCCAGTCAGTTTTGGTCGACTCGATACTCCTATAGCTACCGAATCTAGCTTGAATGTATATTTTTTTTAAATTTCCACGTTAATTGTAATTCACGGTAATTAAGTATTTACGGCAGTAGATTAAAACAATATCATACATACATTTTTACGTCGTAAGCAAACATTCGACCATAATAAAGAATCAACAAGTGCACAGACGAACGAGCATGGTTCCGAAAAATTAAATCAAGGTGATCTTCTCAAAAATACTTAAATTTTGGATTTACCACTACTGAAGTAAATGATGGAAAAAAAAAGCCCCAGCTCGATATGTGTTAAAACTTACAAATCTGTAGAACAACATGTGAAAGTTGTTTTAAAACATTTAAAATCATTTAGCTATGTTGGCAAAGAATTTTAAAAAGTATTTTCTGGATGAGGACAGCTTGGTAGCAAGTTACGAGTGGATTAGGGATCTATTTCAAAATACTCCAGAAGGGCTCTCAACTTCTGAAGAAGAAATCTTCATAGATTTCACATCCAGTGAAAAATTAAAAGGCAATTTTGTAATAAATCGCTCTTTGAATTTGGGGTAGAGGTGGATGAAGAATTATCTGTACTGAAAACAAAAGCACTTCGTATACTATTACCATTTTCAACATCCTACCTTTTTCAAACCGGATTTTCTGCAGTGGATGCCTTGAAGACAAAATATAGATCTCAGCTAAATATAGAAAATAATTCTTTAAGTGTCAATTTCTGATTCTAAAGCCTTCCTTTGAAAAACTTTCCTCTACAAGAAAAGCCTGTTGAAGTCCTAATAATTATTAAACTTGTTCTTAATTTAGTAATAAGATTGATTGATGGAATATTAACGGCGCACTGTTCAGCTGCACGAGGGCTTTTGACGACGGACCACGTAATTTTGAACCATGGTCAAGTGACGTGGATAACACCTGAGCTGGCACCCTTCTCTCCTAACTACCACACCACACCAACGGGAAAACGTTTCAACTCTCAACAGATTTAACGTGCATCGCTGCCTACATGGCGGGTCTTTAGTGTACTGGGCTCGAACTCGTGACAAGGCAAGCCACGATCCGAGACCTATACCACTCGGCTACCGCGGCAAATTCAGTAATAAGAAATTATTTATAAAAATACCTTCTTCAGTACTGATACATCAAACGTATACTGGCTGAAACACTGACTCTTCGCACGAGTTCATTTTTTAAAAAAATAAAACATTATTCTTGATATAATAGCTCTGAACTGTAAGGAGAGTAAAAACTGTATGCACGACATTGTATACAAAAATGTAAAAAATGATTTATTTTTTAGATAAATGCTATAATTATAAATAACTGTTTAAAGAACTGTAATTTTTAAACCTCACACAATTAGCATTTAGAATTAATGTTAAATTATAAAAATAATATATAAAATTCCGATGAAGAATAATTGTGTTACTTTTTAACATTTAAAGCGAGAAGACTTCAAAATGTTTTAACCCGGTAGCAGGCGCGTACTCGATACTAACATTGGTAGAGCGGGGGGGGGACTCGGTCACCCCAATCATTTGTTTAAATTATTTTTTACTGTACACGATACAAATCGGATTCTAGTGAATATTTTAATTTATAGAAAAGTAGCCTTTACCTTCTTTCAAGGACTATTCAATTTTTGATGATTTGAGAAAAAATCCAATAAAAAAACTAAACTAAATGATTCAAAAGTACAAGACCATAATAAAGGACGCAAATCAGACACTTTTCAACCATCCTACAGAAATGCCGTTAAACCAATCAATTCTTTTCCAAATATCGCAAAAAACTCAATTATTTACAATTTCCTAAGCGAAGTTCCCTGGTAGTTAAGAGGCCAGCTCAAGTATCGTCCTCGTCAACCATGGTTCAAAATTACGAGGTCCGTCTCTAAAAGCCCTCGTGTAGCTGAACAGTGCGACGTTAATATTCACTCACTCGATCATGAATGCTCATTAAAACTACAATTACTTGAACAAAATATGACAGCTTTGCCAGCAAGTAACATTTCTGTAATATTAGTGAAAAGTATCTTTGCTTTTCGTCCTTTATTAAGGTCAATCATTTTAGTTCAGTTTTATTGGACTTTTTCTCAAATCATCAAAGAAAGATTGAACATTCCTTGAAAGCCGGTAAGTATACTTTCTCTTAATTAAATTATTCACTGGAATTCAATTTGTATCGTGTAGAGTAAAAATAATTATAAATAAATGATTGGGGTGACTGAGTTCTCCCGCACTACCATCAGCCTTAGTATCGAGTGCGTGCCTGCTCCCGGGTTAAAACATTTTGAAGTCTTCTCGCTTTAAATATTAAAAAGTAACACAATTATTCTTCATAGGAATTTTATATTCTTTTTCATTACTTAACATTAATTCTAAATACTAATTCTGTGATTCTTAAAATTACAGTTCTTTTAAACAGTTATTTACAATTATAGCATTTATCTAAAAAAAATCATTTTACATTTTTGTATACAATGTCGTGTGTGTGTGTGCACGCAGTTTTACTCTCCTTACAGTTTAGCTATTATATCAAGAATAATGTTATATTTTTTAAAAATTAACTCGTGCGAAGAGCCAGTGTTTCAGCCAGTATACGTTTAATGTATCAGTACTGAAGAAGGTATTTTATAAATAATTTTCTAATACTAAATTAATCTAAGTCTAATAATTATCAGTGACTTCCATGGGCTTGTCTTGTAGAGCAAAGTTTTTCAAAGAAAGGTTTAATATCAGATATTGACACTGAGTTATTTTTCTTTATTTAGCTGAGATCTATATTTTGTCTTCAAAGCAGCCACCGCAGAAAATCCTGTTTAACATAGGTAGGATTTTCAAAATGGTAATAGTATACGAAGTGCTTTTGTTTTCAGTGCAGAAATTATGATTGAAAATTGAATCGCCAGTATTGAAAGTTTGAGAAACACTGGTGTACTATAAAAATAATTATAAAAAAGGATTGGGGTGACTAAATAACCACGCTGGACCATTAGTATCGAGTGCGCGCCTGCTCCAGGGTTAAAACATGTTGAAGTCTTTTCGCTTTAAATATTAAAAATAATACAATTATTCTTCATCTGAATTTTATATTATTGTTCATTATTCAACATCAATTCTAAATGATAATTCTGTAAGGCGTAAAATTATAGTTCGCTTTAAACTAATTATACTTTGAGCAATCATTTAAAAAAATCATTTTACATTTTTGTAAACATTGTCGCGCACTTGGCTTTACTCTCCTTAAAATTCAGCGATTATTTCAATAATGTTTTATTTTCTTATAAATGAACTCGTGCAAGCGGGTACTTCAGCCGGTAAACTTTTAATGTATCAGTGCTCCATAGTAGTTTATAACTAATTAATTAACTAATTAATTAATACTAAATTAAGAACAAGTTTAATAAGTATTAACGACTTCCATGGGCTTGTCTTGCAAAGCAAAGTTTTTATAAGGAATGCTTATGATTAGAAATTGACCCTCTGAGTTCTTTTTCTATATTTAGCGCAGATATCTATATTTTGTCTTCTAAGCAGCCACCGTATTTTGCAATAAGTCCAATTTAAAAATTAGAGAAAGGAAAAATAACACACATAATAATTATCCTATTATTTTATTTATTTATTGCTTAAAAGTAGTATACAAAATTTAATACTTATGTTACTAATTTGTATGGTTTATAATTAAGATCGCCTTTTGTAGCTTTAGCATCAAAGTTCATTATTATTGCATTCAGTGCATTATTAATGTATAAGGGGGGCGCGATAAAAATTGTGATTGAAAAGGGGGCGCCAGTATTGAAAGTTTGAGAAGCACTGACATAGGCGTTTAAATTAAGTTCAGTTATTTACATATGAGTACTTCGTAAGTTTCCGTTTAGCTAAGGTACACCGTTTTACAGGTTGAGTTTGTCTCCGATTATGAAGTTTTCTTACTGTAATTTAAATTACACTACTGGTCATTAAAATTAATACACCAGGAAGAAATGTAGGTTACAAAGCGGTATTTATTGGACAAATATATTGTACCGAAAATAACAAGTGATTAAATTTTTAAGAAATTTCGGTTCACAAAGATCCTGGGAAATCAGTACCCAGAACAATCACCTCTAGAACTAATAACACCATTATTTGCCTGGTCATTGAGTCAAACAGAGATTGGATGGCACGTACAGGTAAAGATACTCATGCAGATTCAACACGATGCCACAGTTCATCAACTGCGGTCATTGGGGTATGGTGATGAGCCAGTCGCTCGGCAACCATGGATCAGACATTTTCTATTACCGAAAGATCTGGCGAACGTGCTGGCCAGGGCAGCAGCCGAACATTTTTCGAATCAAGGTAGGTCCCTACAATACCGCCTACATGTGGTCGTACATTATCCTGCTGAAACGTAGGGCTTAGCAGGTGTCGAATGAAAGGTAGAGTCACGGGTCATAACAGCCCGAAATGTAACGTGCACTGTTCAAAGTTCCATCAATGCGAACAATAGATGACCAAGACGTGTATCCAATAGCACTCCGTACCAGCACGTCAGGTATGACGAGGACGAATGCACACTGCCAATGTGCGTTCACACCGATGCCGCCAACACACGGATGCAATTATCTGGATGTTGTAAGCAGAACCTGGATTCAACTGAAAAAATGACGTCTCGCCATTCGTGCCCCTACGTTCGTCATTGATCACACCATTGAAGACGCTCCTGTCTGTGATGCAGCGTCAAGGGAAGCCACAGTCATGGTCTCCGAGTTGAGAGTCCATGCTGCTGCAAACGTCCTCGAACTGTTCGGGCAGACACTTGTGGTCTTGCAAACGACCCAAATTCTTGACTCAGGGCCCGTGGCGTGGCTGTACGATCCATTAAGGCCATGTGGGTAACATGCCTTTCTTCTCGGTTATTAGTAATAGGGAAGCCGTTAAGATCTAGCTCGTAGTTCCGTATTACCCCGTCCTGAACTCATACATTCCATATCCTGCTAATAGTCATTAGATCTCGACCGACGCTAGCAGAATTACTACGTTACGATAAACCGCACGCGCACACACCATCCCGGTACGTTGCAATTCGACCTTTATCAAAGTAAGAAAACGTGTTGGTACGCATTTTTGCGTCTTACTCGAGACATCACAACAACTTTTCACCAGGCAACGACGTTCAAATACAATTTGTGTGTGAGAAACTGGCTTAACAATTTCCTCATTTAAACATATTGTACGTGTCGCTACCGGCATCTACTTTGTCTGAATGCGCAGAAAAGAAAAATCATTTGCCTATCACAGCACCTTCTTCCTGTCATTTAAAGTTCACATCTATAGCACGATGCCTTCTTGGTGTAGCAATTTTAATGGCCAGTAGTCTAGAACGATTTTCCTTCCGTTTATACATGAACATCCGTTTTAAACCCATTGACTGCCAGCTACAAGTTATCACGTAGTAAGTACGTATACCATAACTGTGTGTGTGTTGACTACGAGATATCTTAAAGTATTTGCTGAAATTTGAGATTGATTACATACCTCCATTTGAGTTAGGAATTATTAGAGTGAAAGAATATTAACGTCACACTGTTCAGCTACAAGATGGCCTTTGGTGACGGACTACGTAATTTTGAACCATCGTAAAGTGACGTGAACCACACCTGAGCTGGTACCCCCCCTAACAACCGCACCACACCAACGGTAGGACGTTTCAGCTTTCGACAGATTTAGCGTGCCTCGTTGCTCTACACGGCGGGTCTTTAGTGGTACTGGGCTCGAACTCGTGACAAAGCCAGCCACGATCCGATACCTATACCACTTGGCTACCGCGACCACAGGAAATATTAGAAAGGATGAATGAAAAATTCCAAAGGTACAAATAACATTAATTATCCATTTTAATTATTATAACTATAACTCAGATGATTAGATTATAAAGTAACATATATATATACATATATATACATATATATACATATATATACATATATATATACATATATATACATATATATATACATATATATATATATATATGAATGTATTTCAGAATTTTTAAAAGTTTTTTTTATTGTTGTTGCTGTGAATGATGAGTTTTAAAGCAAGGATAAACGCGAAGTGGTGGGTTGTTGTGACACCTGGAAAAAATATCAAGTCTTGTTAGGTATGTTTTTTTCTGTGTACACATTCGACATGGCTTTGTAGGTATCTTTTTTGCTGTGAGAGGAAGGTGTTTTAAGTAGTAAAAATCAGTTGTATTTGTGTTATAGTTGTGACTTTCAACGGTATTGTTGCCGTCGGCGGCGTCATGAAATTTATGCATAACAACTCATTCCCTAAATTGGCGCATTCTCACTTTTTATTCCCTCGGTTTCTTTGGTTATAGACCATTTATGCATTCTGCAAGAAAATTGTCGAAATAGGACAAAGCGATTTTGTGGCAACCGGCGGATGGTTTTCCTGAGATCTTCTATAATTATTATTTATCCGTTTATTTTTAATACTTTGTAACTCTTTATATCTACCATAGCCTTATAGGTTTTTTTCAGTGAGGATCACTACACATATGTAAGAAAATCTGACATAATATGACACATCTGACTGTCCGCAGATGAAATTGGGTGACGATCTTGTAAAATAAAAGAAATTGAAAAGAAAATCCTTGCAAATAGAAATTTTTATTGAGAAAAAGCTACCACGAAATAACTCGTAAGTGGTCCTCAGTACAGGATTCTTATTCAGTGACCTCAGCTACGAGTTATTTCGTAATGTTTTTTTTCAATAAAAATTAATGCAAATTCTATTACAATACCATATGAGGAACTTTATACGAATTTTTATATTTTGCAAAATGTCATGTTTTCTTTAAAATAAAATCTTGATACCCACGCAAGACAAAATTTACCTGGCTGTAAATGGGTTAATTAATACTATTATTGGTTTATGCATTTGAATTATTTGGCTAATTAGTACAAATTCATTTTTTAAATAAATTTTTAACATTTCTTTTTACAGTTATTTAAAGCTAATTTTTTATTTTCCTTTTCCTTTTTCTCTCTCGTTTTCTTTTTAAAACAATTTAATAAGTTCCAATTCTTATACACCCTGGAACTTTTAAAATAGCGACCCAAGAAGAAAGCATCGGATTGAAATGAAATTTAATACACATAATGACACAGATGAGAGATTCACTTGATCTCAAAAAACAAGAAAATTAAACGAATACAGGGTGTGCAACGACACAAATATTGGGCAACTTCAATAGTGCGTTGGACCACCCCCAGCTGCAATACATGCCGCCACACGGTCCAGCATTGAGTTGATTAGACACCTTATGTTGTCCTGAATCAGATGGGCCCACAAATCTTAAACAGCCAACTCTAAATCATGCACAGGGTGACACGATGACATCTGCCGTTTTAGCTGATCCCACACATGCTCTACAGGGGACAAATTGGGGGAGCGGGCCAGCCATAGAAGAGTCCGAAAATGACGTAAGAAGTCTTGAGCAACTCTTGCTGTATGTGGCTGAGCATTATCTTGCTGGAAAATTGCCCCTGGGAGACCATTTAGGAAAGGTCCTACATGGGGTCAAAGAATAACATCAACGTAACGTTGGCCCGTTAAGGTTCCATGCATCACAGTTAAAGTGGACCGGCTATCTTAGGCTATGGCCCCCCAGACCATGACACCAGCTGTGCGTGCAGTGTGACGTAGAACAGTATGGGGGGGGGAATTGTACCGCTCACCAGGGCGCCTCCACACCCATACATGGTTATCATCTGTCCCCAAAAACACCGGGATTCATCACTAAACACAACCTTTTGCCAATCTGTGACATTCCACATTGATCTGGCTTGGCACCACTGTAGACGCAGTTGACGATGTTCCGGTGTTAAGGGGAGTGCACGGAAAGGGCGCTTGGATTTAAGATTTGCTTCTGCAAGGTGTCTGGAAATTGTTTGTGGAACAATTGCTACGCCTACGTCTGCTCGTATCGTTGAACGAGTCACTGTGGGGTCCACAAGTGCTTGCCGCGCGATCCTTCGATCCTCTCTCCTCGTGGTCTTCCTGGTCGCTCCAGACCCGGTTTTCCGCACATGGGTACCTTCTCGTGTCCACTTCTCAGAACAATTTCTAACGGCACACTCCGAACAAACCACCTGGACAGCAACACGGCGCGTCGACCAGCCTGCAGTTTTCATTCCGATGATCAGGCCTCTCTCAAACTGGCTTAACTGTGAGAAATGTCTTCTAGCACGTTTACCTGGCATGTTTCGCTTGCCAAAGTCTTCCTACAATCGGCGGGTAATCGTCACGTTTATGAATCTTCGAGTTTGCGCTGGCTTATATAGCACCCTCTTCTTGATTGTAGCGCCACCTCGGAGTGTATGAGCATGCGCATTGGCACAAAACTTGGATCATTTGCATATCACATTATGATGTACTTATTTGCAAAGTTTCTTGATTGTGCTTTGCTTCCTTCTTGGGTCGCTATTTTCAATGTTCCTGAGAGTATTTTTGTTATCTCATGCATAAAAGACTCATATATGCTTCTTTTAATGTTCCTTAAATGCATTAAAAAAACATACTTTTTTCATTTAGTACTTTTTTGTGTATAAAAAGAACAAATCCCCTGATTAAAATGCCGTTAATTGTAAAATTTTATTTTCATACTTATTTTTTATACAGAATAGCCCATCTTCTCTAAAACAGAAAACATGTGTTTCTAAGAACATATTAAAATTGAATACAATATAAAAGCAAATCACATTCACAATCACACAATTCATCTCAAATCTTGTCATATCCTTTTTCTAAAATTCTGAACCTAAATTGTAATTTTAGAAATATATGAGAAGAAACATCGACAAAAATTGGACTCAATACACATGAAAATAAGAAAAGTAAATTTAACAAACTTACAGGTCGGCAAAGAAATCACTACTATTTCTGTATTAGCTGATGGCAACAGATACATGAAACAAGAAAATGGAATGGAAATTATTTGCTATAACTGCACTGAAATTTACAGATAAAACTGAATTGCGAAATCCTGAAAGCTCTTACTAAAATTTCACTTACCATTAATATTTAATCTCTAAATTCGTTTTTCTTAGAATAAACATACTTGAAGACGAATATTTTTCCACTACTATATTATTTTAAGTTATAAACTAATTTAAATAGTTACAGAATTCGAATGATCCAGACACTCATACAACACAGACTGAGAACGGTTTATTTATTTTATTTTACTAAATAACTTACAAGTTCTCAGTTTTAGAATTGCAGCAACAAATAAACGTAGGCATGAAATAAGATGATTAATAATTAACTTAACAGAAGTGAACAGTACAAACAAATTGAAACTAAAAATATATTTTTGTGAAGTTCAAAAACTCCTAGTCTAAATTTGACACTTTCTACGTTAAAAAAGCAGGGTACAATTTACACAAAAATTTTTAATTTAAGGATTTTCAAAACTTTTTTGGTTGCATCCTATGAGTGTATACTATGTAAAAAAGATTTTGTGATCAAAATTTTATAAAAAGCTAACCATTTAATTTTTTAACGAAATAACCTAAAATCAGGGAAGTGATTTTAAAATGCTACTCCTCCCCAACAAATATTTACGTACATGCATAAAATTTGATTTACTAGTACTTCAAACTACGTATAACAAAAGTTAGTATGGATTTTGAGATAACATCATTTTTTGTATGAATGCTTATTGAAAATTCCTTAAAAAAAGCATAAATTCCGAAATAAATTATTTTTTTAAAAATAGGTATTACTTTGATTCAAAAATGCATACCAACTTTTGTCACATGTACTATTAGCAATAAGTAAAAAAATTCAAAATATTAGGCACAACAGAAAAAAAGTCTTAGCATTTTAAATGAAGACACAATTGTTATTTTATCTTTCTGAGATAAGTCAATTTAAAGTTTTGATTTGCCTAAGGGATGTGAATAAAAATGAACATAAAAACTATCATAGTTCTGCGTTTTTTAAGTTTAGAACTTTCAAAATTTTATGAGGTTATAGAAAAGTCTATAAAGAATATTAAGGCTAAAAAAATTAGATTTGATTTTTTTGGCCGTTTTTTGTCAATTGAATCGTACTGTGTCTTCTTAAATTCTTATGGATGATGTTGGAGATAAGGTATGTTGTATAGAAATAGAGCCATGGAAAAAGAACTCACATTCACACTATCATTCTCTCATTCCAATTGCATCTAAAAGTGCCACCACATACCAGAATAAAAACGTGTAATTCACTTCCGTGATACCACATTTAAATAAGAAATACTAAGAAATGAACGTAGAATATCTAAAAGAAGTAGAAACATTAGAATAGAATAAAAGTGCTCTAAATGTGAAAACCTAAATGAGAATGAAAATATAATCACTACTAATATTCCTTTTGGGAGCGGGAATTTAATGTAACATAACTTTAAAAAACATTTCTGGATTTTGATTGAAAGCTTTACAATTGTAGATTTAATTTTTCTTTAACTATAATCTTGTTTCGGTTGATTTTGTGGCGTTTCCTACCAAGATATGAATATTCCCCTTGGGTGATCTCGTTCACCGTAACTGTAGATGGTGAATAAAAGGAAGACGAAGCTGGAATCACTTGGGTAGAAAGTCATTTCCTTTACAAGCGCATGTTAAAAGTAGAAAAGCTGCTGATATGTAATTTACTGGTTTTAATCTTTGTTTTAATTGAGTAAACAATTGTTTAACTGTTACCGCGTTTCATTTTTGGTCATATTTTCATATTGAAGAATATATTATTTTCCAAAATTTCGATAAAATACATATTTGAGTGTATAAACTCTAGAACTTCGTCAATTTTTTCTTAAAATTCTTTTTAACATGAATGTCTTGGAGAAAAATGTTGGACAAAATTAAATGCTTTCTTAATTTATTATTATTCATGATTTATTGTTATACAAGTACCTCATTTGGAAAGTAATATACATGTATCAATATTCAGAAAATTATTATTAATAACAAAACTCGTAACAAATTTCTTGGTTAAAAAATTCAGAAAAAATAAAGAATTATAAAAATTTTACTAAATACTGTTTAATTCAAAAATACCCAATTAATTTTATTAGTAGTTCTTTATATAAAGAAACTATAAATTGTAAGGATTAAGTTCTTTTGAAGATTAATAATTTATTATTATAGATTTTATCATGAATATTCATTTTTCAAGTTATATATATTTATAGTTACCTACATATTTAAGTTACAGTTAAAAATACTTATTCCTTTATTTTTATGTTACCCTTAATACAAATATATTCTTAAAATTTCTCAAGTAACTATTATTTATCTTAGTACACGTACTATATAATTATTTTAGAACTAATAATCTTATACTTTTTGCTAAGTGCTACCATTCATATAAACACGCACGCACGCATATATGTTGTAACTAATACAAATGTAAATTTTTAAAATTATCCTTTCCAAGCCTAATTTTTTAAAAATAAGCTACAATAAAAGAAGATTTAAATAAATGGATAAATCATTTGGCCACAAAGAAATTAATTTTAAAAAAGATAGTTTCGAAGCAATATATTTCAAAAGATAATAAAAATAAAATGCCAATGCCCGTTTTGTCTTTTGAGAACGTTAACTAACGATGTTGAAGAAATAGCTGTTGAGAAAATGAAATGTGTGCAATATATATATATATATATATATATATATATATATAATCCAATATAAAAAATTCAATATATAAATATATATATATATACATATATATATAAATATATACATATATATACATATACACAAATATATAAACGAAAATATAAAAATAAACAGATAGTTATAAACCTAAGATAACTATAAATAGGTTCAAGACACGGTAGTATAATGACAAACTCCTGGCCTTAGGAACTAGGATTGCAGGTTTAAACATGTTTTGTGGCCAACCAACCTTCACCTGTAATTTGTGATACTATGTACCAAGAGGAAAGGAAAGAATTATATATGTGGAATTTAAATATTAAAAAAATCATTAAACTAAATTAAATAACATATGAACAAAAACATAACCTACTTTTATTCGGAGTGTAGACGATGGTCGGGAGTGCATCAACAAGTAATGTGTTCCCGCCAAATACGAGGGAGTGAGAGCAGAACCACATAAAATTAATTGCGATACGATAATAAGAAATTTATATATATATATATATATATATATATATATATATATATATATATATATATATATATATATATATATATATATATATATATATATATATATATATATATACTATTAAAAACCATAAAAATAATATTCATATAAAAATTAATGTAAAATATAAAAGAAACGCAGAAAATATAATATTATTAAAATTTAATAAGCATGTGGCGCCATCTATTTAATAAATGTAGAATAAATTATATATTGTAGAAAATTAAAAAATCATTTCAAAGCATAATAACAGTAAATAATTACAGTAATACAAATTGTATCATCAAAAACCGTTATAAATATAAATACAATAAAAGTTAGCAGGATATCCATGTTCAATACAGTGATTGAAAAATTTTTTAAGATTTAAAAAAATATTAGCTTTATCCCTAACTAATACATTATTGCGATAAATATAGTTAAAAATAATATTTCTATATATATATATATTGATAAATTTGAATTCAAGTAAGGCACTTTGATGATATTAAAATTAAAGGCATCTCTTTTATCATAAATATTACTATGTAGTTCCAAATCCTTAATATACAGTGTTAAATCAAGTTAATTTGTTTTGATTGGATTATTATTAATTTTAACTAAGTTTAAGTAAGCCGGATAAAAATTAATAATGGGATTTAAATTATCATTTTTACCAAAAATAATTAAATCATCAATATATCTAAAAATATAGTAGTCATTATTAACCTTTTGGAGACGACGGTTTTTTTGAGAAAAATGCCCTTAAAGATGGCACTTCCAGCGAAGTTTACTTCCCCTCTTTTCGTGGCTGATTAGTGACACCATACATCGGCGGATAAAAGAAGCAGGGTAGTCGTTGATAACCCGCTGAATAGTGGGGATGTTCGCGGCTAAGAAAGTCCCTAAACACAAATAGTCTCCCTTTCTTAGGGAAACATGTTTTCTTGAAGAATCCAATGTAGTAATTACAAATGTTTTCAGTTCAATAAAATTCAAGAAATTTTAGCACAAAACAGAGGTGATAATATAAAGCATTTCATAAAAAAATTAAACGCTTATATCATTATAGGAAAAGGTACAATAAACTAATCCAAATTTAATTGATTTTATTTAAGAAAAAAAACACTTATATTTTGATTTTCAATTAAATTTATTAAAATAGTTATAAAATGTTTTAAATTTATTTTTTATTCATATATATAAATGCAGGAATTTGGTACCCACCTGATGTTAAAATTTAAAATAGTCAAATTAGAAATAAGAAGTAAATAATATGATTCTTCATAACTTGTACATAATTATAAGCAAAAATACAAAATAAAATAAAAAGCCCAATTACTGATCATGTCGCTTTGTGTTATAATGTAAAGTTCAGACTTTCTCAAATCGACAATAAAGTGAGTTTAAAAGCTCTTACAAGCCTCTGCATATCAATAAACATATTGCCATAAATCCTTTTTTGGAAACTTCATTGTTACTCAATTTATAATTGTTTTTCTTTTTTAGAACATGCCAGAAAAATCTTAAAAATTTAAATCCTCTTAAGGATTTTCGTATATATCTTCCATAAAAGAATGATAGATTTTATGTATATAATTGTCATTTTTTATTTTTCGATAATCCATTATATTATGATACATTAGAATTCATAGTACTCAACGAATCCTAAGATTAAATCTACATTTTATTATAACAAGCATTTTTTAAAAAAATTAAATTCTTTTACTTTGATCTACAGAAAATTATGATAAAACATTTACTGTGGCAAATATATGAGGTGAATAGCATTTAAGTGTTTCGCATTATGCTATAAAATATGAATATTCTAAGCCCTTGTTGGATAGTGTGACATTGTAGTCACTACATGTTTTTATTGAAAAATGGTCACGATTAGAGGTTCCATTGTGTAGCAGAGCTGATACGCATAAAATCAATGTCCTTACGTTGCCGTGGTGTGAAAATAAGAAGTGGGGGCTCTAGCTGGACTATCGTTCTCGTTACTTGATCGTCATTTAAAAATTACGAGGTCCGTCTTATTAATTTGACCCTAATAGAACTCGTAAATGAAATATTAATAATTTATCAATTTATATATACCTCGTGTTCCTAAAAATAAATTCTTTAAATATGCATTAGAAATTTAAAATTATATTTTTTCCAACATTAATAAATTGTTTTCATTAGTAAAAAAGAGAAAATGCTTTGAATTCTTAGAATACTTAATAGTAAAACGCAAACAATAAGCTGATATCAAAGACTAAATATTATGACTACAAACATATTTAAGTTGCCGAGGAGCTTCATGCATCTCGACAAACTTGTTTATTCAAAAGGATTATATTGTTCTTATTTATAATTAATTGTTTCTTTTGCGAGTAAGGGCAACATATTGGGACTTCTTAATTTTTTTTCACTTTTTGTACAAAAAAGTGATTTTCTTAGTCTTTGAATAATCCTTACTTATTATTTAAAATTTCAAAATAATTGCATATTATTGCTTAAATTCTAAGATTACAGCTCTGATTTTTGTGCGGAAATGAACTGAATTTGGTGTGTGATTTTGTGCATAAGATAGAGCCAATACATTCCTACGAAGCCAACTCTTTCGATCAATATCAAAACAATTACAAAAACGTTTCCTTCTCAACGCACAGGCAGTCATGTCATGAGTTCGAGCCCAGTACCACTAAAGACCACCGTGTAGGGCCGCAATGCACGTTAAATCTGTCGAGAGCTGAAACGTCCTCCCGTTGGTGTGGTGTGGTAGTTAGGAGAGGGGGGTGCCAGCTCAGGTGTCGTCCACGTCACTTGACCATGGCTCAAAATTACATGGTTCTTCGCCAAAAGCCCTCGTGTAGCTGAACAGTGCGACGTTAATATTCGCTCAATCTCTCTCAATGCACACTCCACAGTCGCGTTACAGATAACTGACAACAATTTTTCTTTGATTTTCTTGAAAACGAAGAAAGACTGTAGCTTCAAATATCTCCCCGCTTCGTTTGGATAGTCCCCTAAGTCAGTGTTCCACAACCTTTTTATCACTGCGGACCGGTCAACGTTTGATAATTTTACCGTGGCCCGCTGAGGGTGGGACACGTTGATTATTTATATTTTAGATTGTTTTGATTTAACAATTTTATTTTAGTTACATTTAAATATGCCTTCAGAATAAAATATAGTTACACCAAAAATGAATAAAAGTGATTTCTGTGGAAAGTTGCGCAAATCGAGAAAATGCACCACTTCAAATAAAATGGCAATAGTTTAATGTTCTTTAGATAGCCCGGCACCATTTGCCGGGACCGGGGGTTGCGGATCACTGCCCTATGTGATTGGGCGCTTTTTACCTTATCTCTCAAAATCTAACACAATATCAGTTCCCCGAAGAGGGTTATTTTCATTCTCCTAATAACGTTCGCAAAGTAGAAGAGGACAGTCTTGAAGAAGGGCTTGGTCGGCATAGTTTCTATTTATCCTATGTACGATAATTTCATTGAGAAAGAAATGCACTCTCTAAAGATTTATTACGGCAACTAGAGGAAGAATAGTTTTCCGGCTATTTGAAAGCAACCTTGGAAGATTTACAAGAAGGCAGATGTGCACTTCTAGATTTTATTACACCAAAAAAAGGCATAGGATAATCAACAATGACCAAAAACTAAAGCATCAACAACAATCAAGAGGGACAAGCATTCTTTATCGATATAAAAGAGTTTACAACCTGCTTTCATGCTCATTTACAAGAACCATCTGATTCTGTATTCAGAGTTTAAGAAGTTCAATAGCCTTACAGCACACCCGAACACTTTTTTCTTTGTACTATCATACCTAAAAAGTGTGACTCACGAATAACTGGGCGAAAAAAAAAGAGAACAAACACATTTTTTTTACTTCAATATAACTATCTATTAGACTACGTTCTGATTATATTTATTCTTCAGATAGATTTTAGAGCATTTTGAAAACTTTTTTGTAATTATTATTATAAAGGAAACTTACTTTAATATTTTTTAATTAGGAAATCCAACACTGTAGAACTTTCAAAGAATAATAGTATAACAAAAGCAAGGATTTCATTTTTGCTTTTAAGGTCTTTGTATAAATCGGGGCATTTTTCTTATGCTGAAGAGCTTGTAATATATGTTTTCTACAAATTTCAAAGAAATGATATCGGAATTAAGAATTTCTGGTTCGAATACTCAACTTTTTATACATCAATTGTTATAAAAAAAATGTCGAAGTTAGTTTCGTGTGCATTTTATAAATAAATTCGAAGGACTAAAATGGATAATTTTAAGAATCTGTAACGAATATTTCTGTAATTTTTTGTTGTAAATATCTTTTCTTTTTTTGTTGTTTATACAGGATAAAAAATAGGCTTTTTTTATTCTTCAATACAAAAATTTTTTTAAAAAATTCTTCATTAAGCATAACGTAAGATAATAGTAAAAATACGTTTCTGTACAGTAATACATTGTGTAATCTAGATATGTATTATAAATGTGAAAGTTTGTGAGGATGTTTGGCCATCTTTCGCGCAAAAACAACTGAATGGATTTTAATGAAACTACAGTAATATAGCTTATACATCAGAAGAACACATAGGCTATAATTTATAGCATAGACTACAATTTATAAAGATATTGTGTGAAGTGTCCAAAATATAACGATATTTGTCAAGTAAGTAGGAAAAAATTCTGCCATCTCCAAGCAATTCTGGCGTGCGCTGCAAAAAAGCCCACGACAGCATATATCTATATTTTGTTTGTGAAGAAACCCTTTTTGTTTTGGCTACGCATGGCGCTCGCTTCTAATTAATTCCTGTGATCAGCGTAATCCCTAATTTTTTTTATTTCAGAATGAAATTAAGTTTTGAATGGAGAGGTTGTTATAAATCTCTCTTTATTTGAATGCCTTTTTTATGATTTTATTATGCACATTTGGAAATAAGAAATTGATCTTTTTTTCACAATAAATGCTTTTATCGGTTATGGTACTTAAAGTAAATAAACTTTCTCTTTCACACTACATCATTTGGACAAGTTTTCAAAATTTGTTTGTGGTTAGTAAATTATAACGCTGTAATTTTAATTGAATAGGTGGAAATTGCATTTTTAAGTATAAAAATAACTATAATTACTGTACTGTATTTTTTGGAGTTAGTTAATATTAACGTCGCACTGTTTTGCTTTTGGCAACGGACCACGTAATTTTAAGCCATGGTCAAGTGACGTGGATGACACCTGAGCTGGCACCCCCTTCTCGCAACTACCACACCGCTCCAATTTAGAGAAGGAATATTCTACCAATACTTAGCAGGAATATTCTTCGAAAACGATTTGACTATTTATTTTAAGTGAACGGTGTATACAATTAATTTTACAGTGGAATATCTTTAATTAATTTATTAGCTCTACGGATTAAATTTCCCAAAGTGGAGTATTTTGTTTATGTATATCCCTTAATTTTCAATGTAGTGATCCAAAAAATATTGTATGAAAAAACCTGCAGTAAATCCTAATGCGGTGGATAAAGTATTAACGTGCATCACTCCCCCTACACGGCGGGTCTTACAAAGTTCTAATAAAGCTCGAGCTATGACAGTAGCTAGACATTTGCCAACTTGACTCTATCGTTAACATTTCGCTATGTTTTTCATTGAATCGCCATTATAATTTAAGAAACGGCATTGCTTGCGAATATTACAATTTTAACATAAAATAAATATCACAAAAAGTAATATTACACTTTCAGACATAAATTATTTACACAATTTTAAGCGTTTACTACGCAAAACTTTTAACAATGTGTTACTTTTGCTGAGCAGAGATCAGATCATCTTCCTCGTTTTCTGACTCACAATCGGAATCAGAATCATCAAAAATTTCTTCTTCTAAATCTGCTAAAACTTTCTGAATCTCATCAGTGGTAAGTCCCCTTTTACATTTAGGCATTTTTTTAAATCAAATTAGTTTAAAATGAAATTATTAGGCAATCGAGATGACAAAATCGCTTGAAAAAATAACTATGCCCTCTCCGCTAGTGAGATTTTAAGCATAAGGGAAAAAAGAGGGATTTCTAGATAAGGGTGAAAGAGGGAACTGTATTCCCCTCCTTTTTCAATACAAAAGAAACCGGTCAAGCAAAAGATTTTCCAGGGCTGTAATAGGCCTCACGCTGTTTCGAAAGCTGTTAAGAGGGGAAAGCATTGCGTGGCCGATACACCGGCCAGAGCCGTCTTTTAAGGATCTGTTCCTTTTGGCCTTTATATCGGCCAGCCGTCCTCAAAATGTTTTAATATAATTATCTTCATAAAAATATAAATAAAGATTAGGTAAATAAAGATTAGATATTAATATATATGTTATGTTGTTACTGGGATTAATTCGTAAACTCCTTTGACAGAATAATCTGTTTATTTTTAAAATAAGAATAAATAAAAATGTAGAATAGCAATTAATTAAATGAACATTTAAACGTCGTTGCCTAATTGGCTTTCATTATTTTTAAAGAAATATAACGGCTCTGTCGATATGCGTCTGCTTCCCTTGCGGTCTCAACGTATTCTACCTGGTTCTCATGTTCCTTCTCTCGCTGCTCCTTTTCCCATCGGGGACATTGCCCTCTCGTTTCCTTTCGAAACTATCTGCTGGGGATGCTACGGGGGTTTGCAGTAGTGCCTTCTACTTCACAATCGGCCATCCTGAAAATGAGCTGACCACAGCGAAAGAAAATCCAAAATGTTGTAAGCAAACCTATAAAACAAAAATTGAAAACAGTGAAAAGAAAAAATAACAAGTGCGAAGCTTTCCAGTACTTCACACAGGTGTTGTTTTTCTGGAAGTGGGTCGTCATTGCTGCTCACAGCTATTCCAAAAAAAAGCTATAAAAAGGGAAAGAGAAAAAGTTCAGTTCGTTATTCAAAGTTCTGTTCACAGAGAGTCACTGTGGGGGGTACTCAAATTGCAGTCGTAAAATCGTCAGGCATCAGCGGTTGACCACCTCTTTATGAAATCGACAGCTGTGGATGTAAGACGAGGGCCTTCGTGTTGACCAACGTTTTTAACTTCATTTCTGTCATAGGGTTTGACGGTCTTAATTAGGTAGGGTTCGCAGAACTTAGGTCGTAATTTGAGTCGTATCCCGCACTGGGTTCTTCTGATTGTCACTGATTCGTGTTTTTTATATTTGTGTAGTTGTCTGCGTTTTTTAAAGAACTGGGCTTTACTCTTGTTTGGCTCTTTAAACTTCGTATCCAAAATAATGGAGTTTAATGGAAATCAATCTGTCTAAGCAAATCATTTTTCTCTTTGGCAAGGGCTTGATTCTTATCACTATCACTTGTTTTATTAGCATTTTTTCCACT